>CM034465.1:4987919-5587919 GCA_019925255.1 Litchi chinensis | reverse complement strand
CTCTCTCTATAAATTTTCTAGGTCCTCCACTGATTGAGAGGCTACGTATAAGAGCCCTCACTATTATATTGTTTAGAATGATTGTGAAATATATGATGAAAATTGATGAATAAAGATCCATTCTCTATTTTGGTTATACTTTCTCTCTTGTTTGATTTTGTGTTTATGTTATTATACTCTTGTTTATTTTAATTGTTTCATAACTTTTTTTTTTTTTTTTAAAGTAGTTTCATAACAGCATTCACCAATCATTTTGATTAGTGTCTTATTAGTAACAAGGATTCTTCTAGTACACAGGAACCTTATCAATACAAGGGTGGTTACAAAAAATATTTATTTTCCTCTAATTTTTTGTGCTTTTTAATTTTCAAACCATGAATTTTTATAGACCATATAATTTAAATTTAAGTTTAATGATCACTAACCACCCCGTTAACAAGACAGATTATGTACAGCAGCATAATATTTGTAACGAATGTGTCTTTATGGAATAGGAGTAATATAAATAAAATTTAAGAGAATATTGGCCTTTGAATTTATATAACTTATTTTTGATACCTCTCTATCCTCCATGAGATTGGTGGTTTAATTTCCGCCTAATACATATTATAGTTTTTGTAAATAGTTTTATTTTCTCATTTATTGTGGAGCTATTTGGCTCTCTTTCACGATAATTGATATTTAAATAGTACAATTAGGTTTTTTTTTTTTAATTATTAGAATTAATTCAAAGGATTATCGAGATCATACAGGATGAAACACTAGTATCATAGCTTGGAGAGCAGTATCCATACATAAGAGATCGATCCATACAACAGTAGTAAGGGCGATCCACACAAGGTAGGAAGATAATCACAGTGACTGTATTATTTAGGTGCCGAATCCAAGTTCGTAAAGGACTAGAGTGTACTGTCTTCCGCTAAGGCAAAGCATAAGCTACAGTACAATTAGTATTCGGTCATGTACAAGCTGATAAATCTATGTATATTTGGTATTAAAAAAAAAAAGAATTACCGTGTAAATTTTTTTGCAAGTCAAGGGAATCTTTGACTCCATATATCAATAAAATTTCTTCCAAATCCAAAACCCAACCCATCGAGTGTGTTTTGTGTGGGTTATCTGAAAATCCAGTCGCGTCTCGTCCATTCCTCTTCCACTTGAATGGATTCAATCACTTCAAGCCTCGAATACTGGCTGGTCAACCACCCCAAAATCATCAATTTTACATGGAACCAAGGCCACACTTTCGGCTCCACTCCAATGTTCCTCAACCTGACTGTCCTCGCCTATCTCTCCCTCACTTTGACACTCTCTCGCATCCCTGTTCCATCCCTAGGTCCTCACATCATAAAACCAATCACAGCCCTCCACAGTCTCACTCTTCTCCTCCTTTCCCTCATCATGGCCCTTGGTTGCACCCTCTCCATCATCTCTCATCCACCCCATCTCCACCACATCGTCTGCTTCCCTCCGAATACCCCACCAACCGGACCCCTCTTTTTCTGGGCATACATCTTCTACCTCTCCAAGATTCTTGAATTTATAGACACCCTTTTGATCATTCTCAGCAATTCCATCCAACGGTTGACGTTCCTCCACGTTTATCACCATGCAACCGTCTTGGTTATGTGCTATTTATGGTTAAATACTTCGCAGTCTCTGTTCCCAGTAGCTCTTGTCACCAATGCCACTGTTCATGTGGTCATGTACTTGTACTACTTACTCTGTGCAGCTGGGATTCGCCCCAAGTGGAAGAGATTGGTCACGGATTTCCAGATCGTGCAGTTTGTGTTTAGTTTTGCGGTTTCCGGTTTGATGTTGTATTATCATTTTACTGGATTGGGGTGTGAGGGGATATGGGGTTGGTGCTTCAATGCTGTTTTCAATGCTTCCCTTTTGGCCCTCTTCGTTGACTTTCATGGCAAGAACTATCACAAGAGAAGGAAGGATGGTCAAGATAAACGGTTGTGATTCTATTCGACTTGTTTCACTTGCTCAAGTATGTTTGGAAATACATTGCTATTGATATTCAATGAATCTACTTGCAATTGTGAGCGATTACTTTTATTGCATATTCCTTTAATTTTAATATGTTTCTTCTTTGGACTCTCAAAATTGTACTTGAAATCTTACAAGATGTTGGTTATTTTGCAATTTGGTAATTGTAACATTTAATTTTGAATGTCTATGATTATTGACGATTACATGGGGGAAAACTCCCTTGACTGACACTGGTAGAAACATGACATGTTGATGAATCAGTAAGAATTAATTGTTACTTGGTTCATGCCTTCATCCTAAGAAGTTAGAATTCGAATTTTCTCGTTACCCCGACTGAAACTAAAAGAATTATTTCTTTCGAAAGAAATTAAGTACTATATGTTGCTCAGTGGTGGTGGATAAACTGTTTTTCACAACTTATTCGATTGATCCTTCTCACTAATGCATACATACCATATCAAGTTGCAAGCATAAACTTTCAGATTCTTGCATTAATTTAGTAATAAATTTCTTAATCTAGGTTGTCACTTCCATAAAGGCTAGAACATAACAATTCTTGAGAGGCAAATCATGGATCTTTTATTTTCAAAAAAATAAAAATAAATGAAGTCATGGATCTTCAAAACAAAAACAATTTATTAGTTAATTCCCATAAGTTGTTAAAGACTTTTGAATCACCTGAAGATCTAATTACCTATAATTATTAGATGTCATTTGTGCAATGACTTCCTGAGGAGACTGAGTAGTGAGTGCAAATGCTATAAAACCAGTCAAATTTTTAATGGCTAGTCTCAGGAAAATGGAATCAACAGAATATGCATAGAATATGCAGAGGCTTGGATTCCCAGTTGTTATCAACAGAAGACGGGTGAGTGAGTTCTTCCTGTCAAAAACATTTTCATGATTATATTAAGAATATGCATAGACACATTAAACATGGAATAAAAGGATATGAAATGAAATTTGATGATAATTAATCTGATTTTTAATATATGAAATGAGAACAAGTGATGTAGTGTATTGTTTGGTGCAGATGAGGATGGTCACTTGGAAGCATATCAAACTCTTTTGAATCTTATGGAATCACCACTTGATGGTAACATGAAGATTCTGAGAGCATTGTTTTATGCTAAAAACAAAAAGCTGCTACTTGTAGGGAGTTCTGCTTGTAGAAAGGTTCTCTTTTTCTCTCTGTACTATAGTATTAACATCAGTTTATCAATATTGACATCAACAACACGATTTAAGTTTCAATCGTTTGGACATGTATTATTTGTACACCTTGGTTTTTCAATAGGTAAGGTTTGATGTATTGAGGAAGAAGAATGTGCTACTACTCATTTCAGACCTGGAACACTTTTACAATGAAGACTTATTCTAAAGCAAGTCTCATCAGAATCCACGAGGGGCAGAGTCTCAGTTCGAGGTGGTGTGGATGCCCGTACTAGATGACAGGACAACAACGTCATGGACAGAAGAGACACAATAGCTGTTTGAGACTCTCCAGGGGATGATGCCGTGGTACTTTGTTAACAAGCCTTCATTGCTTGATTTACTAGTCATCAAGTATGTCAAGGAAAAGTGGGAATTCAAAAATCGCCTTATGGTTGTGGTCATAGACTCACAAGGGAAAGTGGTGAACCCCAATGCCCTCCACATGATATGGATTTGGGGCACTCTTGCTTTACCTTACACCAGGGAAGAATCTCTCTGGAGGGAAGAGTCTTGGAGGACTGAGTTGTTGGCAGGCACTCTGTATCCACATCTCCCCACTTGGGTATAGTACCGTTTTACAAATACTCTGAAGTGTAAATGTCTACAGTTTCACTTTTTTTTTTCTTTTCAGAATGTAGTCTTGAGTGGTCATGAGTAATTATATAAGATACTGTATTGATTGTATTTTTTTATGATGACCAAATTATCTTTTGTTTTGGTTTGGTCATGCATATTTCAGATAGAGGAAGAAAAATGCATATGCCGGTATGGAGGAGAAGACTTAGACTAGAACAGGAGATTCACATTGACTGCAAAGGCAGCGGCACAATCTAAAGGCATACCGTTGGAGATGCTTTACATGGGGAAAAGCTATCCTAAAAGAAAAGTTGTCAGAAACATTGCAGTGATTACTGCAGAGAATTTGAGCCACTCATTGCAAGACATCCATCAGATACGCTTCTTTTTATGCTGCAGCTCGAAAGCATGTGGCACTCCAAAACAAAACATGGGGGGACAGTGCGAACGGATCCATTAGTTCAGGAGCTCCTTGCAATATTTAGCTTCAATGGGGGTGATCACGTCTGGGCTGCAATTAGCAATGGATCAAACATTGTGGCTAAGGTGGGGGGTGAAACCATTTTGGAGGGCTTTGGTGAGTAAGATAATATTCATTGAATGCAAACTCTTGATCATGATCACCACACCCATATAACCATTGATCCAGGCACTGAGCAGAGTGCATAGTCTGTGCTGGATGTGGCCTTCTGTTCAAAGTGGAACTCTTTCATGAGTTCATGAACCACTTTTAACTTTTTATTGGCTAGATCTGTTGCGTGTGCTTAGAAAAGTGCTTCAAACAGACTTGAGGATGCACTTACTGTATAGAATCCTGTCATATATGCACCTACGAATGAATACACATGCTATGACTAATTGGATGCCAGTGTATAGATAATATGGTATGTTTCATGACATTGAAGCATTCCGTATACTGTTTCTAACTTGTTCGTCCTACGTGATAAAATGGTTTTATTTTCTGTGTTTTTTTTGTATTTTCGATTTCCTTAATTTTCATAGCCAATCACTTGTGGAGATCAATTATGACTGCTAGATTACTATTTGATTTTTTTAAATCATGCACCACGGTCTGTTGTGGAGATGTCAAGCCCTTCCACGAGAAGGAAATGGTGCGGTACATACACTTCCTGTCTGCTTTGTCCTCGAAAGAGGATCAAGTAGGACTTAATGGAAGGCCAATGCTTATAGCTGCTCCATCTTAACTTCTTGACTACAAGATGATAAAAAAATAAAAATAAGAAATAAGAAAAAGGTAACTTAAATTTAGAGAATATCTTATGAATTAATATGAATTCCTTAATGTTTTCAGGATATTAACAAATTAAGGAACCTAAAGCTATATATCAAGACAGAAAGAATTCTTATTATATTAGGAATCACTAAAATGTTTAATTGTTAGATAAAAGCTCAATAGTAATATTTACGTTCCTATACAGGGGCTTGGCATATGGATAAATGTATAGATCCAATTTTTATTCTATGTTGTAACTAAACTAATCAATAGAACCGATGTTTTCTGGGATCTGAACGTATGACGATCAAGTTATATGGATTGAGATAAAATATTAGGAATCACCTAACTGAAAGAACTATCATGTCAGGACCAATGGCACATCAAAATTCGCTTAAGAGTTTCAGTTACACAACCTATCTATTCTAAAATTTCTTATGCCTGCCTACTGTAACAGCTGATTTATCTGCTCGAAATTATGTATCAACAATGCCCAGGTAAAATAAATATAAAAATAAAAAATTGGGCATGCATTAATGTAACAATAAAGAGTACTGGGCAACCATTCATACTTTAAGGGTACAAAACCTCCACACTACGTGACATGTTTAGCATTACCGATCTGAAGATATCCTGACGTCTCACTTAAACCGTTGGAGAACTCAGTTAAACTTGTGTTCTCTCCTTTCTATATCCTCGTTTCTGATGCTTACTTAATCTATAAGGAATTCTCATTTTGATGATTTTGATGAGTCACTCCTTGAGATGCCTTGGATTCGCAAATACAAACGACAGCATGAAAGATGATGGTGACACCGATGAGTTTCCTTTAAACATGAATATATCAGATCACATTTTCACAAAATAAAGCAAATGACAGACAAAACTATCATTCAGTCGAAAGTAGTCAAACGTAAACAGTAAAAGCAGATTAATCATGTAAGATTCCCCGACAACATCTAAAAGGATGCATGTAAAAGAAAAAGTGTTGTAATTATTAAAGTGTGTAATTATCATGTCGGTCTATTGACACAATCATGCTAGAATAACGTAAGCAGTGATGTAATATTATTTGTTTGTTTGTCCAGTCCCTTGCTTATACAAGAGATACTCCTTCTCCATGTAAGATATAGAAGTTTTGCCTAGCAAATGAAATAAAATAAACATGTTTTTTCAAAAACTCTCTAGTTAAAACTCCTCTCTTGTCTCTAGAGTTAGTACTAGTATATTCGAGTTTTGATCCTGATCATGCTAAGGTAACATCATTTCACACTTGTTTGTAATATTTAGAATTTATTAATTAGCAAGAAATTCCTATTGTATTTCATGAGCCAGTCTCCTCCAGAGTAGAGAAATAAAGGACAATAGGTAGGACTTGAGCAAAGTAAGACTCAAGGAATAGGCAATAAGGCTTAGCTAACTAAAATGTTGAAAAATAAGACATAATATTCGAGGGCAAATTGCATTAACTCTCTCACTTTATCACTAATTGCACTCTACCCTAAGATATTGTGTTAATTACACTGAAACACCATCAAACTTTTGATTACTGTTAGTCTTAACTGTCCGAGACACAATGACCATTTTGCCCTTGTTTTAATACTTTTTAATTATTTATATTCAATTAATAAAGTCTTTTAAATTTATTTTAATTATTTTTAGAGTTGATTGTAGCATAGTATTATTAGACAATTTCTTTTTTACTATTTAATTATAAATAATTAGAAAAGACCAAATTATTCTTTAGACTTGGTTGACTACTCTTGGTCAACAATTAGTCAATAGGTGTTGTAATGGAAAATTTTCCATCAATCAATGACTAAGGGATCATTTGTTTTTTTCACTTAAAATAGTATTGAATTGAATCTATCAAATTGATTTTTTTTTTCTTTTTTTTTTTTATATGGTCAAACGCCTTAAAGCTGCTAAAAAAATAATTGAAAATATTAAGGGATTGTTTGTTTGTTCTACTTAAGACTTAATAGTGTTGAATTACATCTATTATATTGCTTTCGTTTGTTTTTTTAAGTAGTCAAACTACTTAAAACTACCAAAAAAACAACTAAAAAAATTAAGTAAAATTTTTTAACTTTTTACTTAATTGCAAATCATTTAATGAAATTTAAATATTTTTATTTAAAATTTATCATCTCAAAATAACATAATTTCAATTTTATCCTAATTTTATATTACTCAATTTTTTTTTTCTTTTTATTTCCTTGATACTTACAAAATATGTATATTTGAAAAATAAAATCTAAATACATCTCATCCCAAATTATCATGGAATTAAATTAATATATTTAAATTTATAATTTAAACATTCATTTTTTAAATTGTTTTCTTAAATATATTAATATATTTAAATATATAAATATGGTTAATATTATTATATTTTTTAATCATATTTTAATTATAAATAAAATATTATCAATATCTACATAAAAAATGTTTTAGAATTTATTAAATTATTTATTTTCAAATATTTATATTAAACGTCCTCAACGAAAAATAAACAACATGAAATACATAAAAAAAAAAAAAAGGACAAATAGAATTCTTTCAATGTATAATAACTAAAATTCTTTCAAAGGAAAATATTTATATTTCTCAAATTGGTATTTATTTATAAACTGCTATATATATATATATATATATATACAATTTTACAAAGTTCTTGTGTCGCGAAAACAACCTCCATACTTATTGCGGTATATAATGCATACATACAAATACCCAAATTAAGTTAGCTTATAAAAAATCTCAGCACATATAGTCTGACTGTTGAGGATCTTGACAAAGCAAGCAATTTTCACACAAACCAATTTGATGTTACATAAACGAAATTAAACGTTTTTGACCATGTAGCAATGCCAGTGAATACACACTGTAAGCAGACTTGCACAAATTAGTTCAAGTAACAAAAAGTAACCAGTGTTGTTTTTTGTTTCAAGTAAAATCATAAATTTAAGCTACAATGTCCCTTGTGTCAACATACAAGAAATCAATTATTCAACCAATGTAATAGCTTCAGCTGATCAAGTATTACATATAACATGAAAAATCAAAGTTTCATCCAAATTACGAGCTGATATTGAACTTGTTTATTCCTGTACATGTAAACTGTTGATTCACAATGTTAGCTAAACAAGAAAGGTATTAACAATAGCAGAAACTTTTGTGAGTCATGGGCTGTGATCAAACAACACAATTTAACTCGGTGACAAACAAAAGGCCTACCTCTACTGCTATCAATTGTTTAATTATTTATAAATAATTAAATATGTAAGAGATCAGTCATGCTAGAGTGACAAATGACAAGCAACGTATAATACATCCAGTACTCACTATCACCATATAAATTTTGTGCTAGGGACAGGTAATTAAGCACTGAAGATCATCAAGAAAAAAATTTAGTCAGGTTCCCTTACAAGTGCATGGAACAGTTTCTTAATCCTTAAAAAGCTTCTGCATCCGTTTTTGGCCTTCAGCCACAGCCGCAACTGTTGGGTTTTGTGCCCTAAGAGCTTGTAATTATGTAAACGGTTTTAATAAATAATAATAAAGTATTCATTTTATTCAATTTATATATTTTGCAAAAATTGTATATGTCATGAGAAACATCCTTGATTACTGATGTATTTTCAAACTAGTATATAAGTGTTATATATAAGCAGATTTAGTTTGAGAGAAGTAATCTAAAGAGTCCGTAGAAAGCAAACGAAGTTGGCTACTTTATTTGTGGTAAATCTACAGTTGCGGTCCATTTCGTATTCAGTACAATAGTTTTATCCGAGGCTATTCATGTAGTGACATGGAAATGGATGCACCTTATATAATAAAGATTATATAGGACTGGACCACGATAAACATGAGTCTCTAATTAATATCCGTTAAACTTAGAGATTTATATTTATCGACTAGATGATCATATATGAATTGATCTTAATCCTGAGTGTATTATGGACTCCTGCTTGTTGATTTATGTCATTTGATTTACATGGGTGAGATCGATATAGATACTCGATCAATAACTTCGTACTTTGGGGATATGATTTAGTAAGTAGCTGGGAACATTCTATACAATAGTGGAATCCACTCCTTCTTGCGAGAAGTAGAGAAATAGTTCTCTTAAGGGTTGATTCAGGTCTTGAACAATAAGAGCGCTCAACTTTCTGTTCATATGTAAACGGAAAGATAAATTCATAAGTTATTATGAATATATTGTTCATTAGAGAATCAATGGTACTTAAGGATCAAGATATAATTAGAGGGGTATAACGGACATTATGACCTAGCTCTAATTATGAACTATTTGTGGAGGGTCAAATCATATGTAGTGATTATATCAATGGACGCTGAAAATTTCAGATTGTATAAAAACATCTATAGTGTTGAGAGTGCAATCTTAGGTTTTTAGTGGAGTAACACTAAGATTAATAATAGTGAATTATTTAATTAAAGAGTTTAATTAATAATTCCGATATTATTGGAGCTCAAAACTGTAGGTCCATCGGGTCCCCTTGATAGCTCATTTCACTATAAGAAACGTGTATATAGAATATTGTAATTGGATCGTCCAATTATATTTGTTACATAAGTAGCAAAATATGTGTTCACTTGATATTTGAATAATATTGATTATTCAAATTATTAGTTAGTTAATTATTAATTATGAATTAATAATTATTTAATTAATTTTATAAGAGGTGTTGAATTTAATTCTTAGTTGTGACCGAGTATAAATTAATTATGAATTAATTATAGGCCACAAGTATGATTACAAAATATAACATGAATTAATTGTGAATTAATTATGTTATATGGGCAAAAGTTTAATTTTAATAAACTTGGGGTTTAATATTAATTTTGATTAATTAAAACCCTAATTGGTTGCCTATAAATAGAAAAGAAATAGTATTCTTTTCCTAACAGAAGTTATACTTAGGTTTTGTTTTACGTTCTTTAAAACAAAAAACATATTCTCACCTCTTACATATATTGTTTGTTCTTTTGAGAAAAGAAATCAATAGAAAGTGAGCACAATTCTATATAATTGTGCCCACTCACTTGTTTCTTGGTGTAGAGTCATATCAAGGAAGGCAAGGTGGTGAGCAATCCACAAAGATCAATACAAAAGGTACAAGATTCGATCTTTATTTAGTTTTATTATTTTATTTCATTGTTTTATGGATCTAGGGTTCTTGAGTTTTCTAAAAATTTTTAAAACTCAATGTTCCGCAAATCTTTATTTTATAAAAACAATTGTTGTTTTTTCCCTTCAATTGGTATCAGAGCCTAGGTTCCAATAAAACAATGTTTTTAAAATAATATGTTTTGTATTGATATGTATGTCATTGAGTAGGCACTATAATTTTATTTGATTATGATATGATATATTTAATATTCATATTTGATGAATGGGGATTGCATGATATGATCGTTAATTGTATGGTTCTTTGGTTATTTAATTTGATTAAAATTGTAAGTCGTTTGTAATAATTTTTGATGTAATTCATAGTTTTAGGGTTTTTATATTTTCTGTAATTAGATGCGGAAAAGATTTGAGATGGGATGCTGAATTTGATCTGTAATTTTGCCACTGTTATGGTTGAAATTCTGAAGTAAACGGGCTGTTATTAAATCTGCAAGTGTGTTGCGAAAAGGTTGCAGTCCAGATCGGCAACGCGCAAACAGGTTGTGCGCTGTGATGGCTAAGTTGCTGCAGGTCTGGTACGCGACTTGAGATGCTGTGAGCGTTGACAGTGCATGTGATGCACAATTCGTTGATTACGCGTGTGTCATGCAGTAAACAATGCAAATTTTTTTTGAAAAGTCAAAAGAGAGTGATTTTTTTTTTTTTGCAATTGTTTATTGTATAAAATATATATATACGAATCTGCAAGTGTGCACAGAAGTCACTATAAAAATTTTTTTTTAATCAATTTTTTTTTGTTTGTTTTCGTGCATGTCATGCATGTTTGCTGTTCACACAGCACATGCATGAATTGTTTACATTGAATGTGCAATTGTTGCACACAGTGTAACTTCAGTCAATGCACGGAAATATGTGCAACTCTTGGCAGAATATATGTATATATATATTTAACAGCCCTTAAGTTTATGTTTTATATATTTATTGGGTTTGAAAATAAAGAAATGGGTTTTTAGCCCAATCCATTTGATGGATGTTCTTAATTATTAAATTGGATTTAATTATGAGCCCAAGAGAGCCCATGAAGACTTTTAAAGCTCATGAATACCTCGAAGACTATGAAGACTACAAGTGAAGGCCAAGGAATGCCTTGGTTAATTTATGTAATCTTGAAATTAGATTTAGGTTGTTAAAACCAAAGAACCCGGTCATACACATGTTGTTTATTTAAATTATTTATCATACGATGATTGAATAATTTGTTGATAACATAACCATGCATAAAATATGTCATATAGAATAGAGAGTGCCTACTCACTGCATTATAACATGACATGCATCAAATGTATTATTTTATTTTACTATTAAATTGTTTATTAGTATAAATAGTAAAATAATACATAGAATGCCTCTTAAATAATTTGAATTGATTTTAGTGGAAAATCATAAGTTTCAAATTAGAAATATGATTTCAATAATTGGCATTCATAATGTGGATTAGATTTTAATTAGTTAAAATCTGGTAACTTCATACTAAATCTAGTCTTTATAATTTTAATTATTTAGATTAGATTTATAAATTGAATTAGATTTTTAAGTGTTAAAAATTCGATAATTCATTAAGTGTTAATAAGTTATGAACTTTAGTAACTCATAAATTCTTAGTAATTTAGATTATCTTTTTAGCCGTTAATAATCTAAGATGATTACTAGGAATTTTAATAGAAAACCCTAATCCTAAAATAGTGAGTGGGAGAGGGATATATGACAATATATCCTGCGGTCTCCATCATTAGTTCAACACCGTGAAACTTAAAGGCGCCTCGAGACGGCTTTGTTATCGTCCCCCTACGGGTGGTGTCCATTTAAGTTGATCAAGGTTGACTTCCTAATGGATAGGATTCCTAGATGTATCTTGGGATTGACCTACCCTACGGCGGCAATTCTCGAGTTAAGTCAATGGAATCCGAAATGATGGGTTACACTCATAAAGGAAATAATTAATTGTTAATTATTTTCCTGACCGAAAAACGGTAGTTAAATAATATAGGAATAAGAGTTATTTTGTTATATTATTTAATTGAGAATGTCTCAGTCTAACATACAAATATTTGACCTACCCTACGGCGGCACTTATTTGTGGAATGTTAGATTATCGTGGCATAGTAATTATTTTTAGGGTATTTTCTAATTCATTATTCGTGTATCATGCATCACGTTTAATTTATGCCAAAGTCACATGATATTGATTTTTGCAAAATGATATTAAATGTCTTGTATTTTATTTATTTTCAGCAATGGTATCTCCGTTGATTTCTATTTTAGCTAATGATAAGCTTAATGGGGAAAATTATGTCAAATGGAAAAGTAACATGAACGCAGTCCTAGTCTGTGAAGACCTTAAATTTGTCACGACTCAGCCTTGTCCTCCCCAGCCAGCAGAAAATGCTGCACGCGCTGTGCGCGAGGCCTATGAGAAATGGGTCAAAGCTGATGAGAAGGCCCGCTGCTACTTGTTAGCAGGGATGTCTGAGGTGCTTGCTACCAAGCACGAAACAATGACAACAGCAACTCAGATGCTGGAGTCATTGCAGGACATGTTCGGGCAACCTTCTGAGCAGCAACGGCACGAAGCTGTTCGTGCTGTTATGACTGCTAGGATGAAGGAGGGTACATCTGTTCGAGATCATGTCTTGAAGATGATGACCCACTTCAATACAGCTGAAAGCCATGGTGGGGCTATAGATGAGCGTAGCCAAGTGAGTATGATACTTGAGACTCTTCCGAAGAGTTTCATGCAATTTAAGAGCAATTATGTTATGAACAAGTTGACTTACTCACTTACGCAGTTGCTCAATGAGCTCACCACTTATGAGTCTATGAGTAAGGACAAAAATAAGTCCGGTGAAGCAAATGTTGCTGAGACTTCTTCTTCTGGCAAGAATAAGAGGAAGAGAAACACCGGAAAGGCTAAGGAAAGGCTAAGCCCAAGAAGCAAGCTATTCAGAATAAGAGCAAAAAGGGCTCCAAGGCCACCAAGCCCAAAGGAAAATGTTTCCATTGTGGTGTTGATGGGCATTGGAAGAGGAACTGTCCTAAGTACCTCAAGGAGCTCGAAGAGAAGAAGATGAAAGGTAAATGTGATTTACTAGTCATTGAATCTTGTTTAGTGGAGGATGATTCATCCCCTTGGATAATTGATTCAGGAGCCACTAATCATGTTTGTTCTTCTTTGCAGTTGATTGATTCATATAGGCAGCTTGATGAGGGTGAGTTCAACATGCGAGTCGGGACTGGGGAAGTCGTTTCAGCAAAGGCAGTGGGAGAAGTTAGACTTAGTTTTAATAATAATTGTTTTATTGCATTGAACAATGTTTATTTTATTCCAGGTTTTAAGAGAAATTTGATTTATGTATCTAAACTTTTGGAATTTAATTATTCTGTTTCTTTTTATAATAAATTTGTTATTATTTCTAGAAATGGATTGGATATTTGTTCAGGGATGCAAGAAAATGATTTATATGTGTTAAGACCGTTAATGCATAAACCACTGCTTAATACTGAAATGTTTAAGGTTGAAAAACCAAAAACAAAACGACAAAAGATTTCTCAAAACGATAACACATATCTTTGGCATCTAAGACTTGGTCATATTAACCTTGACAGATTAAACAGACTTGTAAAGAGCGGACATTTAAATGAGTTAAAGATCGGTACTTTACCTGTTTGTGAATCATGTCTAGAAGGTAAAATGACCAAAAGACCTTTTACTGGAAAATGGTTTAGAGCTAAGGAACCGTTAGAGCTTATACATTCGGACGTCTGCGGTCCTATGAATGTTAAAGCTAGAGGCGGTTATGAATATTTCGTCACTTTTATTGATGATTATTCAAGATATGGGTATGTTTACCTAATGCAACGAAAGTCAGAAACTTTTGAAAAGTTCAAAGAATTTCGAGCTGAAGTTGAAAATCAATTAGGTAAAACATTGAAATCTCTACGATCAGATCGTGGAGGCGAGTATCTCGATACAGAGTTTGAGGATTACTTGCTTGAGCATGGGATTCTATCCCAATTGACTGCTCCTGGAACACCCCAGCAGAATGGTGTTGCAGAAAGGAGAAATCGGACCCTTTTGGACATGGTGAGATCTATGTTTAGTTTCTCATCATTACCTAGTTCATTTTGGGGATATGCATTGCAAACTGCAATGTATATTTTGAATGTCGTACCATCTAAGTCAGTTCCAAAGACACCTTTAGAGTTGTGGAAAGACCGTAAAACTAGTTTACGACATTTTCGCATATGGGGGTGTCCAGCACATGTGCTGAAGAACAAGACTGGGAAGCTGGAACCACGTTCAAAAGTTTGCCTATTTGTAGGTTATCCCAAAGAAACTAGGGGCGGACTCTTTTATAGTCCTGAAGAAAACAAAGTATTTGTATCGACAAACATTACTTTTCTTGAAGAGAACTATATGAGAGATTACAAACCTCGAAGTAAAGTTGTACTTGAGGAGTTACTTCCCGGGTCAAATAGTACCCCGTCAACAACAGTTGTTGACAAAGACATAATTCAGACCACTTCTGAACGTCAGACAGATTCTCATCAGAATCATCTACCATCTCGTCGTAGTGGGAGGGTTATTAGACCACTAGTTCGCTACAGAGAGATTGGAGAGGCACAAATCGCTATCTCCGATGAGAGTGTAGATGATCCATTGACATATCAAGATGCAATTGAGGATTCTGATAAAGAGGAATGACTTAAAGCCATGAATCTCGAGATGGAGTCTATGTACTCTAACTCAGTCTGGGAACTTGTGGATCAACCAGATGGGATAAAACCTATAGGTTGTAAGTGGATCTACAAGAGGAAGAGAGGAGTGGATGGAAAGGTAGAGATCTTTAAAGCTAGACTAGTGGCAAAGGGTTATACCCAGAAAGAGGGAGTTGACTATGAGGAAACTTTCTCGCCAGTAGCTATGCTTAAGTCCATTCGGATTCTTCTATCCATTGCCGCATGTCTCAACTATGAGATTTGGCAAATGGACGTCAAGACTGCATTTTTGAATGGTAGTCTTGATGAAAGTATCTATATGGTACAACCAGAGGGATTCGTGTCCCAAGGTCAAGAGCAAAAGGTTTGCAAGTTGCAAAGATCCATTTATGGACTTAAGCAAGCATCTCGATCTTGGAATATAAGGTTTGATACTTCGATCAAGTCTTATGGTTTTGAGCAAAATATCGATGAACCTTGTGTATACAAAAAGATTATCGAAAAGAAAGTGATTTTCCTTGTACTTTACGTTGATGATATTCTACTCATTGGGAATGATATAGGAGTATTGTCAGATGTAAAGAGTTGGCTCGCTAGCCAATTCCAAATGAAAGATTTGGGAGAGGCCAGTTATGTTCTTGGGATCCAAATAATACGAGATCGTAAGAACAAACTGTTAGCGCTGTCTCAGGCATCGTATATCGATAAGATTCTTATGCGATTTTCGATGCAGAACTCTAAGAAAGGGCTTTTACCTTTTCGTCATGGAGTTCATTTGTCTAAGGAACAGTGTCCTAAGACACCTCAAGAAATTGAGAATATGAGACAGATTCCCTATGCCTCTGCAGTAGGCAGTCTCATGTATGCTATGTTATGCACGAGACCGGATATATGCTATTCGGTGGGAATAGTTAGTCGTTATCAATCTAATCCAGGATTTGATCACTGGGTGGCTGTAAAACATATTCTTAAGTATCTTCGGAGAACGAGAAACTATATGCTAGTGTATTCTGGAGAGGATTTGATCCCATTAGGATATACAGATTCTGATTTTCAATCGGATAAGGATTCTAGAAAATCCACGTCTGGATCAGTATTTACTCTCGGTAGTGGAGCCATTGTATGGAGGAGTGTTAAGCAATCTTGCATTGCTGACTCCACTATGGAAGCTGAATATGTAGCAGCTTGTGAAGCAGCTAAAGAAGCGGTATGGCTACGTAAATTCTTGACTGATCTGGAAGTTGTTCCAGATATGGATAAACCACTCACCCTTTATTGTGATAATAGTGGTGCAGTGGCTAATTCCAAAGAACCAAGAAGCCACAAGCGAGGGAAGCATATAGAGAGGAAATATCATCTTATTAGGGAGATTGTACAAAGAGGAGATGCGAATGTGATGAAGATTGCATCACAAGACAACCTTGCTGATCCGTTTACTAAGACCTTAACGGCTAAAGTGTTTGAAGGTCATCTAGAGGGTCTAGGATTACGAGATATGTCCCATCTGCTCTAGGGCAAGTGGGAGATTGTTGGGTTTTGTGCCCTAAGAGCTTGTAATTATGTAAACGGTTTTAATAAATAATAATAAAGTATTCATTTTATTCAATTTATATATTTTGCAAAAATTGTATATGTCATGAGAAACATCCTTGATTACTGATGTATTTTCAAACTAAGTATATAAATGTTATATACAAGCAGATTTAGTTTGAGAGAAGTAATCTAAAGAGTCCGTAGAAAGCAAACGAAGTTGGGTACTTTATTTGTGGTAAATCTACAGTTGCGGTCCATTTCGTATTCAGTACAATAGTTTTATCCGAGACTATTCATGTAGTGACATGGAAATTGAGGCACCTTATATAATAAAGATTATATAGGACTGGACCACGATAAACATGAGTCTCTAATTAATATCCGTTAAACTTAGAGATTTATATTTATCGACTAGATGATCATATATGAATTGATCTTAATCCTGAGTATATTATGGACTCCTGCTTGTTGATTTATGTCATTTGATTTACATGGGTGAGATCGATATAGATACTCGATCAATAACTTCGTACTTTGGGGATATGATTTAGTAAGTAGCTGGGAACATTCTATACAATAGTGGAATCCACTCCTTCTTGCGAGAAGTAGAGAAATAGTTCTCTTAAGGGTTGATTCAGGTCTTGAACAATAAGAGCGCTCAACTTTCTGTTTATATGTAAACGGAAAGATAAATTCATAAGTTGTTATGAATATATTGTTCATTAGAGAATCAATGGTACTTAAGGATCAAGATATAATTAGAGGGGTATAACGGACATTATGACCTAGCTCTAATTATGAACTATTTGTGGAGGGTCAAATCATATGTAGTGATTATATCAATGGACGCTGAAAATTTCAGATTGTATAAAAACATCTATAGTTTTGAGAGTGCAATCTTAGGTTTTTAGTGGAGTAACACTAAGATTAATTATAGTGAATTATTTAATTAAAGAGTTTAATTAATAATTCCGATATTATTGGAGCTCAAAACTGTAGGTCCATCGGGTCCCCTTAATAGCTCATTTCACTATAAGAAACGTGTATATAGAATATTGTAATTGGATCGTCCAATTATATTTGTTACATAAGTAGCAAAATATGTGTTCACTTGATATTTGAATAATATTGATTATTCAAATTATTAGTTAGTTAATTATTAATTATGAATTAATAATTATTTAATTAATTTTATAAGAGGTGTTGAATTTAATTTTTAGTTGTGACCGAGTATAAATTAATTATGAATTAATTATAGGCTACAAGTATGATTACAAAATATAACATGAATTAATTGTGAATTAATTATGTTATATGGGCAAAAGTTTAATTTTAATAAACTTGGGGTTTAATATTAATTTTGATTAATTAAAACCCTAATTGGTTGCCTATAAATAGAAAAGAAATAGTATTCTTTTCCTAACAGAAGTTATACTTAGGTTTTGTTTTACGTTCTTTAAAACAAAAAACATATTCTCACCTCTTACATATATTGTTTGTTCTTTTGAGAAAAAAAATCAATAGAAAGTGAGCACAATTCTATATAATTGTGCCCACTCACTTGTTTCTTGGTGTAGAGTCATATCAAGGAAGACAAGGTGGTGAGCAATCCACAGAGATCAATACAAAAGGTACAAGATTCGATCTTTATTTAGTTTTATTATTTTATTTCATTGTTTTATGGATCTAGGGTTCTTGAGTTTTCTAAGAATTTTTAAAACTCAATGTTCCGCAAATCTTTATTTTATAAAAACAATTGTTGTTTTTTCCCTTCAACAACATCCATACGCTGACAAATAAAATAAAATTTATTTGTTAGATAGAATTACTTTTGCAGAACATTAACTAATTACAGATTAATGTAGGAAAATTAAGGTGAAACAAGTATGACACAAACTGTCTACAGCAACACCACAACTTGTAGCAGAGTCTATCCCATTGGTTTAGGAATCTACCTAAATATTTCAAGTGTGGTATAGGACTTGTTCTCTTCTTATGGACGTGAATCTGAGAAAATATTATCAGGAGATTCTAGGCGTGTTACAATTATCTTACACCATATGTAAAATCATTAATCATATGTAAAATATTATCATGATTTAAAGTAAAATCATGTATATATATTCAGATGGAACCCAGTTTGGATGCTCATTTGTGAAACTTACAAAAGAACATTTTCTAAGAGTTGCAAGACCAATATATTAACTCTGTTTATGGAAGAATGTTCAACACATTAAGATAGGCAGAGAACCTTCTCTTCAAGCACTTTACTTTTGAACAACCATGACTGAGCCCTGACTATATTTATTTGTCTCCTTGCATATTTTTGCTGAGCCACAATAAAAAACGTAAATCAAGTGGCAACTCTGCTTCCAACTTATTAATAAAAACATCAGGATCTAGTTCAGAGAATTGACTAAATTAAAGATGATAATCTATCTAGGAGGAGGCACTCAGGCAGATTGTATTACTTGATATAGCTGGAAGAACAGACTACTTTGCATAGAATTTGAAGTTTGTTTTGGAAAAATGTTTAGAAATCTGTTTTAAAGGCAATGTTTATGTTACTCTAATAATACCTTCCTGTTTCTTTCTAAACATAATTGAATAAGAAAATGTAATTCAGCGCTAAGTTTGATAGATTACGCTATCAAGAAACATATCCATATCGTTCTGTGCTTTTAAGTCGACTATAAAATTGGTCATATCAGCCATATTGGACTCAAATTTAATGGAGTCAGAAAACTTTCCGGTGTATCGTCCTGATACAATCAAGAAACTGTTAGAAGAGAGAATGCGAATATGAGACATGAACAACAGCAAGGAACATAGAGATAATGGATAGATATGTCAACAACATAGCAAGAGAGATCTCAGATCAAACAGGACAAGTGGATAGAGAGAGACCTCTTTGATTGCATTTGTTAGAGAATCAGGTTATTAGTTCATGGATGAACATGACAAATTATTGGCTAAGAAGACCAGTTGATATATCTCAAGTAATAAATCAACATGTCCAAATGTCTCCAAGGTTAATTAGATTGGCCAAAGTGACTGATGAAGCGGCATTAAATGGTCTTTGCTTCCATACTAGACGTAATCTAGCAAACTAAAATCATCATAAAAAATGAAACATATAAGAATCCGCAATGTGCAGAAACTTGTTTCTGGAGACACAAACGAAAAACTGATTGCCTAGACAAAAGGTTGATAACTAGAAGATCAACCAGAACACGCGCTTAACTCTGCATTGCCTCTCAAACACAAACTCTCAACCTGAGCATGATGAACCTCGGCCATGCAATAAGACCCATCAAAACATACCAACTCTACATTTCCTCTTGAATGTGGCAGAGCGCAAGCACAATGTTTTTGGATAACTTACCGCTGCTTTGCTGCTAGCAAAAACAATAATTTGGACATCACATTGCGTATGTACATTAACATTTTCACAGTACTAGTGAGCATAGTTTAACATTAACATTTTGTAAATACAGTACTGTCTCTCAGTGAGATTGACAGAGTAGCGGGCAATCATGTCATAATTGTTACGGCAATACAAGTAGAGACCTCAAAAATAAGACTAAATGGAACGTGAATCAGTCAAAATTAGGAAAAGTAATGTTAGTTCTTTTAATACTCATTTGAATATAACCAAATTTGAGACAATTGGTAGGATCTTCAGCAAAAAATGAATAACATAAACAATTATGCTCTGTGAATTAGACTAACAAAACAAACATAATAGAAAACCACTCAAACTTAATAAACTTTATTATACTGTAAAATTATAATATAAGAGTAAACACTCAAATAGCTCCTTAAAACAAATTTATTAATATAATAATATATGTATAAAAAAAAAAAAAAAACCTCCGTAAAACACTAGAAAGTGTGGAGACTGCAAAGTGTTAGAGGTAGTTTGTTTTGTTTTTTTATTTGAAGACTGGATAATACTACTAAAAACTGAAGACTAAATAATAACTGAAATCTGAAATCTAAATAATATATTTGTTTTTTTTTTAACCTCTGAATATATTGTAAACTTATTTGTTTTTTAAATTTAAAATTGTTTGAAAACTAGTAAATTGATATTTATATCCTTTCTACTATTTATTGAATGTAATTTAAATTAGTTTAATATAAACATTTGAAAAATAAATAATTTAATAGATTCTAAAACATTTTTTATGTACATATTAATATTATTTTATTCATAATTAAACTATAATTAAAAAATATAGTAGTATTAGCCACATTTATATTTAAATATATTAATATATTTAAGAAAACAATTAAAAAAATAAATATCTAAATTGTAAATTAAAATATATTAGTTCAACTCTAAGATAATTTGGGATGAAATGTACTTAGATTTTACTTTTTAAATATATTTTTTGTAAGTATCAAGAAAAAAAAGAGTAATATAAAATTATGATAAATTTGAAATTATGTTATTTTGGGGAGGATATATTAGAAATAAAAACTTTTAAATGTCATTAAGTGATTTGTAATTAAGTGAAAAATTAAAAATTTTTACTTAATTTTTTCAGTTATTTTTTGATAATTTTAAATGGTTTGACCACTTAAAAAAATAAATAAAAATAATTTAATAAATATAATTCAGTACCATTAAGTCTTAAATGAAAAAAAACAAACGATCTTTTAGTGTTTTATTAAATGTTAATGAGTAGGTATAATTATATAAACTATGCTCATTAACTATCGATTTTCTTTTTAAAAAGAAAGATCAAGACAATGTGTATAAGATGTAAGTATTTGATTTTGGTTACACAAAGAAGAAAAAAACAAATTTTTCTTCTCTATATTTACCATTAAAAAAAAAAAAAAAATCCTTCTTTTTTCTATTAAACTTATAGCAAAAAAACCAAAAACCTTATGAAAAGAAAATTATTTCTCTTCTTTGCATAGGCATCAATTAGGGTTTATATTAATTCAAAATTAATATTGAACCTCAAATCTATTACAAATTAAATACTTGTCTCATATAACATAATTAATTTATGTTATATTCTGAAATCAAACTCGTGATCTTTAATAAAATTAATTAAATAATTTTCTATCTAAGCTAGCTCATCCAAAAGTATACCATATAATTTTATCAATTGAAAAGTATACAAAAATTATTATGAGTTTTATGCTCTCAAAAAGATTACAAAGGAGGACGAATAACCATTCCCTACAAAACAAATATAATTTCAATTAATGAAATATTTTTGAAATATTATTATTTTACTTCTCATTGATCAATCTCGAAAATTGACTAACGTACATATATAACCATTTTTCGCTTCACTATAAGCCAAATTACCTAACAATTACTTCTTCAAATTATCTATCAACAATCTCTACTATTAACTTAGTGTTGAGTTCAAAATAGCTACTCTAAGTGACCTTGGTTGAAAATAATGAGGAGGTGGGAACTACAACAAATGAAATCTTTCATGTCTTGAACTGTAAAACTCGGATAATTAACCAAATTTTTAAATAACAAAAAATCTGCATGCACCTAACATTACAAAAACTCAGTGGTTATTTTACTTATGATTCAAATTGACTATAATTAGAAATAATTGAAGACATGACTACACTTATATATCTCTAAAATCTTTGGATCCATATATGGTTTTTAGAAAGTTCTCACCCACGAACTAGGACGAACTAAAGCAAGATAAGCTTTTTAAAAAATTTACAAATTAAAATGACCCATCCAATTATTTCACCCTTATCAAATCCTAAATTATGTTAATGTTGGGTTTTGTGCCCTAAGAGCTTGTAATTATGTAAACGGTTTTAATAAATAATAATAAAGTATTCATTTTATTCAATTTATATATTTTGCAAAAATTATATATGTTATAAGAAACATTCTTGATTACTGATGTATTTTTAAACTAAGTATATAAGTGTTATATACAAGCGGATTTAGTTTGAGAGAAGTAATCTAAAGAGTCTGTAGAAAGCAAACGAAGTTGGGTACTTTGTTTGTGATAAATCTACAGTTGCGGTCCATTTTGTATTCGGTACAATAGTTTTATTAGAGACTATTCATGTAGTGACATGGAAATGGAGGCACCTTATATAATAAAGATTATATAGGACTGGATCACGATAAACATGAGTCTCTAATTAATATCCGTTAAACTTAGAGATTTATATTTATCGACTAGATGATCATATATGAATTGATCTTAATTCTGAGTATATTATGGACTCCTATTTGTTGAGTTATGTCCTTTGATTTATATGGGTGAGATTGATATAGATGCTCGATCAATAATTTCGTATTTTGGGGATATGATTTAGTACGTAGCTGAGAACATTCTATACAATAGTGGAATCCACTCCTTCTTGCGAGAAGTAGAGAAATAGTTCTTTTAAGAGTTAATTCAGGTCTTGAACAATAAGAGCGCTCAACTTTCTGTTCATATGTAAACGGAAAGATAAATTCATAAGTTGTTGTGAATATATTGTTCATTAGAGAATCAATGGTACTTAAGGATCAAGATATAATTAGAGGGGTATAACAGACATTATGACCTAGCTCTAATTATGAACTATTTGTGGAGGGTCAAATCATATGTAGTGATTATATCAATGGACGCTGAAAATTTCAGATTGTATAAAAACATCTATAGTTTTGAGAGTGCAATCTTAGGTTTTTAGTGGAGTAACTCTAAGATTAATAATAGTGAATTATTTAATTAAAGAGTTTAATTAATAATTCCGATATTATTGGAGCTCAAAACTGTAGGTCCATCGGGTCCCCTTGATAGCTCATTTCACTATAAGAAACGTGTATATAGAATATTGTAATTGGATCGTCCAATTATAGTTGTTACATAAGTAGCAAAATATGTGTTCACTTGGTATTTGAATAATATTGATTATTCAAATTATTAATTAGTTAATTATTAATTATGAATTAATAATTATTTAATTAATTTTATAAGAGGTCTTGAATTCAATTCTTAGTTGTGACCGAGTATAAATTAATTATGAATTAATTATAGGTCACAAGTATGATTACAAAATATAACATGAATTAATTATGTTATATGGGCAAAAGTTTAATTTTAATAAACTTGGTGTTAAATATTAATTTTGATTATTTAAAACCCTAATTGGTTGCCTATAAATAGAAAAGAAATAGTATTCTTTTCCTAACAGAAGTTATATTTTGGTTTTGTTTTATGTTCTTTTGAAACAAAAACCTATTATCACCTCTTACATATATTGTTTGTTCTTTTGAGAAAAAAAATCAATAGAAAGTGAGCACAATTCTATATAATTGTGTCCACTCACTTGTTTCTTGGTATAGAGTCATATCAAGGAAAGCAAGGTGGTGAACAATCCACAGAGATCAATACAAAAAGGTATAAGATTCGATCTTTATTAAGTTTTATTATTTTATTTCATTGCTTTATGGATCTAGGGTTCTTGAGTTTTCTAAAAAAATTTTAAAACTCAATGTTCCGCAAATCTTTATTTTATAAAAACAATTGTTGTTTTTTCCCTACAGTTAACAACTATTAGACAATGAATAGTCTAAAGCCTACATTAACTATGCGGATAAAGTTCATAAACCTCTAGTTTGAGATGTGGCATGATTACATTCAATTCCAAGCGGTTATGCATTGTGTCTAGAACCTTCTTAAATTTCTATAATTCTTTAGCATCCTTAGAACAGTTGACTACAATTTGTTGCAAATTTTCAAGTATCACCTTTGCAGGGAACATAGTGAACAAACTATAAAAAATTTACATCGTTCGTAATTAGATCATACTGTTCAAGAGCTTAGAATCATAGTTCAATCCTTATCCCATAACTTAAAGCCTTATGGTCTTGTATTTACTTAAGATAAATTTATTTTTTTCCCTAGATAAAAAATAAAGCAATGTATTCATTTACTGAAAATTTTAGAAATTTTCCAACTCTGCCCACAATTAGTAGCACAGACCAAAAGAAAAATATTTGCTCAATTGGTTGTTACAGCTATTAAGATAATCATTTCTTTATTATTTTACCTTTCATTAATCAACCTAAAAAAGCGATTATCGAACAATAATACCATTTTTCACTTCACTATGAGCCAAATTACCTAACAATCACTTTCAAAATTATCAGCCAACAATCTCTAACACTAACTTGTAAAATAATAATAATAATAATTAATTAATTTCAACTTATATTATAAATTTTGAGTGGTGATGTTTCCACCTTTTAAATATTGTATGTACACCATATTTTATACATACACCAAATTAATGGTTGTTTTAAACTATTATTAATTATAATGTTAATTACACTAATGTTCCTCAAGTATCTTAAAATTGTATTAAACAACAACTTTAATAGTTAATGAACTAACATATCTTAAAAATGTTTACCACCATTAAAACCAACTATTGCTTAATCACTTATTGTGAAAAGTCAAAGTTACCCATAATATATATTTTATTATTTTATTTTTAATTATTATGTATTTTTTGAAAAATTGTTATATGTAGTTATATAATAACAATCATATCATAATTATAATTTAGAAGCAAAAAGTTCTTTATAATTATAATTATGATATGATTTTTTATTATATATAATTAAAAATAAAATAATAAAATATATACTAAGGGAATTTTTGACTTTCACAATAAATAGTTAGTCAACAGCTAGTTTTATTGGCAGTCAACATTTTTTAAGGTGTGTTAGTGTAATAAATATTAAAGTTTTTGTGATACTTGAGGTATATTAGTGCAATTAAATTTATAATTAATAATCTTTTAAAACAACTATTAATTGAGTACTATGTGTATGAAAAGGATATACATACAATATTTAAGGGGTGGAAACATGGCCACTCTTAATTTTTCATCTAATGATCAATCAACAAAGAGGCCTTATTCTAATATAACAAAAGGAGGCTTGCCTATATTAAATTAAAAAAAATAAAAAAAGGTGTTAGCAAATTGTATGGTTTTATATCGTTAGACGATGCTTAGAAATGGACATAAATGTAAGAACATTAATGTACCATGTTTACAATCTTATTGGTATCATTAAAGCCATGCAGCGGTGATCTTTTAGGCCCAGTCAGTTGGGCCAAATTATTTTTCAGTGGGCCTGCTTACAGTTGTATTGGACCACATGGCCCATGGATCATAATTCTTTTTTTTTTTTTTTTTAATGATCATCATTCAAGTTAATTCACTTATTTATTTATTTCATAAATTGTTCAAATTTTTATTAGTTATATATAAATCCTCATATTTGAATTTAAAATCACTTTACATACAATCATTGTTTACATATGTTACAAAAACAAATAAACATTTTATTATTTTTTTGAATTGAAATCAAAGCACAATTTTCAGATAAACAGAATCCTTTCAATTAATTATAACAAAACATTTTTTTTTTTAACTATTTCATAAGCATTTCATTTTGTGATAGGGCATTTACAAATGCTGTTCATAAATTTATATTTCTTTATGTGGAAACTAAATATAGAACTCAAGAAAGTGTAAATCAATTCTAATTGTAACGACTAAACAATAGTTCTATTAATCAATAATTCCACCAAGAATTGTAACCAAAATTAATTTTCTAGTTAACTTGGTAAAAGTATTCGTATTATTCTAAAATTAAGTGTTAAATATTATTTCCTGTGGGCCTCCCTAGGGATATTAGTTATGTTAATCAATAATTTCATCAAGGTTTGAAGTCAACTTGATCAAAAACTCAACAGAAGCGATTAGAACGGTCTCTCCAAGGATAGTTCAATTTAATTTAATTATTTTCTAATTTATGTTTTAAAATAAATTTAGAATTAAAGTATATTAATAACTCCTCATAGGATCAACCCTTGCTTATCATTGTACAAAATCAAATGATTCATGCAGTTGCAAGATTTTAATAAATTGGTTTGTTAAAATATTAACCAACACTCCATTGGATGCTTCTCACAGCAAGAGCAAACTATTTCTTCAAGTTCTCTGGCACCCTCTCATGGCTTTGAACCTTAGTAGTAGCCATTGACCAAAACAAAAAATCACTATTCACAACAAAACAAAAAAAAAAATCAATTTTTTTTTTTGACAAAAAAGAGCCACCAATGAATCAGACACACATGGATTCTTGCTCAAACACTTAACATGTTTAATTGTGGAATATTCCTACGAAAGCATCTATAGGAACACATGTTCTAGCTCAATCTCCATAATTGTTGTGTCCTAAAACAACAAAATCGCATATGGGGTTTCCTTAAAACTGGCTCTTTTGCTTTCAAAACCAAAGACAGACCATACCTTAGAACCAATATGGTCTCTTCTCTTACATAAAAAACAAAGAAAAATATAATAGAACTAATTCTACTTTCTATAGAATTTCCTTTCGTCCTGGTTGATGCATTACTTTTGTAAATATGTTAACAAGCAACCGTTGATTAATTTTTTAATAAATGAAATTTCAAATTTTGCAAGTGTATAAATCGTTTCATTGAGTTCAATAACAAGAAAGAGTCAATCTCACGAGGAGTTATTAACTTACTTTAAATTCCAATTTTCTTCAAAACAATTAAATTAAATGAAATGACTGTTAAAGTTGAGCTGAGAACTTAAATTCAAATTGCAATATGAAAAACTAAATTACATAAGGAAAATCAATAGAAAAGAACTTAGTTTGCAAGTGCACAAATCATGTGAACTTAGTTCACATGATTCACTAAGCACATGACAAATAGGCATGTGGTTGGTCGGCTCCCTTTTTATGATCGTTCTGACACTAGGACACGTAGCGATCTCTCACTTACTGCCTTGATAAAAGGACCACATGATCAATCAACCCCTTTTCTAACCATTCTGATGTAGAGACATATGGCAATCTTTTATTTGTTGCCCTGACAAAGAGATCACGTGATCGGTCAGCCCATTTTTTGACTGTTCTGATATAGGGACAAGTAGCGATCTTTCACTTGTTGTTTTGACAAAGGGATCAGATGATTAATCAGCTTCTTTTCTGACCGTTTTGACATAGGGACACATGGCAATCTCTCACTTATTGTCCTGATAAAGGGACCACATGATCGGTCAACCCTCTTTGCTAATCGTTCTGACATAAGGATATAAGGCAAGCTTTTATTTGTTGCTTTGGTTGAGGGGCCACATGATTGGTCAGTCTCCTTTTGTTGCTCTTTCTGATGTATAGACACATGACACTATTTTATTCTCCATTCTAACCAAAGGGCCATGTTATTAGTCACTCCTCTTTGCTGCCCTTGGCTGTTAAACGATAAAGAGAGTTTTTTTTTACTTTCAAGATGGAGTTTCCCTTCGACCTTTCTTCCCGCCTTTTGGCAAGGGTATTTTGGTCCTTGTCGTGCCTTTTCTTAATGCTTCTTAAAGTGTTTGGGTTAGGGACCATTGCATCCCCTTCTCTTGGGCTTCCTCTTTAGGCTTTTCCAATAGCCTGACTGATGGAAACCAAGATAGCAAGTATAGAGGATGACGAGACAATTGGACAATGAGACAATTGAAGGCTGTTAGGCTTCATCTTAAAGGCTTTCGGAGTTAATTGAAGGTAATTGGAGGTAAATTGAAGTTAACTGGGCTTTAGATAATTTAGGCTGAGTTTATTTTAATTGTAATAGGTTTTTAAATTAAGTTAGTACATTTAATTTTATGTTGGGTCTTAATTTATATAATGGGCTAAGCTGATATATTTAATTAACTTAAGTCCATATTTAATTATTTTAAACTCATGGACATGTTTAGTGAACCCAATTGTTAGGGGACTAAGGTTTCATGTTAGAGTTTTACTTGTTTACCTATAAAATGACTTGTAACCCTAAGCAAACATAAGTTGAATGATGATGTAGCCAACTTCTTGGATGAAAAGAATAGATATTTGTTTCTCTTTTGTTCTTCATAAACATGTGATCTAATCAAGCTTTGTTTGTGACGATCAAATCATGATTTATCTCTCACTTTCTTATCTATGTCTTGGGAGTGACATAAATATTATTCTTTTATAATTTTGGTTCTTGATTGAGTTCTAATAATTGGGTCAAAGTTTTTTTTTATAACTTTGGTTATTGATTGACATATAATCAATGAGTCAAAATTTATTTTTTATAAATCAATTTTAATCTTTCTTGGGGTTGTGTTTCAATTTGACTGTGGGTGTCGTATCGTTATATACGAGGTTCACATGCTTAAATTATTTAAAACTCAAGATTATGTTTAATGAACCCAATTGTTAGGGGGCAATGGTTTCATGTTAGGGTTTTATTTGTTTACCTATAAAATAGCTTGTAACCCTAAGCAAACATAAGTTGAATGAGAGGAATAAAAATGCAACCAATTATGGTTAATTGAGAGAGAGAATTTTCTCATTTGTTCTTCCATGAATATGTGATCTTATCAAGCTATGCTTGTGACGACAAATCATGACTTATTTCTCACATTCTCATTTATGTGTTGGGAGTGGCGTCAATATCCTTCTTTTATAATTTTGATTATTGATTGAGTTCTAATCATTGGATCAAATTTTTTATAACTTTGGTTCTTGATTGACAAATAATCAATAGGTCAAAATTTCTTCTTTTTTATAAACTTGATTTAAGTTTTCTTGGGATTGTGTTTGAATTTGATTGTAGGTGTCTTATCGTTGTATACGGGGTTCGCATCATTTGGTATCAGAGCCCATATATAATGATACGACACCCGCAGTCAAATTGAAACACAATCCTAAGAAAGATTAAAACAAGTTTATAAAAAAGAAATTTTGACCCATTTATTATATATCAATTAAGAATCAAAGTTATAAAAAACTTTGACCCAATGATTAGAACTCAATCAAGAACCAAAATTATAAAAGAAGAATATTGATGTCACTCCTAAGACATAGATGAGAATGTGAGAGATAAATCACAGTTTAATCACCACAAGTAAAACTTGATAAGATCACATGTTCATGAAAAACAAAAGAGAAACAAGTCTCTATTCTTTTCATCCAAGAAGTTGGCTACATCATCATTGAATTTATGTTTGCTTAGGGTTACAAACCATTTTATAGATAAACAAATAAAACTCTAACATAAAACCCTAGCCCTCTAATAATTTGACTCACTAAACATGCTCATGAGTTTAAAATAATTAAACATGGGCTTCAATTAATTAAATGTATCAGTTTAGCCCATTACATAAACTAAGACCCAACATAAAATTAAATATACTAACTTAATTTAAAAATCCATAACAATTAAAATAAATTCAGCCCAAATTATCTAAAGCTCAGTTAACTTCAATTTGCCTCCAATTATCTTCAATTAACTCCCAAAACCTTTAAGATTAAGCCCAACAGTCTTCAATTGCCTCATTGTCCAATTGTCTCGTCATCCTCCATGCTTGCTATCTTGGTTTCCATCATTGACCTTGGACTCATCCCCAGAATTTCTTCTAAGGGTAGACCTTGGACTTGCCTTGTAAATTAATGGGCTTTATGTTTCAGGCACATCTTAATTTTATAAGGCTAATTTTCTCTTGCTTACTTATTTGCTCTCTTTTCCTGTTTTCTTGTCTTTTGCTCTCTTTTCCCGCTTTCTTCTCTTTTGCTTGCTTTCTTTCTCTCTCAAAATAAAGGTGAAGCCGACTTTTCTTTCTTTCTCTCTCTTGCCTGCTTTCTTCTTATTGTCAAAACAAAGTTAAAATTGAGCTCATGCAATCTTGATGTTGTAAAGCATCCCAAAAATACATTTAAAATATAGGTATGTGTTACTATATTGTATATATTTAAAAGAAAAAGAAAAAGTCAAATGTACTAATGTTTTTAGAGGTTAACATATGTTGTTACTTTTGATAAACATTTGTGGTAGGTTAAACTTAATTTTAGATTTTTTGTATTTTTTTTAAAGTCGTGTTTAAGGACATTCAAACAAGTGAAAGAAACCACATTTTGATTGGCTTGAATCTCAAAGTCTAATTAAGTGTAAAACCGAAATGCATGTCACAATTAATCTGGAAGATAATGGCAATTGATAATAATGTTAACTACAAAACTTCCATAATTGATAAATAGGAAAGTCACTGAAAAAGCAAAATTGATGCTAATTCAAAGTCATTGTTTGAGTAAAGCACTACTCAAAATCTCCAATAATGCAAGGCTAGTGACACTTAAAACCGAAATGCGTATCACAATGAATCTAAAAAATAATGGCAACTAATAATAATACTAAATACAAATGTAGTCTTCAGGTTAATTTCTAAAGAATAATATAATTAGTTTGATGTACTAATTAATTGAGGTGGTATGGTTAATAAAACAGTTTCTCTCCTTTGCAGGTTTTGATAAGTTGTCAATATTAAGCAATTTGGAGATGCTCTATTTATGTGGAAACAACTTTAGCAACAACATTTTATCATCTATAAATAGGTTTTCATTAATAACATATTTAAGTCTTTCTTACAACAAATTGAAAGGAAAAATTGATCTTCAAGGTAAGTTTCATCTTTTATCTTTTCTCGCTCTTAGAATAAGAAGGTTCTAAATTGAAGGAATTGGATCTTATTTGGGCTTTATTGAAGCTAAAAACTTGGAACTCAATTTTTTTAGCAGCCCAATTTACTCTTTTTAAATTTTTGGTCAAAAAACTAAATTAAATAATTTTTTATTAGCCTACTTTGCATCCATATTAGACTCCCATAACACTTTACTATCATTGGACTTGAGTGAAAATGAGATTGAGAAAATTCTGTTCCCGACAGGTATTGATCAATATAAAATTGGATTATTTCTAGGGGTCATATATTCAATTCATCTCTAAATGGGTTTAATAACTAAATTAATATTAATAATTACGAAAATCTAAGTTTAACAAGTTATCCCAAAAAAACATATTTAAACAATCAATTATTGGTGATTTTTCAATAAGTCTTGTCTTTTAATTTGGAATTATGTGTTCCAATGTGTTTCTTCTTTACATAAAATAAAAATATGATTTTTAATCAATTTTTTTAGGACGAGACGCAACAATTACCTTCTACAAGTAATATATGGACGATAAACTGGATGATGACAAGAGAAGGGTTTTGAGTAGGCCTTTTGTTAAAGAAGAGGTTAAAAAGGCTGTTTTTGAGCTTGGTCCTAATAAAGTGCCAAGCACGAATGGTTTTCACGCCATCTTTTTCCAAAAAGCTTAGGATATAATAGGAAGAGATATAACGGATACTTGCCTTCAGATCCTGAAATGTGAGATTTCCATCAGGGATTTTAATGCTACTAATGTAGTCTTACTACTAAAGAAAAAGAATCCTGATAGGTTAAGAGACTTTCGCCCCATAAGCTTGACTAACGTCACTTATAAGGTGGTAACAAAGGTACTCGTAAATAGGTTGAAAAGTGTGTTGCCTGCTCTTATTTTCCAAAACTAGTCCGTTTTTGTTCCAAGCAGACAAATTTTTAACAATGATATAGTGGCTTTCGATTTACTTCATTCCATCCATCATAGAAAAAAAGGTAAGCGGGGGTTAATGGTTGTTAAACTTGATTTGAGCAAAGCTTATAAAAGAGTGGAGTGGAAATTTCTAAAGATGATTCTATACAAAATGCAATTCCCTCCTAAGTAGATCCATGTAATCATGGATTGCATTTCTACATCCATCTTATCTTTTGTCTTAAATGGTAGAAAGACTTGTGAGTTTTCCTCTTCTAAGGGCATCTGGCAAGGCTGCCCATTATCACCTTACTTGGTTTTGTTTTATGTAGAGGCCCTTTCCAATAGCTTGTCGGTAGTCGAAAGTGGTGGCAGAGGTCTTAGGGTGAAGTGTGCTAAAGGTAGCCCCTTTGTTAGTCATTTGTTTTTCGCGGATGTCAGCAAAGCTTATGAAAGAAATTGCTAGACTATTAAACAACTTCTTTCAATTTACAGTAAGGGATCAGGATAACAAGTGAATCTTGATAAATCCTCAATTGTTTTCAACCCCAATATGAAGTAGCATACTAAGTAGAAACTACAACTTTTGATTGGCGTGATAGATTGTAATTCTCACAATAAGTACTTAGGTCTCCCTGCCTTGGTGGGTAGAAACAAAAAAAGGTCCTTTAATTCCATTCGCAAAAGAGTTTTGAGCAAATTGATGAGCTGGAAGTCCACTATTTTCTCTCAAAGAAGTAAGGAAATTTTGATTAAAGCAGTTATGTAGGCTATCCCTACTTTTGTAATGAGTGTGTTTAGGTTGCCTAATGGGTTATGTTCGAAGTTGGGAGCTATGACTTTCAAATTTTAGGGGGGGAACCAAGGATGGAAGAAGGAAAATCAGTTGGTTAAGTTGGGAAAGAATGTGTCACCCTAAAGCTAAGAGTGCTTCAGGGTTCAAGGACTTAATCCTTTTTAATTAAGCCTTAGTTGCCAAACAAGCTTAGAGGCTTCTCACGGAAACCCAGTCTTTGGCAGCGAAGATTCTCAAAGCTAAATATTTTCCTAACACTGAGTTCTTAAAGGCTAACTATGGATATGTGTGCTCTTATGTGTGGCGTAGCTTTATATAGGGTAGAGAGTTGCTGTTTAAAGGTCTTCGTAACCAAGTTAGCAATGGTAAGAAGATCGAAGTTTTTGAGGATCCATGGCTTCTAAGACCTTTTTCTTTCAAACCTATAACTCTCAGTAACTATTCTATTTCTAAGGTTGCAGAACTCATCGATTCTGACAATCGCATTTGGGATTTACAAAAGATCAACCAAGTGTTTTTACCAATTAACAGGGAAGCTATTCTTTCTATTCCTTTTAGTGTCAATGAGACTGATGATTCTAGGTGTTAACATTTTGACTAAAATGATAGGTACATGGTGAAAAGTGGTTACAGGGTTGCCTTTGATGAAAAGTTGAAGTCTTGGCCTTCTGCTTCTTCGTTCAGCTTGGATGGTGGTTAACTTTGTGGTAATTGAATATCGCTTCAAAGGTTAAACATTTTATGTGGCTTGTTTGTAAAGAAGCTATCCCAATAGAGGCGAACTTGGTTCGAAGAAATATCATTTTAGATGGCATCTGCCCTTGCCGTGATGATCTGTGGGAGAATGGGGTGGATGCACTCTTCCACTGTTCTAGAGCTTTAAAAGCTTGGAGCTATTTTGAAGAGAGTGTTACATCTACTGCTTCTCGATGCATTTCAGTTCTGGATTTTTTTGCAGGTTCAGTTTTTCATTTCTAATGAGAGTTTGGAGAAGGCTTACATGCTCTCTTGGGGTCTATGGATGAATCGTAATACGCTTGTCCATGATAGAAGTCCTAAGTCTCCAGAAGAGATGTTTCCTTCTGTTTTAGTCCTGCTTGCTGAGTTCCAAAAAGTGAAGGTCGCTTCCTCTGTTTTGTTGGGGAGGACTGCTCAGGTCTTGTCACCAGTTTGGAAACCTCCAGATGCTGGGAAGATCAAACTAAATTCAGATGTGGCTGTAAGGAAAATGTCTGCCATGATTGGTTATGGAATGGCCTTGAGAGACTGTCACGACTTTATTCTGGCAGCGTCCACTTGTCGCTTTGCTGGTGTGTTTTCCCTAGATATCAATGAACCAGTTGCTTTACGTGAAGGGCTGTTATTAGCTTGATCTTTGAGAATTCCAGTTGATGTGGTCGACGTTGATGCAACCAACACTATCTCTATTGTGTTGTTTGATTTACCTTTTTTTGGTGATGTTGGTTTGCTTGCTATTGACATCAAAGTCTTATGTAAGAAGGTTAGTGTTTCTTATTATCAGACCATCTCTCGTAATGGGAACCATTTGGCTCATATGCTAGCCTCTTTGGCTTTATCCTCTGGTGAGGATTTGTATTGACAATCGGTCAATGCTTCTTCTCTGTTTCCTTATACCAATGGTTGGTAGGGGTTTGTGTTTGTTTTCTATTAAGATTCAAAAAAAAGGAAACATTGCTATTGTAGACTAGTATTTTGTAGGCTAGTATTTTTGTAGTATTTTAATATGCTTTTTGTTGAGAAAAACCAAAAAAAGAAAAAAAAAAAAAACCTTAAATCTCAAGTTGAATGCTTGTAGAACTCTTTTCTTGCTTTGGAAAACAAGAGGATTTTTTTTCAAAATTTAAATTAAGAAATAGGAGCATGTGGCTAATTTATGGTAAAATATGTGACAAATATCTCAACATTAATATAATTTTTCACAGTCTCATGGATTTAAAAATCTCTTAAAAAATAGAAACTCTCTATTGCATTTTCCCTCTTTTTATTGATTTATATCATACCCATTTAAGAATTGGATTCCCATAAAAAATAACTGTTATTGAGCTTGGACAGAAATGATATTGAAGAAATTGTGTTCCCCAAAGATATTATTAAAAAGAAAGTTATATTATTTCTTGAGGTCATAAATTCATTCCATCACTAAATAAATAAATATAATCAACGGAGACCACATAAAATGAGTTTAAAAAATAAACTTGTGTGTTAAAAAAAAAAAATTCAACCTGTTATCAACCAAAAAAATAGAAGTGTATGATTGAGCCTTGTTAATTGTTTGATACGTCTAATCCTTCTATTTATAAGTCTTCTAATTAAGTTCTTCTTATGAGTTCAATTTTTTTTTTTTTTTTTTGGTTCTTATTCTTTTCCTTTTTCTTTCTCAATAATGAGTTTTGAAGCTAGTATCATCAACAAATAAGCATAAAATATAGGACATATTGCACAAACCTGTCCTAAGGTTTGACATAATTATATAAAAATGACAATGTTTGGAAAACTCACAATAACCTTTCATGAGGTTCCAAAAATTCATCACAAACCTCTCCTATCATCAGTCAACAACTGTTAAATCCTCACGGTCAACTGTTAAATGTACAAAAAGACTAAAATATCCCTCAATAAAATTAAAATTAATATAATATACATTTTTAATTTAATTTAAACGAAAAGAAGAAAAAACTAGTCTCTTATGGAGACCAAAAACAGATCTCTAATGATGGAGACTAGTTAGTCTCCATCATTAGAGATGGCATCTCCAGCAATGGAGATGAGTGGTCTTCACATGATTTCAAAAATCGTTAATCAATAATCAATCGGTAAAGCAATAGTTAGCGATTTATTAGTTACTTAGTGAGTAATTGATGATTAATTGATAAGTACTGTTTTGCAGAAAATTATTATTTTTTAAAATCTAAAGACATAAATTGATATATTTTTTTTAAAACAATTTTAAGGGCTAAAACTCAGAAATTACTGTAATTTTATCAAAGATCAAAAGGGTTTGTGTAATTTGCTATTATATATAAATATATATAAACTTATCAAACCCTATTCATTCAGCTGCCTCTATCCTCTCTCTTTCTTTCTCTCTCTCTAACGTCGACTTCTTCTTCTTCCTCTCTTCCTTTTCTTCCTTTCTTGTTTTTCCCTTCTTCTTCCCTTTTTGTTGATAGAGACAATGATGAATGGTGAAGACGGTGATGAACGACCTCAACCTCATCCCTTCTTTCTCTTCTTTTTCCCTTCTTGTGTCAAGTATATTTCTTTATGTTTGTGATGGTAGTTGAATTTTTTTAGTGGTATTTGGTGTTTTTCAACAAGTTTTGTGGCCAATTTTTGTCGAGTTGAACCTATTATTTGGCTAACCTATCAATTACTCACCTCCAACAACTATGACCCTTGATTTGGGGTTATAAGACCGATAGGTACTGATCAGCGATTCATCGATGAAAAATTGCTGGTAATCGACGATTTTTCTAACAATAGGTTTATAACGTCAGAGACTTCCAACGATAGAGACGGAGATGGAATCTCTATCACTTGAGATGGCGTCTTCAAGGATAGAGACGATCTCCATCACTGGAGATCAATCTTCGACAGTGGAGACTGGTTAGAGATGAAGATGCCATCTCAAATTTTTTTTAGAAAAAAATTAAATCATTAATTTGATTTTTTATTTATTTTTTTATTTGGGTGATGTTTGGTTTAATGATGGTGATTGATTTAGGTGATGTTGGTTTGACGAAAATGATTGAAATGAATGATTTTGATGAATGTAGAATATGAAAATTGAGATCAGGAAAATGATGATGATGGAGGTAGAAGATGAAGGTGAGTTTTTTGCAATATATATATATATATATATATATATATACATATATATTATTTTAGTAATTAAAAGTATTATTTTTAAATTAAAATATTTATTATTGTGAATTGACCATTTTACCATTCATAATTTGATTTAACGATGGTTGACTAATGGATGATTGACGATAGAAAAGATTTGTGTTGAGTTTTTGGAGCCTTAGGGGAGTTTAGTGCGAGTTTTCTAAATATTATCATTTTTGTACAATTATGCCAAATCTCAAAGTGATTTGTGCAATTTATTCCAAAATATATAGTCCAAGTACACTAATTATAGTTTGTAAATACTGACGATGTTAAAAAAAATTAGTTAATTTTTTATTATTAGTACGATATTTGATGCCTCTTTCAATACCATTTTTTAAGATTTTTAGATAAATAAAAGGTGATTTTTTTTTTTGAAATTAAAAAGGTGATTTACTTAATCGTTTTTTAAAAGCATAAACTAGTAACATCGACTTTCTAAAAGTGTTGTAAAACAGAACAATACCAATAATAGCCAACGTCCTCATGCTGCACACTTGGAGACACAATTGCTACCCCACTGTAGTGTGCTCTTTATTTATTTAAAAAAAGAAATTTTCATTTCAATCCTTGAAGTTTCAAAAAAAATAACAAGTTTTTTTAAACTTTTTTAGAATGAGCTCTTTTCATCCATGATTTTTTCAAAACTCTTCAAAAGTCATCAGTCAACTGACAGTTAACAGTATTTATGCAATTTAAATTGTAATTTAACAACTTAAATTTGGATATTTTAGATAATTTAATTTATAAATTCATTATTTTATGAGAGTAGTCGACAGTTTATGTGTCATTAATAACCCTCAAAAGTAAAAATATTGTATTAATATATTCTGTTAATGTTGACTGTTAGTTGACTCACGGATTGAACTTTTTTGAATAGTTTCGGAAACGTAAGGGATGAAAAGAGTTGTTTTCAAAAGAACTTTAAAAACTTGATATTTTTTAAAATCTTAAGGACTAAAATAAAATTTTTCCTTATAAAACTCTAACTAAATGTTCCTAAGATGGTAAGACCCATTTGTTGCTTTGGAATATAAAATGAGTTTTTTCAAATTCTAAATTAAAAAATAGTAACTTGTAGCTAATTTGTGATAAAATGTGTGTGTGTGTGTTTTTTTTTTTAATTACTGAAACTAACTAAGAAGACTATTGATATTGATTGAGTTGAGACATTAGTGGCACGCCTCTGAGAGATACTCTCATACAAGAGAAATCAATCCATACAGAGATGGGGAGCGACCCATATGAAGGTGGGAGGATTTGTCCATACAAATTGATAGAGAAATATTTTTGCTGAATATAGAACCAATGCTATAAAACATACACATATATGCGTCCGTGAGCCTTTTATATGATCTTTTTCAAAAATTGAGCTTTGTACTCTTTTCTTTTTCTGTCTTTTCAAAACTCCCATAAATAAGATTAACTTTCAAATTCACATTAAACTAATATATATTTTAAATTTAATTTAAATAATGTCCTCATTTTTTATACTTTCCACTTCTAATAAAAAGTAATGCCTATGAAAAAGCAAATAAATTAAAAAATTCTCTCAAAAGTACAAATACAGAATACTTTTCAAGGGCTTTTCGACGTTTCGATTTAAAATTCAAATAATCGACAAATAAAACAAAATCCCCGCTACGGTTATATCGTTGTATATTTTGGGGCAAAGCCCTCTTTTGAAACCGTAACAAGAAACAAACAAAAATCACTCGCTCTCTCTCTCTCACAAACTCTGCAATTCATCAAACCCTATCAATTTCTCTCCCTTCCTCCTTCTCTCTCTCACTTTCGTTTTCTTGCTTGCTTTCTCTATCAATCTGATCTAGACCTATCAATTTCTGTGAATTTCGGTGACGGCTAACGGAAAGCTTGATCTGCCGGACATCTCCTCTCCTCCAAGACGGTCATCGATCAATGCTCCTCCGTTAAAGGTACTCGTCGTCGTCTTCCACACACGCTCCCTTTCTCTGTCGTTGATTGTTAGCTAGTTTTTTCTACATAATTTATTTGTGGGTTGGGTTGTCTTAACTCAAAGTGTTTAGTTAAATTTATAATTTTGACATTTATCTATTCATTTATTTTCAGTCAAATGGTTACGAAAAATAAATAAATTGGGAATGAATAATAAACATGGATAAAGAATATGTTTGATAGATGTTAAAAGTCACAAATTCAAGTTAAAATTATTAGTTGTAGCCTCATCTTTGAGTAATTTAGATTATTACACTTTTTTTTTTTTTTTTTGAGGTAATGAATGTTAATGATAGATAGTGATTCGTTAGTAGTAATTATACTAGAAATGAGAAAAACTACTATAAACCTCGCTCATCACTTTTCCTTGATAACTTCAAACATGTAATATAGAGCTCTTAACTTGTCACAACAATTTGCAGAGTATGTTATAACACATTTTTCCTTTGTTATTTGATGGATGCATAGTCTTGTGTGGGGTTTTAGAACGTTGTTTATTATTGCTTATTTTCATGTGAATGCACATTAAGAATTTTTTCTCAATTATTTATGAGCTCTTCAACTTTTTCTTCTATTCCTTTATATTTGAATTAACAATGATGGTATGATTTGTTAGCCTATTGTAAAATAAATAAATTTGGATAAAGAATATGTTTGATAGATGTTGAAGTCACAAATTTGGTTAGGTAAAATAAATAAATTTGGAATAAATAATAAACTTGGATAAAGAATATGTTTGATAGATGTTGAAGTCACAAATTTAAGTTAAAATTTTTTGTTATAGTCTCATCCTTGAGTGAGTTAGATTATTATTATTATTATTATTGAGGTAATAAATATTAATGATAGATAATGATTCGTTCGTAGTAGTTATACTAGGAACGAGGAAAACCATTATTTTTCCTTGATAACTTCAACCGTAACATATAGTTCTTAATATTTTTGTCTCAAATCTAATTTGTTACAGCAACTTATAGAGTATGTTATAGATATAACACATCTTTCCTTTGTTATTTGATGAATGCATAACCTTTGTATGGGATTTTAGAACATTGTTGGGGCCAAATGACTTGTAACAAGACTCGGAAATCTATTGGTTATTAGATTTTGAAGTCTTGTCACAATTTGTTTGAGTTTTACTAGCTTGCTTTGATGAAGTGGCTTTTTATGCTTTCATATAGGTTGGTATTTTTAATTCAACTCGAGAGACCCGATCTAATGACATAACATATATGCTTTATTTAATAACATAGTCTAACTCATAAATATCAATTTTGACAATTAGTATTAATATATATCAATATATTTAAAAATAATTTATGGTGTATATAGTTTTATTTCATTAATATAACTTAATATTTAATACATTGCATTCATACATATCATCCAAAATATCATATTAAATAATGAATATTAGATACTTTTATAATTTATGAATAAGTTCACGCATACATTAATGATATAATAGTAAATTTTATTGTTTTGTTAATAGTTATAACATATATATATTAAATTTACTTTTCAGATCTATTTAGGTCCCCTGGGTCTCGGGTTCAAAAGGTGTGGGAGGCGAGTAAATACTCTGTGGGGATCAGGGGACAGTACCTGCCAGGTGGTCGGGCCAGATGAACCGCGGGCCAAGACCGGCAGCGGGACTGGTGACAGGGGCAAGCCTCAGCCTGACCGACCAACAAGAGGGTGAGCCGTTACAAATAACATAGCTTAACTCATAAATATCAATCGACATTTATTATTAACATTTATAAATTATATTTCCAAATAATTTATGCTTTACGTAGTATTGTTTTATAAATATAATTTAATATTTAATACATATCATCCACAATTTCATATTAAATAATGTACATAGATACTTTTATAATTTGTGAATAAGTTTATATGATACATACATTAAAAATGCAATAGTAAATTTTATCATTTTGTTAATAGTTATAACAAATGTATATTAAACTCAACATAAAATATGAAGATGCATTACATATTATATATTAACTATTGTGTTTATCTTAATCATATATTATAAGATTAATATTTATAGTTTTATATATATAAATTAAACGTATTATGTTGAAATACAGTAAATCATTAATAGTTGTTATTCATTTTAAATAAATTTATATTGGTAAATTATTTTACCTATATTAATATTAAATTCTCATTATTTTTACAAGAAAAATTTTATATGATATAAATTTAATAACAACGATATATGCTGTATTAGCATAAAATATGTTATTAATATATAATTATATTACATTAAAACCAAATAATTTATATCTTCCATATTATAAATTAATTTGGGGTCGTAGATTTAATGTGGAATAGGGTAATTACTGTAAATATATTATGGGAATTTAGCAAAAATGCCCTAATTATACATCAATATTACGTAATTGCCCTTTAAGGCAATAAAATTGCAAAACTACCCCTAATTTACTAAAATACCCTTAACTTATACTAACCCTTTTTATTATCCTAATTACAACCAACTCATTAATGCCCCTAATAAATTACAACCAACTCATTAATACAAAACATTAATTATTTACTTACCTAATTAAACAACAATCAAATAAATAAAACACACAATCAAATAAATACTATCAATCCTTTAATTCATCCTCCATCACAATTTCTCTCCAACAATAATTACTCTTTTTTTTCTAACTTTATATTTGAGTGGAAGATAATGTGAAGAAAAGTTTGGGCATTGATAAAGGTTAGTAAGTATTTAATTAATTTTATGATTTATTTGATATATTTGAAAAAAAAAAAGCAGTGTTCGGGTAAACAGGAGACCCGAAATCGGGTCAGCCCGAAATCGGGTCGCCTGTTGACCCGAAGAGATAATTCTGATCCATCGGGTCAGAATTATCTCTTCGGGTCAGAAGGCGACCCGATATCGGGCTGACCCGATTTCGGGTCGCCTTCTGACCCGATGTGTTAATTGACCCCATCGGGTCAGTTTGACACATCGGGTCAGAAGGCGACCCGATATCAGGGCAACCCGATTTCGGGTCGCCTGCTGACCCGATTTCGGGTCGCCTTCTGACCCGATGAGATAGAAAAGTTATGTTCGGGTCAGAAGGCGACCCGAACTCGGGTTGACCCGAGTTCGGGTTGCCTTCTGACCCGAACATAACAACATTCTTTTTTTTTTTTTTTGTTTTTAGGATTGTTATTAAATTTTAATAGTAACAAACTGGTGGGTTTGTATTTTTGGTGCTGTAAACAGCACTAGTTTGGTGCTGTTAACAGCACAAAACAGCACCAAACTGGTTGGTGCTGTTTTGTGCTGTTAACAGCACCAGTTTTGTGCTGCACAGCACCAAACAGCACAAAACAGCACCAGTTTTGTGCTGGTGCTGTTTGACAGTACCAAACAGCACCAGTATTAACAACAAGTCTCCAATTTATATAGTAACTTCCAACACATAAACAATGATTCAAGATAAAAACTAATAGATAATATAATGAGATAGATTTAAATCCAATCTAATTGTATTTTGAACCTAATATCTATCTTTATTAAAATTCAAAACTAAAAACTAACTAATCTTGGCAAATAAAAATATGATCCTAACATGCCACCTGTACTATGTCAACAGTGCAGCAACATAGAGATCATGTCATTAATATGGATACTGATTTCGACGGCCTTAACAATTTGGATCGCTCTAATACTAAGGGTCCAAATTGGGCTACATTTGATGTAGAGCTCTCAGCAGTAACAACCAACCTGCTGAAAATACTTTTACTTCCTCTAAAATTGCATTACCAATTTACCATCTGTAATTGGACATTCTGAGAAGCATAATACCAAATGGAAGCGAGCTATAAGAAGAATCAAATCTGCATGTCTATATTCTGTAAATTCCACAAACATTTATGGCGAATGCCTAATTGATAATGTTACTGGGAATGAGTTGGAAGCTTCAAAGGGACAAAAAAAATAGAGATAAATAAATATATATATATCTATATTTATATATATGTACGTATGTATGCATGTATGGGCAAAAATTTTTAAATTTATGGAGTAACGCCATGACTCCTGAGTCCTGATCCTGACCTGTAGACCCCTTTTACATCCACCAAGATTTATATCTCCACAACATGAACGATGTCAGATGTTCATCAATCATTTTACAAGGTATTGAACGTGAACAAAAGTAAAATTAATTTGTAACTCCTTCTTAATTGAGGGGAACAGAATTGATTGTAACATTCTACTATAACCATTTTTTTAAGTTAAAAGGCTGATTTTAAACCACACCTTCTATTTACTTACATTACGAAAGTCACCTCTAAGAAGAATTAATGAGATTTGAACTTAAACAGACTGGTTCATTGTTGCAGCATTCACTTAGCATATCAAACACCATACTAGTTTCACCAGATCTCTAAATTATGCGGCTGTACACTAAACATGACAGGAGCCAGAGATGATAATACGATGACTCAGCCTGAAACTCACTTGTGGAGAAGCCCCCTTGTCTTATTGCCTTAATTACATTGTAAACAAATACAAGTCACACATTCATCTGTTTTCTATGAATTTTAATACAATAATCATACATGATTAGTCTCATATCTGTGATTACAAATTTACAACAGTGTGTAGGCGCATGACCAATACACATGTAAATCTAGATGATGGTCAATGATTTTGGAATAACTACACAACAGGCACTATATGAGTATCTGGAAACCAAAACTGGTGCTGTTTGACAGCACCAAACAGCACCAGTTTGGTGCTGTTAACAGCACAAAACAGCACCAGTTTGGATTTTGAGAACTTTAAAGCATCCTACAATAAATGACAAAATATGAGAATCCTACCATCTTATTTATCGTCTGGTAGTTGACCATAATTAAAACCACAAAATTAAGAACTGAAAACACTTCTGCCTACTGAAGAACCAACAGCCATCAGCTCAAGCTTTTTAACCATTGCCAATTAAAGATAAAAGTAGAACCAACAATTCACATCATTAGCATAGTAGTTATATAAATTACAAACACCTAGGTGAGGCCATTCATGGCCTCTTCTCCAAACAAACAAATAAATAAATTATGAATTAATATAGAGAGAAAGATGAAAAATGCATTTGCAATAGTAAACATACGTGTATTTTCGACAACCTTTATAAAACTTCAGACTTCTCTCCCCTAATGTTTCAGCATTTTCCTCCAAGCCTTGTATCTGTTTCACCAACATAATAGTTAACCACATATCAGCACAAAAATTACAAAAACAAGTAAACAGTCTATCATAGACAAAAGACAAGCCATGTTTAGCAGAAAATGTACATTAATTAATCATTCTTTAAACCCATATTTGCCCACAATAACACATAACAGTGGAAAAAATAGATGAAAAACACTCGACAAACACAATCAATGGAGAAACAGAATCTCCAGATTCATGAACTAAGTATCATACCTGTATGCCCTCTACTTCACGAAGCAATAATTCACAACGAAAAGACAGACACAAAAGCCAAATATTTCTCGTCGCTCAACTCAATCTCATCAACACCATATAATCCATTAATCACCCAATTTATCAAGCCTGATCATATCTCTTCCTTTATATATAAACAAAACTTATTATTAAAAAAATTAAAAATAACTTTAAATAATTCAAAATAACCTTGGATGGCGTCGAACTGGTCTGAAGGAGGTAGATCGGGTCGGTTTGAGAGGTTTGCCTCTGTCGGCGATTGGATCCGTTCTTCCGTCGCGGCTGGAGGTTGTTCGACTTGGGTGGAGCTTGGTTGAGCTTCGATGCAGCTTCACATGGCGTTGAACTAGTCTGAAGGAGGTGGATCGGGTCGGTTTGAGAGGTTTACCTCTGTCGGCGATTGGATCCGTTCTTCCGTCGCGGCTGGAGGTTGTTCGACTTGGGTGGAGCTTCGTTGAGCTTCGGTGCACCTTGGGATGGCGTCGGACTGGCCTGAAGGAGCAGAATCGGGTCGGTTTGAAAGGTGCAAAGTGGACTGCCGTGAAGGACTGCTTGGAGGAGTGAATCTGCCGTGAAGAACTGCCCAGAGGAGAGTGAAGCTGCCGTGAAGTTGGGTTTGATGTCTTTAAGGGTATTTTGGTCATTTAAGGGTACTTTTGCAATTTAATCCATCCAAAGGGTATTTATGTTATTTTAGTATGTAAATAGGGTAATTTTGCTAAATTCCCATATATTATTTACATAAATAGTTTATTCAACAACATAGCGTAACTTATGAATATCAATTTTGGTGTTTATTATTAATATATATAAATTATATTTAAAAATAAATTATGTTGTATGTAGTTTTATTTTGTTAATATAATTTAATACTTCGTACATGTCATTCACATATATCACACACAATATCATATTTAATGATGCACATTAGATACTTTTATAATATACGAGTAAGTTTATATAATACATGTATTAACAATATAATTGTAAATTTTATCATTTTGTAAATAGTTATAACAAATATATATTAAATTTAATATAAAAAAAATAAAGATACATTACATACATTGTAACATACTACATAATAGTGTATTAACTGTTATATTTATCTTAATTAACTTATGAATATCAATTTTGATGTTTATTATTAATATATATATATATTATATTTAAAAATAAATTATGTTGTATGTAGTTTTATTTTGTTAATATAATTTAATACTTCGTACATGTCATTCACATATATCACACACAATATCATATTTAATGATGCACATTAGATACTTTTATAATATACGAGTAAGTTTATATAATACATGCATTAACAATATAATTGTAAATTTTATCATTTTGTAAATAGTTATAACAAATATATATTAAATTTAAATATAAAAAAATAAAGATACATTACATACAGTGTAACATACTACATGATAGTGTATTAACTGTTATATTTATCTTAATTATATATTATATGATTAATATGTATAGTTTCTATATATATTCAAAGTATTATATTGTAATATAGCAAATTATATATAGTTATTATTAACTTTAAATAAATTTATATCGATAAATTAATTAAACTATTAATATTAAAGACTTCTTATTTTAGAATAAGAGAATTGTATATGTTATAAATTTGATAGTAACTACATGTGTTGTACTAGCATAAAAAATATAATTAAGATATAATTAAATTACATTAAAAGTAAATAATTTATATACTTCCACATTATAAATTAATTTAGGTTTGTCAATTTAATGTAGAATATGCTAACTACTATATATATATATATATATATCATTTACATATATACTTTATTTAACAAAATAGCGTAATTTATGAATATCAATTTTGACATTTATTATTAATTTATATAAATTATATTTCCAAATAAATTTTGCTTTATATAGTTTTATTTTATTAATATAATTTAATATTTAATACATATCAGTCATATATATCATCCACAATTTCATATTAAATAATGCACATTAGATACTTTTATGATTTATTAATAAGTTTATATGGTACACATATTAATAATAGTAAATTTTATAGTTTTGTTAATAGTTATAATAGATACATATTAAATTTAATATAAAATATAAAGATAACTATTTCATAAGCATTTCATTTTGTGATAGGGCATTTACAAATGCTGTTCATAAATTTATATTTCTTTATGTGGAAACTAAATATAGAACACACGAAAGTGTAAATCAATTCTAATTGTAACGGCTAAACAATAGTTCTATTAATCAATAATTCCACCAAGGCTTGTTGCCAAAATTAATTATTCTAGTTAACTTGGTAAAAGTATACGTATTATTCAAAAATTAAGTGTTAAATATTATTTCCTGTGGACCTCCCAAGGGATATTAGTTCTGTTAATCAATAATTTCATCAAGGTTTGAAGTCAACTTGATCAGAAACTCAACAGAAGCGGTTAGAACAGTCTCTCCAAGGATAGTTCAATTTAATTTAATTATTTTCTAATTTTGGTTTTAAAATAAATTTAGAATTAAAGTAGGTTAATAACTCCTCATAGGATCAACCCTTGCTTATCATTGTACTAAATCAAATGATTCATGCACTTGCAAGATTTAAATAAATTGGTTTGTTAAAATATTAACCGACACTCCATTGGATGCTTCTCACAGCAAGAGCAAGCTATTTCTTCTAATTCTCTAGCACCCTCTCATGGCTTTGAACCCTGGCAGTAGCCATTGACCAAAACAAAAAACCACTATTCACAACAAAACACAAAAAAAACAAAAATCAATTTTTTTTTGACAAAAAAGTGTCACCAATGAATCAGACACACATGGATTCTTGCTCAAATACTTAACATGCTTAATTGTGGAATATTCCTATGAAAGCATCTACAGGAACACATTACACATGTTCTAACTCAATCTCCATAATTGTTGTGTCCTAAAACAACTAAATCTCATATGGGGTTTCCTCAAAACTGGCTTTTTTGCTTCTAAAACCTTAAGACAGACCATACCTTAGAACCAACATGGTCTCCTCTCTTACATAAAAAACAAAGAAAAAGACTACTAACAACTTGTGTCCTGCATCCAACATTCCTGTCCCGACAAGAAAAATATAATAGAACTAGCTCTACTTTCTATAGAATTTCTTTCCGTCTTGGCTGATGCATTACTTTTGTAAATATGTTAACAAGCAACCGTTGATTAATTTTTTAATAAATGAAATTTCAAACTTTGTAAGTGTATAAATCGTTTCATTGAGTTCAATAACAAGAAAGGGTCAATCTCACGAGGAGTTATTAACTTACTTTAAATTCCAATTTTCTTCAAAACAATTAAATTAAAGTGAAATGGTTGTTGAAGTTGAGTTGAGAACTTAAATTCAAATTGCAATATGAAAAACTAAATTACATAAGGAAAATCAATAGAAAAGAACTTAGTTTGCAAGTGCACAGATCATGTGAACTTAGTTCACATGATCCACTAAGGACATGATAAATAGGCATGTGGTTGGTCAACTCCCTTTTTATGATCATTCTGACATTAGGACACGTAGTGATCTCTCACTTACTGCCTTGATAAAAGGACCACATGATCAATCAACCCCTTTTCTAACCATTCTGATGTAGAGACATATGGCAATATTTTATTTGTTGCCCTGACAAAGAGATCACGTGATCGGTCAGCTCGTTTTTGGCTGTTCTAATATAGGGACAAGTGGCAATCTTTCACTTGTCGTTTTGAGAAAGGGATCATATGATTAGTCAACCCCTTTTCTGACCGTTTTGACATAAGGATACATGGCAATCTCTCACTTGTTGTCTTGATAAAGGGACCACATGATCGGTCAACCCTCTTTGCTAATCGTTCTAACATAAGGACATGAGGTGAGCTCTCATTTGTTGCTTTTGCTGAGGGGCCACATGATTGGTCAGTCCCCTTTGTTGCTCTTTCTGATGTATAGACACATGACACTATTTTATTCTCCATTCTAACCGAAGGGCCATGTGATTGGTCACTCCTCTTTGCTGCCCTTAGCTGTTAGACGATAAAGGGAGTTTTTTTACTTTCAAGATGGAGTTTCCCTTCGACCTTTCTTCCTGCCTCTTGGCAGGGGTATTTTGGTCCTTGTCGTGCCTTTTCTTAATGCTTCTCAAAGTGTTTGGGTTAGGGACCATTGCATCCCCTTCTCTTGGGCTTCCTCTTTGGGTGGGCTTTTCCAATGTTCTGACCTTGGACTCATCCCTTGAATTTCTTCTAAGGGTAGACCTTGGACTTGCCTTGTAAATTAATGGACTTTATGTTTCAAGTACATCTTAATTTTATAAGGCTAATTTTCTCTTGCTTACATATTTGCTCTCTTTTCCCGCTTTCTTCTCTTTTGATTGCTTTCTTTCTCTCTCAAAATAAAGGTGAAGCCGACTTTTCTTTCTTTCTCTCTCTTGCTTGCTTTCTTCTTATTGTCAAAACAAAGTTAAAATTGAGCTCATGCAATCTTGATGCTGTAAAGCATCACAAAAATACATTTAAAATATAGGTATGTGTTACTATATTGTATATATTTAAAAGAAAAGAAAAAGTCAACTGTATTAATGTTTTTAGAGGTTAACATATGTTGTTACTTTTGATAAACATTTGTGGTAGGTTAAACTTAATTTTAGATCTTTAGTTTTTTTTTTTTATAAGTTGTGTTTAAGGACATTCAAACAAGTGAAAGAAACCACATTTTGATTGGCTTGAATTTCAAAGTCTAATTAAGTGTAAAACCGAAATGCATGTCACAATTAATTTGGAAGATAATGGCAACTGATAATAATGTTAACTACAAAAGTTCCAAAATTGATAAATAGGAAAGTCACTAAAAAAGCAAAATTGATGGTAATTCAAAGTCATTGTTTGAGTAAAGCACTACTCAAAATCTCCAATAATGCAAGGCTAGTGACACTTAAAACCGAAATGCATATCACAATCAATCTAGAAAATAATGGCAACTAATAATAATACTAAATGCAAAAGTACCATAATTGATAAATAGGAATATCACTGGAAATGCAGGATTGATGCTAATTCAAAGTCCTTGTTTAAGTCAAGCACTACTCAAAATCTCCAATAATGCAAGGCTAGTGATACTTAAAACTAAAATGCATATCACAATCAATCTGGAAAATAATGGCAACTTATAATAATATTGAATACAAAAGCTCCATAATTGATAAATAGGAAGGTTATTAGAAAAATGCTAATTCAAAGTCTTTGTTTGAATCAAGCACTACTTAAAATCTCCGATAATGCAAGGCTAGTGATACTTAAAACTAAAATGTATATCACAATCAATGTGGAAAATACTGACAACTGATAATAATATCAAATACAAAAGTTTCACAAATGATAAATAGGAAAGTCACTAGAAAAGCAAGATTGCTGTTAATTCAATTTATTTTTTCTTTTATGTGTGGAAAAATACCCTAATTTCTAAGATATTGGAAATTTCGATCCCTTTTGTATGGACATATGATTCGATTGGCATCTACTAAATTCATTATACTTGACTTTGTCAATCTAATTACCTCTGATAAAATTGTTTTGTCTCATCCAATAGAAGTGGTCGCCAACTTCTTATATTTATTTTTTCAAATTAAGGCTATCATTTTTTAATTCTTCATTTATCTTATTTCTTGGTATTTATTTTCCTAAATGATTCTTGAAAATGAGGTCTGTTATGCATATTTTTCGGACTCAGTAGTTGGGCTGGTAAAAGTCCAATTTGGGCCCATTTAAGACCCGATAAGAAGACCCAATGAGGTCAATGTAGTCAAAACCCATCAGATGAGGCCCAGTATTGACTCAAAGACCATCAAGATTTCCAGCTGGCATCAACAGACCCATAAGTGTAGCCAGGTCGCAGCTCGCCGCCTGCGCAGCTCGTCTCTCAGCGAGCTCGAGATTGGGATCACCATGACACGTCAGCTCGCTCAGACACGTGATAAGCATCATATCTTCCAGAGCAAGCAGTTACCAAGTTCAAACGTGATTCTCTCTCCAAATATGGCAATTGTCCAATCAAACCATGATTCCCTCGTCAGATATGGAGATCAATTCAAATTCAAAATCAAGTCAACATTATCTTGAGATAAATATAGTAATTTCCTAATATTATCTAAAAATATTAGGAAGCATAATTAATTTATAATTCTTTTCCTTATTTTTCCCAATTGTTGAGGGAATGTAATTAATTCAGGATTCTCTTCCTAATTTGGCTACAATCAGAATTGTAACACTTCTTTCCCTATAAATAGGGATCAAGATCATTGTAACAGGAGGACAATATTGAATAATATACTGTCACTCTGCAGAATAAAAGAGACAGACAGTCGTGGACGTAGGCCAATTATTGCCGAACCACGTAAAAGCTCCGTGTTCCTCGTTTGATCCTCTGTTTCTGTCTTTGTCTTTCCTTGGTATTTGTGCTTTCTCACATTGATTGCAGGTATTGGGCATTGATTACTCGTCGACTGAATTCCAACGTCGACATTTTGGCGCTAGAAGGAGGGCCCAGACTGCAATCTTTTTCATCTCAGTTCATCAACTTCTGACGATATGGCAAAGACTAGATCAAACAGGTTCCTTGGAGATGATGACCAGGCAGAAAGTCACATGAACCAATCTCAGCAGAACTTACAGCCTGGGCAAGATGCAACCACGCATGCAGCAGGCCCGTCCCAAGGACAGATACTCGGGGCTGCGCCAGGCATCCCTCCTCTGCCTCACCGTCAAATGGTTCCAGTCGCCTAGATGGCCGAATGACAGAATGCGTTGTTGCAGAGACAAGAAGCTTTGGAGGATACGGTTAGACAGCTCACACAAGCCGTCAACATGTTGGTGCAGGCCCAGGCTCAGAACGTGACTAGGGTGGAAGTTCAGGCACCACAGGGAGTGCCCCAGCCTCCTGAAGCGGCGCGAGGACCTGAAAGGTTAGCAAGGGAAGTCCCGCGACCTGCAGACTCGGCTCGCTCATCTAATGCGCGTTCGAGGGCCGGAAGACACCCTGTTCAACACGAAAGGGAGGTCGCACGTCCTGACAGCCTGGTAGCAAGAATGAGCCAGGATGGAAACAGGCGGATAGAAGTTGGCCAAGGCAGAGTCCGAGCCGTAGCTCGTTATGTCGATGAAGTGGATGGGCAGCAGGTAAGGTCCCATCATCATGAGGACCAATTCGAGGAAGACGAAAGGTATGACCCCGAGCATCCGGCTCCAAGTCATGATCACAGGAGGAGATATGAACTCCGAGACCCCCAGGTAGAGGAGCTCCTCCGAAGGGTCCGGCAGTTGGAAGCGCGACCTGGAGTTCTGGAACAGCGTGGGCTCTACGGAGATAGGACTCCATTCACAAGGGAGATTGAGACACAACCTCTCCCTCCAAGGTTCAAGATGCCAACCATTCAGCAGTACAATGGGGACAGTGACCCATATGACCATCTAGACGCATTCAATGTTCAGATGGACCTACAGACAGGAAGTCCGATGGTGAAATGCCGAGTATTCCCCGCTACATTGGGAGATATTCCAAGGACGTGGTTCAAGAATCTCCCAGCTCGCAGCATAGGAAGTTGGGAGCAATGCCAACAGAAGTTCGTTGGTCAATACAGGGCACTGAGAAGGCAGCTCGCTCCATCCTGCCACCTAGCTACGATTTTTCAGCGTCAGGGTGAATCACTGAAAGAATATATCACCAGGTTCAGACGCGAGGTCGCAAATGTTGAACATCCATCAGATGAGAGCATACTGACAGCGATCTCAGCTGGGCTGCGCAAGGATGGAAAGTTATACGAGAGTATTTACAAGACCCCAGTGAAGGATCTGGGAGAGTTCTACGAGCGAGCTGCGAAAGAGATCAGATGGGAAGAGACATTCGGCCCGAAAAAGCAGAATCAGAAAAACGAAACGGGCAGTTCCAGCCAGCCAAAGAGGAGAAACAATGGCAGGAACGAAGAAGGAAGGAATAACGGCTCAAGTAATCAGATCGCCAAAAGAGCGAGGAGAGAGCCAAGATATGAACGACCTCAGCGTTGGGGTCGCCAGGAAGAATACAGCGTCCTGACGACATCACCGGACAGGATTTATGCTGCGGAGCGGAATAAGGAGGACTTCGGGAGGCCCAATCCTATAAGGGCTCCTATTCAACAAAGAGATCAGAACAAGTTCTGTGCCTATCATAATGAGGTTGGGCACAGTACCTCAGATTGCTGGGCGTTGAAGAACGCCATTGAGAAATTGATCAGGCGAGGTCGCCTGGGGGAATATGTGGCAAGACCTGCTGACCAGCGACCTCACCAACAACGACCTCAACAGCAACAGCCAACACACCATCAACAGCCTCAACGAGCTTCCGAACCAGACCACGAGCCGGCGGTAAGGACCATTTTTACCATTTATGGTGGCCCTCATATCGCAGGTGATTCCAACAGATCGCATGAGAGGTATGTCCGAGAGGCGAATCATTCTTTTCAGCTCTATGGAACCGAAGGACCTGCGAAAAGGGCAAAGCCGACCTCGGACGAGATTGTGTTTACAGACGAAGATGCTAGAGGAGTAGTCTGGCCTCATAACGACGCGCTTGTTGTACGAGCTAAAATTAGCAATGCGGAAGTTAGGCGCATTATGATCGATACCGGGAGCTCGGTGAACGTGATGTATAGGAGTTGTTTCGACCAAATGGGGCTGCGAGAAGAGCAAATGAGACCATCCCCAGAGCCTTTATTTGGATTCACTGGAGATGCTGTGGTACCAGTGGGGCAGATTAAGTTGCCATTGACTCTGGGAGAGGCAGGTCGTCAGGCAACAACCTTGACAGATTTCTTGATAATCAACTGCCCATCAGCGTATAATGTGGTCCTCGGAAGACCTGCTATGAACGAGTTGGACATGGTTACGTCGACCAGAACTCTGACAGTGAAGTTCCCAACTCCTAATGGCATCGGATGTGTTCGAGGAGAACAGCACCTAGCTCGTCGTTGCTATGAAGATGCTGTGAAGATGGGTGTAAGAGGAAAGAAGGTGAACGTGGTCTCAAGAGGCGAGCCACGAGCTATGACCGAGAAAGGAGTCAGTCACGACCTGGACCCTCGCGAGGTAGATGCAGACCAAGCTACCGGTCCAATTGAGGAGTTAGAAGATGTACCAGTCAGCGAGGTAGATCCTGAGCGATGCTTGAAGCTGGGAAGGGGATTAACTCCGGAACTGAGAATCCAGCTCGCTGACTTCCTGAAGGCGAACTTGGACGTGTTTGCATGGAATCATGAGGACATGGTGGGAATAGATCCAGAAGTGATGTCTCACAGGCTGAATATTGATCCTCATTTCAGGCCAGTTCGTCAGAAAAGAAGAGCAATGACAGGGGAACGATACCTAGCACTAAAAGAAGAGGTAGATAAGCTTCTGGTTAACAAGTTCATCAGAGAAGCCTACTACCCGACCTGGGTTGCCAATCCTGTACTAGTAAAAAAGAAGAATGGAAAGTGGAGAACTTGCATCGACTTCACCGACCTAAACAAAGCATGCCCCAAAGACAGTTTTCCCCTGCCAAGGATAGATCAGCTCGTGGATGCTACAGCAGGCCACGAGCTCCTGAGCTTCATGGATGCATATTCGGGATATAACCAGATCCCAATGAAGCCCGAAAACGAAGAGCACACCTCGTTCATAACTGATCGGGGGTTATACTGCTACAAGGTGATGCCCTTCGGTTTAAAGAATGCTGGAGCGACTTATCAACGCTTGGTGAACATGATGTTCAAAGAGCAAATTGGAAAAACCATGGAGGTCTATGTGGACGATATGCTGGTGAAATCCAAGCAGATGGGTGACCATGTTAACGACCTGAGAGAGATGTTTCAAATTCTGAGGAGCTTTCAGATGAAGTTAAATCCGCTCAAATGTGCATTTGGAGTAGCTTCAGGGAAGTTCCTGGGCTTCATGGTCAATAGTAGGGGAATTGAAGCAAACCCCGAGAAGATCAAAGCACTGATTGACATGAGGTCGCCTACCAGGGTAAAGGACGTACAGAGCCTCAATGGCCAGGTCGCAGCATTGAGTAGGTTCATTTCAAAGGCAACAGACAAGTGTGTCCCTTTCTTTGACATTCTGAAGAAAGCAAAGAGCTTCGAGTGGACTGAACAATGTGAAGTAGCCTTCCAGCAGTTGAAGGAGTATATGGGACGAGCTCCACTTCTTTCCAAGCCCAGAGAAGAAGAAAAGCTGATCTTATACTTGGGAGTGTCGGAGCAGGCTCTGAGTGCCGCCCTGGTGAGGGAAGAAGAAAAGACGCAGCTTCCGGTCTATTATGTGAGCAAACGGTTACAGGATGCTGAAACCAGATATTCGCAGATGGAGAAACTGGCTTACTGCCTGGTGATTGCGTCGAGGAAGCTGCGACCTTATTTTCAAGCTCATACCATCGAAGTCCTCACCAAGTATCCATTGAAGCAAGTCTTGCAGAAAGCAGACACCTCAGGTCGTTTGTTGAAATGGGCAGTGGAGCTCGCACAGTTCGACATCCAATTCAAGCCAAGGACGGCTATCAAAGCCCAAGCTCTAGTGGACTTCATTGCGGAGTTTACAGGATCTGTAGATGACGAGGCTGAGTCTTCCGAAGGTCCGGCTTGGGAGCTATATGTTGATGGATCAGCCAGCGAGCAGAAGGCTGGAGCTGGAATTCTACTAATTAGTCCTGAAGGTCACAAAATCCTTTGTGCCTTAAGGTTTGGCTTTCAAGCAACAAACAACGAGGCTGAGTATGAAGCCTTGCTCGCGGGTCTACGTCTGGCTAAGGAGATGCGAGCTGAACGCTTGAAGATCTTTAGTGACTCGCAGCTCGTTGTCGGCCACGTATTGGGGGAATATCAAGCCAGGGGACCAAAAATGGCCCTCTACCTCCAGAAAGTTCACGAGCTGCTAGGTGCATTCCACAAGTACGAAATGAAACAGATCCCGCGAGCTCAGAACTCGCATGCTGATGCACTAGCTCGCCTCGCGACTACACGAGACACAGATTTCCTTGGGGCAATCCCAGTTGAGTTTCTACCAGCTCCAAGTGCAGAGGAAAAGAATGTGACAATGGCCATCATTGTGCAGCCTGACTCCTGGATGAGCTCGATACTCAGCTATTTACAGGATGGAAAGCTACCTCGTGACAAGCTGGAGACTCGGCGTATTCGAGCTAGAGCAGCGAGGTATTGCATCTATGACGACGCGCTGTACAAGAAAGGGTTCTCAGCCCCACTGCTAAGATGCATTGATGGCCCTGAATATGAAACAGTACTAAGGCAAATACATGAAGGCCATTGCGGGAACCACGCTGGGGGGCTGTCCCTAGCTCAAAAAGCACTTCGGCAAGGCTTCTACTGGCCCACCATGAGGCAGGACGCCATCAATTTAGTAAAGAAATGCGACAAGTGTCAGAGATTTGCTCATATTCCGCGAGCTCCACCTGCTTACCTCCAACAGATGGTGAGCCCATGGCCCTTTGCTATCTGGGGGATGGATTTGATTGGACCTCTACCAATGGCTCGGGGAAGATGCAAACATGCGGTGGTCGCGGTAGATTACTTCACCAAGTGGGCGAAAGCGAAGGAGCTAGCTGAAATCTCCACAACAAAGATTGAGAAGTTTGTATGGAGCAGCATTATTTGCAGATTCGGAGTCCCACAGCAGATTATAACCGATAACGGGACCCAGTTCGCTAGTGACCAGTTTCTCAGGTTCTGCAACGACCTCAAAATTGTTAAGAGCTTCTCAGCAGTGGATCATCCACAAGCCAATGGCCAAGTTGAAGCAGTGAATAAGATCATCAAGCAGACCCTGAAGATGAAACTGGAAGCAAAGAAAGGAGCATGGGTAGATGAGCTTCAAAAAGTTTTATGGTCCTACAGAACCACGGCTCGCAGCTCCACTGGCGAGACTCCATTTTCAATGGTATACGGATCGGAGGCTATGATCCCGGCTGAGTTTGAAGTCACCTCGCAAAGAAGAGCGACCTTCAATCCAAATGACAATGATCAGCTACTTGCAACAAACCTGGACCTGCTTGAAGAACACAGGGAAACAGCCAGGCTAAGGGTAGCTGTTTATCAGCAAAGAATCGCGAGGTACTACAATAAGAATGCTCGGGTTCGCCGATTCAATGAGGGAGACTTAGTCCTACGCCTCATTCTACCAGGAGCCCGCAAGCCAAGTGACGGATCCTTAGGCCCTAACTGGGAAGGACCGTATGTTGTCAAAACAGCCTTGGGAAATGGAGCTTATCGCTTAGCTAATGTAAACGGGGCAGAAGTCCCCAGAGCTTGGAATGCCGAGCATCTCCGCCCTTATTATCAATAAGTTTTTCATTATTTGTAATATGGATTAATTATAAATGATAGCTCCATTCTTCCCCTGTTTTTGATTCAACTTTCCTCACCAGGCTAACGGGCTCCGAACTCAACAATTCAAAGAACAAATGAAAGAGCCTAAAAAGCAAGTGACTAAGTGTCCTTGCATAGCTGGCCTAATGAGCCTAAAAAGCAGGTGAGGTGACGACCCCTGCATAGCTCGCTACAAATGAAAGAACCTAAAAAGCAAAAGTGACTAGGTGTTTTTGCATAGCTCGTCAAAATTTTAACGTTTCAATTACTGTTACTTACCAAATTTTATTAATTGTTGGATTAGGCAATTACTTTGATTTAAAGCTCGTTGACAATCAGCTTGCAAGGAATATGGTAACTCTAAAGATGAAAGGCATGAAATATGTTATGCGCAGAAAATTAAATACATTCAAACACAGGAAGAGTAATGAAAGAAATTTCATTAAAAATGAGAACTGGCTACAAGTATAAAGCTGAAGAGATAGAAGTAAAAAAGAAAAACAAAATTTTCAGTCTCGAGCTGAAGGGCCTGGATCAGTTGAAGGTACTTTGCGCGGAGAAGCAATGGGCTCAGCCTGGGAGGACGTACCAGGAGCATGCTCTGAAGGGACTGGACCAGCCGAGGACAAGGTGGCTTGTGATTTAAAATCTTCAATAATTTCAAGACCTATATCCCCAAAGATAGAAAAATCCATTTCTAGGTAGGACGTCCACAATGTGAAGAGAAAATCACGACCTGTTCTTTCCTCAGCCTCGTCCTTTGCATCTGCAACCCGCACTTCCAGTTCTTGAGCTGCTTGCTCTCTGAAGACCGACAGCTCTTCGAAGGCATTATCAGCGAGACGATTGACGACCTCAGCCTCTTTCTTCATGTCTTCAATACGTTGCTCCGCAGCATCAGCTAGCTGAATGGCCTCCGCCACCTGTTGCCTAAGCACCTCAGCTCGATGCTCAGCCTCCTCGGCACGCTTAGCCACGGTTGCAGCCTCCTCAGCCCGTTTGGTTGCAGCCTCCTCAGCACTCTTAGCTGCAGCTCCCATTTCATCAGCTCGTTTTGTGGCTTCCCCAGCCTGTTTTTCAGCAGCTTCAGCCCGCGCCAAGGCAGTTTCAACTTGGCGATGAAGCACTTCGACCTTTTCTTCTGCAGCTGAAGCCCTCTGCTCGTCCAATTCAGCTCGCTGCTCGGACTGCCTCAGGTCCTCTTTCACCTTGAGAAGCTCGTCTTTTAGCATGATATGCTCGTGTTCCATCTTCTTTAGAGCTTCCTCAAAGGCTTGACTTGCAGCGTTCGCCTTAGCGATCTGAGCTTCCTGACCTTCTATTCTGCCCGAGGTTAAGTTAGCTAAATCCTCAGTAGCCGCCTCCAGGTCGAATTCCAGCTTCCTCATCTCATCCTTGGTAGCCTTTGTCTCCCTTTTCCGCTTCATTGCAGCAAGGGCACCCTGGAAATTATGAACGGATTAAAATCTAGTCAAGTAAGGGAATCAACAGATGAGGAAAAATAACTTACCAGCATGCAATGGCGAGCCGCGAACTCATCTAGGTCCTCGCCCTTAAGACACCTATTTTCCAAGACATTCGCGTGATTGAGCATAATTGTTGCCCAGTTGTCAAGAAAGGCATTTAAATATCTTCCTCCAGGACCCAGCTCGATGTCTGATCTGGTTGGGGAAGGAGTTCTCTCGCGCTCCGGGATATCGCGTGCATCATCATAAGAACCACCTCGTCGCGATACAACGGTACGCTTAGTCGCATGTCCGCTGGGGCCAACTCGGGGTGACTGGGGAGCAACCTTAGAAGGAGCATCACCTTTCCCAGGCTGCGAACTGGAAGTAGGAGGTGACTGAAGATTTGCAAACACGTTTGAGAGAGGCACCTCGTTAGGAGCAACAGTTGAGGAAGCAGTGGCTTTAGCAGCATCATGCACCTCGCTGGGAGCGGCGGTCGCAGGGACAGTAGCTTCAGCGACAACAGGCGCTTCGTTGGATGCAGCAATTGCAGGAGCCTGGTCCTGGGCAGATAGTTTAGAGCGTTTTGAGGGTGCTGCTGGAGTGGCCAAGTCTTCGGCAGGCCGTTTTGTTGAAGGAGTCGAGGAAGCTTTAGATACAGAGGGACTTGCAGGAGGAGATTTCATGAGTATAAGTTTCCTCCTGTTGGCTGGGAGTTTCGTAGAAGAAGGAGCAGTGGCTGGAGCACGAGCTGGGGATGGCAGTGAAGCCCCTGGAGTAGATGTGTGATGTGGAGAAGATGATGGATCAGCCTGTGCAGTAGAAGCCGCAGGGACTGGGTCTGAACCTGTCCGAACTGGAGCAGGAACTGTAGAAGAACCTTTTTTAGACGCACCCTTTGAAGGAGTGCGAGTTGAAGACGGCTTCGCCTTCTTTGGTGTGCGAGCTGAAGAAGATCTCGCTTTAGACGAGGTGCGAGTAGGAGCACCTCGAGATGAAGTCTTCCGAGGTGGAGAAGGCGAGCGAATGTTATCCGAGCGAATGACATCCTCTGACGATGAAGAAACTGCTGGCGGAGGTCGGGAAGTAGACGCATCCTGAACAGAAACCTCAAAAACAGAAGGAAGTCTAGGCCTGTCACTCATCTTGCCTATATCTTCCCTAGCTCGCAGAAGATGGGAGTCCGTAAGAGGAGCAAGCTTGTAAGCTCTAAGGATAGCATCGTCGAATCTGCTGCTGATGCCCGCGTCCTCGATTTGGCGAGCTTGTCAAGAGCTCGTTCCTCCCCGCTGTTAAGAGGAGACTCGTCCATCTTCAGCACTGCACAACAAATGGTCAAAAAATGATAAGTAATGAAGATACAAGACAAAGTCAGCTCCCTTAAATTTTCTTATGAGTACCTGGTTTTAGGACGAAGCTGAAGTTTCGGAGATCTGCAAGAGATGGGCACGAGATATAAAACCAACTCGTCTTGTACGGCCCAACGTTGGATTTGCCTTTCGCTTCTCCTTTGGGCAAAAGGTCTTTGTATTGCGACTGGCGAGCTGTGAGATAATAGATGCCATCCGGTTTCTCTCCATCTCCCGCAGACACGGCCTTGAAAGAGTAAAACTGCTGAATAATCCTCGGTGTAGGGGCATGAAGGCCATTCCTGAAGAAGGCTACAGCCAGCGAGATCAACTGCGTATAAGAGTTGGGAGTCAGTTGAAATGGCGCGAGCTTGACTTTGTTGAGAAATTCGACCAAGAACGGTGGAACGGGGAACCGTAACCCCTGCTCGAGATGCTGGGTGCTGACAGCGATGAATCCCCTGGGTGGATAGCATGCATGATTGTTTGAATCAGGCAGCAGTATACGGCAACCGAAGGGAATATGGAATTGCTTGACAAGTCCTTCCACCTCAGGACGTTTTAGCGATGTGGGATGACGAGCGAATGCTTCACGAGCCTCTCTTCCCTGAATAGCATGAGTTCGGGCTTTGTCATGCTCACGAGCTTCATTACTTGGAATCATCCCCTTGCGAGTTCCACTTGAAGACATCTAAAAATAAATAAATAAATACATATATATCATTGTAGGAACAACAATGGTGATGGAGCTAGATGAACCCAAAACAAAAAGTTTTGAAGAAAAAGAAGCCTCACCTTGAACTGTTGACGAGATAAAAAACGGCGAGAAAAGCTGATGATTTCGAGAAAGGATTGTAGGTCCTGGTTGCTTGAAAGCTTGAAACGCTTGTTTGCTTTGGAAGAAAGTGACAGATGAAAGAAGAAAATGGAAAGGGGCCAATGACTTATATAGACAAGCAAGCGTGAGTCCCAACCGTTAGATCCTTGGAAAGTGTAACCGTCATAGATCTGACGGTGCAGCGCAGAACGGGGCTTTGGAAATCATGTAGCCGTCAGTTGAAGGACGTGCGCATTAAATATGCGTGTAAAGGACGTGCAGACGTCGTTTCAGTTACCACCTGCATGATCGCCACGTGTCGCAACTGAAAAGGTGGAATTTGAAAGTGCACAGAGGCAGTTACAAAAGTAAGCGTGACAAGGAAGCCAACTTTTACCAGCAATTCAAGCTCCCAGCTCACTAAAGCAAACTGAGAAGCTGGGGGGCTAATGTTATGCATATTTTTCGGACTCAGTAGTTGGGCTGGTAAAAGTCCAATTTGGGCCCATTTAAGACCCGATAAGAAGACCCAATGAGGTCAATGTAGTCAAAACCCATCAGATGAGGCCCAGTATTGACTCAAAGACCATCAAGATTTCCAGCTGGCATCAACAGACCCATAAGTGTAGCCAGGTCGCAGCTCGCCGCCTGCGCAGCTCGTCTCTCAGCGAGCTCGAGATTGGGATCACCATGACACGTCAGCTCGCTCAGACACGTGATAAGCATCATATCTTCCAGAGCAGGCAGTTACCAAGTTCAAACGTGATTCTCTCTCCAAATATGGCAATTGTCCAATCAAACCATGATTCCCTCGTCAGATATGGAGTTCAATTCAAATTCAAATTCAAAATCAAGTCAACATTATCTTGAGATAAATATAGTAATTTCCTAATATTATCTAAAAATATTATGAAGCATAATTAATTTATAATTCTTTTCCTTATTTTTCCCAATTGTTGAGGGAATGTAATTAATTCAGGATTCTCTTCCTAATTTGGCTACAATCAGAATTGTAACACTTCTTTCCCTATAAATAGGGATCAAGATCATTGTAACAGGAGGACAATATTGAATAATATACTGTCACTCTGCAGAATAAAAGAGACAGACAGTCGTGGACGTAGGCCAATTATTGCCGAACCACGTAAAAGCTCCGTGTTCCTCGTTTGATCCTCTGTTTCTGTCTTTGTCTTTCCTTGGTATTTGTGCTTTCTCACATTGATTGCAGGTATTGGGCATTGATTACTCGTCGACTGAATTCCAACGTCGACAAGGTCTGATGAGTGGTGATTCAAACAAACTTTTTTTTTCTCCTTCAATTGATATCTACTGAAATATTAATGCTTTAACATTATTAGTTCAATTATTATCAATAGAAATTTTCTTTCTTATTTAAATGAAATTGTCACAATCGCATAAAAATATGGGGAGGGAGAGATAGAGTGGCGCTGCCGATGATGGTGGTTTGAGAAAATCATGCAAAGAAAAAAACTTTGCCTTTGTATTGTTGACAGGGATGAAAATATGGACTCCATATTGTTGCTTTTGGTAAAAGAAAAAAAAGGAGATCTTTACCACTCATTTTTGCACTTGCCATATGTCACGATCAAATTAAAAGACTAGTAAAAATGAGATAGATAGAGAATCTAGATCCAAAGGGGTGACACTAAGAGCTTTAGTAATTAATCTCATTAATTAATTAATTAATTAACATAAAAATGGATAAATATAAGAAAAGAAAGGGAAAAATGAAGAATTACATCCCAAATCGCATTTCAAATTTTTTTCTTGCTATGCTTCTTGAATAAAATCTTTTGAGTTTTCCAAAAAAAAAAAAAAAAATGCAAGTATACCTTCATTTCCTTTAATTAATTAATTGCTTACCCCGCAATTTTTAAAGAAATTAAAATTATGTCTCTTGTACAGATTATAGGGAATCTTCATTTTAATCTTTAAGGTATCGAAAACTATCAGGTTTATAAAAGTCTTTTGAAAACAGCTCATTTCATCTCTAAAGTTTTGAAAATTATTCAAAAAGTCTCTATCATCAATCAACTTACGGTCAAACTAAACAAAAAATATGGAAAAGATTCAATAGCTCATCACCACTGAAAATGACTGTCTTGCCCCACTGATATCAAAATACTACAATATCATTCAACCAATAAAAAATTGACATCTATGCAACATAATGATTTTTTAAGAATATAATTAGAGTAAACAGTGCAAAATAGCACCAAATACTGAGTGTTTCTTTGGCCAATACTAAAGAATTGAATTGAGTTTTACTGGCACTTATTTGGATGAAAAGGCACTAATACCCTTCATTTAAAAAAAATAATAAATGTGTATTATATGTGTTTGTTTCACTTTGCTCTCTCTCTCTCAACTCTCAATTACTTTGCTCCATACACCAACGACGGTAGTGGTAGTTCAACATTGTTGGAGTGGCAGCGATAGCAATAACAGGAATTGAACATCAACGATCGTAGCGACAACAGCAGTTTAACATTGTTCGAGTGACAACGACAACAACAGTGACAATAAAAAGCCCAACAGTGATAGCTACAATAGTGGTTGGAATGTCTTTGTGAACTAGACTGATGATTTGTGATCATTCCAGTTCTCCATTTAACATTCTTGGTTCATTATTATGATGTGAACATGTCGAACTAGAGCATATAGCTCTTAATGTGTACATGAATAAGTGAACAAACATGCTCTATTCTTTTTATTTAAAAAACAAAGCATGTAGCTCACATAAATCCTTTGAATTTTGGAAATGTAAAAAAAAAATTTGAATGAAAGTTTTGTATTTATGCTTGTTTTTATTCCATTTGTTTGTTTGCAAATTTGTGTGTTACTCAGTTGCAATTTGTGTTTTAACTATGTTATTTCTGTTTGAAAAAAATTTGACCAACTTGAATGCCTTTCACTAATTGTATGTGTTCTGCACCCTAACTGTGTGTGTTTCGCATCCTAATTGTGTGTGATACGCGCCCTAATTGTTGTGTGTGTTCGACGTCTTAATTGTGTATGTTTTGGGGCCCAATTATGTGTGTTTCGTGCTCTAATTGTTGCATGTGTTCTGCGCTGTAATTGTTGCATGTGTTCCATGCCCTAATTGTTATGAATGTTCCATGCCCTAACCGTGTATACTCCACGCCATAATTATACGTGTTCCGCAAACTAATTGTATGGGTTGCGCAAACTAATTGTGTATCTATTCCTTTATCCTATTGCATATTTTTGCAACTCAAGGAAGAAAAAAAAAACTTATTCTTGTGGAGCACTGAGGAAACTTGTGCACAGAACTATTAATGAGAAAACTTGCCAATTAAAATAATAAGAATAGAAGCTACATGGCTTCAAGGAAAAAAAATATATAGAAGCTACATGCTTTGTTTTGTTTTTGAATAAAAAAAAACATAGCATGTAGCTTCTATTCTTGCTATTTTGATTAAAAAAACAGAAGCTACATGCAACATAAGAGAAAGAAAAGAATAATATATAAAATGTTTTATTCACAGAGCAATTATACTAGCCACTCAATATTTACTTGTACCGGCTTAGAGAATAAGACGAAAACAATATATGGTACAAATAAGAACATGTTATATTTGTGATTTTTTTTTCTTGAGTTTTTTTGTTTTCAATGAATCTTTTTGCCTGAGATATAATTTTTATTTTAGTTGTATCTATTTCAGCAAAAAAGAAAAAGGCAAAAAATTTGAACTTGATTGCATTTCTTTTTTCCACAGGCTTTTTAAGATTTTAAAACAAGGGCATTTTGTCATTAAATTTTATAAACAGTGAATAGTAGCATTAAAATTCATTTCAATTCTTTCATGTAAGTGAAACTAGTTCCTAGTTTTCTAGTGCTATAAAAAAAAATCTCAATATGATTATTGTTTTTGTTTTTGTTTTTTTTTTATAAAGAAAACAATAATTAAAAAAATTATAATGAGAAAATGGTTTAAACGATCATGTACTTTGACTATCTTTATCTCTATCATGGAGATGGAGCCCCAGCTCCACCTCTTTCTTTTCTCTTCTCCCTTTATCTGTCTCTCATCGCTGCTTTTCTCTCTCTATATGGTTGTCGGGTTGGTGTTTGGGGTGTGGATCTGATAGGTTTAGTTTGTGTTGGTGTTGGATTGCTGGGGGTTGTTGCATTTGTGTTGGTGGTTTGATAGATTATGGGTGGTCTTGGGTTGTTGGGGGTTATTGCCTTTATGTTGGTGGTTTGGATGGTGATAATGATGTCAGTTGTGCTAGCAAAAGCTGATCTGGATTTCCCATTGTGTTGGTGATGGTTGGTGATTATTATTATTATTTTTTTTAATTTGTTTTGAAGATCCAGGTGAGACCGGATCATGAAAAATGATAATTTGGTCTCACCCAAATCTTCATCTAACTTTGAACCAATATTTTATTTTATTTTTTAATTTTATTTTCATGATCTGGATGAGACTAGAACATCATTTAAATGATTTGGTCTCACCCATTTTTAATCCTTTTTTTTTTTTTCTTAAAAGTTCTTCATGATCTTGGTGAGACCATATTGTCATCTTGATGATTTGAGTGAGACCAAACTTGGTCTCACTTATATCTTGAAGATTTGGGTTTAATTCCAGATCTTCAACATTTGAGTATCTATACCCATATATTGAAGATCTGAGTTCAAATCCAGATCTTCATCTAGGTTCTTTTTTTTTTTTTTTTTTAATCTTTTAAAAATTTATTGTTCTTAATTAATTTTAATCTCCATTGTCAGAGCCTTTATTATTATTATTATTATTAATTTAAATAAGTAATTAGTTCCTTTTTAATTAACTAATTACTTATTTTTAAAATTTTACTTTAATGAATTTATATATTTATTTTCATTTTAACCTTATCCATACAAGTGTCATCATCTCAGCTCTATTTTGCTCAATGTCCAAAATACCATTTTTGCCCAAGCTTTTTGTCCTCTTTGACCATCAGTTGACTAATGATAAATATTTTTTTTGAAGAGTTTTCAAAATTAGGGATTAAATGATGTTTCCCCTGTATTGTTAACTTTTTAGACTAGACAAAAATGTTATATTTTTACTTGAGTGGTGATATTTCCACCTATCTAAAATCATATGTACGCCCCTTAATTTATGCATTATTAATATTTCAGTATTACCTTTAAATTAAATTACTAGCACTTTAGTTAAAAAGGTGATCTTGTTAATTTGATATTATATATAATTAAATTTGAACACTCTAACTTTAAATCTAAATAAGAAATTTGGTTTGTTTTGATAAAGGATAATCTAATATGAGAGCTTTTTGTTGTGTTTTTATAGGTTTTATAAATGGTGAAAATGGATGTCTAGATGAACATAAGATGGAGAAGCTTATGAGAGAAAATATAACAGTTTTGGGAGGGGAGGGAGGGGAGGGGGGGGGGGGGGGGGGGGGGGGTTGTTAAAGCTTAATTTGAGTGAAAATGGAGATTTTTAGTTTTGTTTGATAGTTTTACATATAGAGTTTTGAGGAAATACAACAATTTTGAGTGAAAATGAGATAAAACACAAGATTAAAAAGTCATGAACATAAAACAGAGCATAAAAACAAATTTAAAAGATAAAGTTTGTCTTTTTATTAATGTTTTAATTTAATTAATTTAATTATTTTTGTATCTAATTACCTATAATATTTAAAATGTAAATAAATGAATGAACATAATTGGTAAAATATAGGAAGTACTTATAAAATATGAATTTTAAAAAATCTTAATTAGGTGTAAATACGAAAAGGGATGTATATTCAGTTTTTAAGGGGTAGAAATATCGCTATTGTTTTTACTCACGGACAGGAAGCAAATACTGAGAGATTAAAGATTTTTTTTAGGTGGACTTAGGGGAGTTAACGACAAGTAATCCACAAATAATGCTGTAAATCATAATGGGCAAAATGGCACTTAGATTTAGGAAAGTTCCGTGATTATAGCAAATTTGAAAAGAAAATCACGAGTCAACTTAAAAATCCAGGCACAATTCATACTGCAATTAAAGTTCTCATGAAATATTTTTTTTTTACATGATTGAAGAATAAAGGTAATCTTTGATGTGAGGTTAATTTTTCTTATTTTGTCATGGATTTTTCCTTCTCCTTTCCTTTTTTTAATTTTTTGATAATTTTTTCAAATAGTAAGAGTTTGGAAAGAGAATAGTTGATTAATGTGATTTTTCCAATTAATTAAATTTAACAAATAGGATATTAAAATTTCAAAAAATATAAATAGAATATTAAGGAGATAAAAATAAATAATAAAAAAGTAAATTAGTTGAAGAAGCCATACATGTGCTTATAAATAGTGGGAAGCCGGTCCTCTTACGAAACACACAGGTAGTAGTAGATTATAGATAGTTGGAAAATAGTAAACGTGTATTCAGATGGTTTCAAAGCAGTCGTGAATATGTTTCTCTCTACTTTTATTCTTTCTTTTCTCATTAGAAACTAGGTGGGTTCTGGGGTGTTTGGAACAAGAGAGATTTGCTCTCTTGCAATTTAAATCTTTCTTCAATAATCCTTACTATCTTCAAAATTAGGTTGAGAGGGATCATAATAGCTCAGATTGTTATCAGTGGGATTCCGTTTTTGACAAGACCCATCCCAGATTCCTCTAATGAATCTGCCAATCCTGTTGGACACCTCATGACACTCTTCTAAAGTCTAACTAATAAGGCCCAGAAGGATACTACGGAGCGAACCCGTGACTATCAACAATTTGCTAATTATAAGAATCATAAATAATTAAAATCTAATATCAATTTTCTGAATAAAATTTTCAAACATAAATAAGAATGTTTCAATAGTTCAAGTATCTAAAACCATGCATGTGTCATAAAAAGTTTCACAAATTAGCTCACAATAAAAAATATGTACGAATTACATAATTTAAAATCTGAGTCATAATATTTACAAAAGAAACTATGCAACATCGTCGATCGTCTGTCCTACCTAATCTGTTCGAGTCAAAGTGGTACACTAATCCTTTGCTCTTGCACTTGGGAGGTTTTTATAACATAAAACCAAAAAGTTATGAGCTACTAAGCTCAGTGAGTGCATGAGAGTTTTTATTTAAATTTATCTTTATAAAATTTACTGTTTGAAAAACATTTTTGAAAACATTTTTCTTTAAAACAATTTATTTCTAAAAGCTTGGGTTTTATAAAATCACTTTAAAGTTCTAAAGGCTTACATAAAGTGCAAAAATATTTTATAATTTTCTAAAATATTTCTAAAATATTTTCTTTCTAAAATTTCGCGTTAATGGTATGCTTCTCTTTCTAAAACTGCACTAATGGGGAACCCAAGAGAAACTATAACCACATGAGTGGCCAGACCAGCTCCGCTCAGTGTGGGGGGTCACGTGGCGTAAAAGCTAGCATCGCATACCGTGACAAACTACAAAAATATCCCGTTACTACGTGGCGGAACTACCATCACACACCGTATAGTGAGATAATATCCTGTAAGTGTAGAAGACAACATGACAGATATGACAGACTTTATCCCCTCGATGTTAGTAGAACTAACCCTCCCAACACTTGCCATACATCGTGAGGTATACCAGTTGGATCTAAAGCTACTAAGTCTATCTATCTATAAACTTAGGCCATCCACTTGTCTTTGAAAAGTCTTTTTGCTTTTTCTATTATTCAGATCAAATCCTCTTTCATGCTATAAATATAAAAGTGTTAAAATATTGCATACCATCTTATAAATAAACTATTTATTTTCATGCTATAATATAAAAGTATTTATAAGCTAAAACAAGTAATAGATATCAAAGTATTTATAAGCTAAAACAAGTAATAGAAAGCTATAAAATGTTTGCATAATAAATTGAAAATTATTTAATAGAACATTTGTACACTCACTGCTTGCTTCCCAGTTCACTTGTGTTTATTGCCTCAGCAACCTCTTCAGCTTGCCTCCCTATCTACACTTAATCACAAATTGAAATCTCCATTCAGCTAGTAAAACACTTTAATCTCAAGTCATTTTTACTGTTTTTACAACTTATAATTTTCACCCAAGTTGCTAAGGATCGCAGTACTACCAGTCCAGCTCGAGCTGCGAGCTCACACCTTAGCCCATACAGTTCATCCCTTTCAACGAGCTCTCACTTCCTCCAACTCAGCCTATCTTGCGAGCATCCACTATTCTAGTGAGCTCGCTCAGCTCACCCTTTTCAGCGAGCTGCTACCTTCTAGCTTAGCCCAATTCACAAGCCCCGCTCAGCTCATAAAGTCTTAGTCCAGCTCGGACAAACATTAATAAGGGCTTGCGATCTTACCAACTTGCTCTTTGCGAGCTCGCCCTAACTCACGCGAACTCATTTCTAACACCTCTTTTTCCAGGTTTTAATATTACAAACCCATTAACATACTTCGACCTCATTTAGTTCTACATGCATATTTCACAACATTTTATCAGCTTCATCACTTGAAAATCAGGTCGCAACCATAATAAGTTGTGTGACGAAAATTCAATCATTCTAAACCACAGTCAAACTACTACAGATCAGTATTATTTCTCAGCTACTTCACTTACCAAATTTCTCCTTGCTCTCTTACCTTGCTTTTCCACCTGTTTGCTGCTTCAAACTTCAAATCTATATATAAAAATCTTGTAAAAACATGTATAGACCATGACTATTCTTAACAGACTTCTCACCCAAAGTAAAACCATGAAAACTCATTCTTACCACTTAGTTCTTACCAGATCTGGTTCTTAAACCCGTTCTTCACCTTCCAGCAGCTTGATTTCCTCAAAAATGGTAGAGATTTGGCCTAGAATAGTTGCAAATCTGTCTTCCTCTTATTCTGCCAACAACTTTCTCTCTCCTCTCTAGATTTTTTCTTTTGCTTTCCTGGCAATCACTCGCCACACACCCATATTTATAGGCATGGGTCAAGCTCACTTTTCACTCTTAAACTTCCTTAAATTTACAATTTTACCAGATTCTAAAGAATTCTCTACTTTTTCCCAATGCCATTGTCCTTTTTCTTTATTTACGATTCTACCATTTATATAAAAATATTTTATTTTCACCAATTGTCCCTCAACTCTTATAATTTAAATTTACTCCCGACTCTTCCGAAAATTCTATAAAAATTTAATTTCATCTTAGAACATTTTAAAATCCTTTTTATTATTTTATAAACAAGGTATATGAGTACAATACCTCATTCTGTACATATGTACAGTAATATAATCAAGAGAGAGTATTATAGTTTCCTACAAGATTATCGGAAGACTCGTAGAACTCGATCTTGACAATTATAGGAATGAGGATTCAGAAGAACGATATCTAAATGCTTCTTTGTTTTCTCCCTTCCAAGGACTATGAAGTCTTTACCTATCAAACAATCAGATTGTTGCTTGTCTTGAGGATGAAGGTTGCTTTCTTTTACCTATCATCTTTGTTTAATTTTTTAAAATATTAAATGAATAATTTGTTATATAATCCTTTCAGGTTTGTGTATTTATTAAGTATTAATAATTTCCTTGCAATTTTAGAATATTAACGGGTTTGTAGTCTTCGGGTTAATTTATAAGGAATAATATAATTAGTTTGATGTACTAATTAATTGAGATGGTATGGTTAATAAAACGGTTTCTCTCACATTGCAGGTTCTGATAAGTTGTCAACATTAAGCAATTTGAAGATGCTCCATTTACGTGGAAACAACTTCAGCAACAACATTTTATCATCTATAAATAGGCTTTCATCAATAAAATATTTAAGTCTTTCTTACAACAAATTGAAAGGAAAAATTGATCTTCAAGATAAGTTTCATCTTTTATCTTTTCTCGCTCTAAGAACAATAAGGCTCTAAGTTGAAGGAATTGGATCTTATTTGGGCTTTATTGAAGCTAAAAACTGGGAACTCAATTTTTTCAGCAACTTAATTTACTCTTTTTAAATTTTTGGTCAAAAAACTAAATTAGTTAATTTTTGATTAGCTTACTTTGCATCCATATCAGCCTCCCATAACAATTTACTATCACTGGACTTGAGCGAAAATGAGATTGACGAAATTGTGTTCCCGAAAGATATTGATCAATGCAAAATTGGATTATTTCTAGAGGTCATATATTCATTTCATCTCTAAGCAACATAAAATGGGTTTAATAACTAAATTAATATTAATAATTAGGAAAATCTAAGTTTAACAAGTTATCCAAAAAAAACATATTTAAACAATCAAGTCTTGGTGATTTTTCAATAAGTCTTGTCTTTTGATTTGGAATTATGTGTTCCACTTTGTTTCTTTTTTACATAAAATAAAAATATGTTTTTTAATCAATTTTTTTTTGGATGAGCGGCAATGATTACCTTCTGAAAGTAATATATGGTTGTACAAAGAAAACGTAGGTCAATGTTTTGTATTGAACACTTGGTTATAACTTTGCTACTATAGATAAGTCAAACGAAATTGGAAATGTCCTCTTCTAGTTTCTCTTTCCTCAAGTGACCCAGTAAAGAGGCAACCTATCTTGATTAGGGTTCTGTTTCGCTTGCGAGTAGCGGTGTTCATCTAGATCTAAGGTTCTTGCTTGAATATGGATTCAGAGGAGATAGCAAGGCTGTGTAAAGCCTTAACTCTGTCTGATGAGAAAGGGCCTCTGTGTGTGATAGAAGGGGAGTGTATGCAAGAAGGGTTGAAGAATATGAACCAATGTTTAGTAGGGAAGGTGTTATCAGCTAAAAAAGTGAATAGAAAAGCCTTCAAATCGGTCATCGAAAAGCTTTGGGAATTGATTGGTAGCGTGGAAATAGAAGTGGTGGGGGACAACACATTTATATTTTATTTCAGCAGGGAGATTGTTAAGGCACGGGTATGGAATAAGGGCCCTTGGCACTTTAACAATAATCTACTAGCTTTAGAAAGACTAACTCGTATGAGGAGTATCTTTGATCTTAGATTTGACAAAATGGAGATATGAGTTCAAATGCACCAGGTACCTTTAATATGTAGGAACCTTAGGATGGCTGGATTAATGGCAAGTTAGTTCGGGGATGTGATTATCCCTCTAACGGATGTAAGCGAATGTACATGGAAATACATCTACGTTAGAGTCAGGATAGGCTACCTGAAGTTAGTAAACCTCTGGAAAGGGTGGTGAAGTTGAAGATGAGGGGCTCAGAAGAGATCCAAGAGGCCTTGCTATGTAATGAAAGGCTACTTGAGTTCTGCCTTCCATGTGGTAGAGTAGGCTATGACCATAAGGATTGCCAGGACAAAGATGTTAAAGAATTGTTCAAAAATGGAACTAATAGAAAGTATGGAAATTGGTTGAGAGCAGAACCAGGAGAGGAAGGTAAACCATATAATGACAAACCGACAAACCGGGTTTGGAGGTGAAAAACAAAGATAATCAAATAATGACTCATAAGGAGAGTGAAAGGCGACTCAACAATAGAGAAATGAAGAGACAAAGGAAAAAGCAAGTTATGTCTTATATGGAAAGTGATAAACAATCCCATTGTGAGACATTGGCGAAACAAAAAAGGTACAGAGATAATTAATAAACTCGAACCTCATCTTTTAAATAATACGGAATTGACAACAACCACACTTAAAGAAATTGAAAGCCCTATTGCTCTCTTGCAATTTAAATCTTTCTTCAATAATCCTTACTATCTTCAAAATTAGGTTGAGAGGGATCATAATAGCTCAAATTGTTGTCAGTGCGATTCCCTTTCCTACAACATACTATCGGCAGAGTCATAGAACTCGATCTTGACAATTATAGGAATGAGGATTCAGAAGAACGATATCTAAATGCTTCTTTGTTTTCTCCCTTCCAAGGACTACGAAGTCTTTACCTATTAAACAATCATGATGCGTTTACTTCACTTGGAGGAATTGGAATAGGAATCGGAATGATATGAAATCGGAATGATGTATCGAAATCAGAATAAGTTGTTTACTTCAATTGCAAGAATTGGAATCGAAATCAATAATATTTCTATTGAACTGTTTACTTTGCTTTGGAATCGAAATAGATTAATTATAAGTTATAAAAAAATCCTTAATTAAAATAATGGATTAATTATAATAGTGTGCAATTTTTTATTACAATATGCAATTTTTTTTAATATCAAATAAAAACTACATATTATAATTTTTTTTAAAAACTGCATATTATTTTAATAGCCCACTAACCTAGTGTGCAATTTTTTATTATAATGTGAAGTTTTTTTTTTTAATATCAAATAAAAAATTATATATTATAATAAAAAAAACTGCATATTGTTTTAATAGGCCACTATGATAATTAAGAAATTGGTGATGAAAAATCAATGATATGCAGTTTTTTATTATAATATGTAGTTTTTTTTTTTAATATCAAATAAAATAGTTTTTTTTTTTTTAATTTTTTTAAAGAAGAGCATAAAAGATTTTTTATCATAAAGGGAATAAAAATAAGATTTTCAAGTGGGTTGAGGGGAATGAGATTCCCATTCCATAACCTCAAATTGATGTGGGACTCACATTTTCATTTTTATTTTCATTACGGAATGAATTTTAAGCAAGTAAACACCATTTTTTAAAGATGAGTGGCAACGATTACCTTCTGAAAGTAATATATGGTTGTACAAAGAACACGTAGGTCAATGATTTGTGTTGAATACTTGGTTATAACTTTGCTACTATAGATAACTCAAACGAAATCAGAAATGTCCTCTTCTAGTTTCTCTTGCCTCAAGTGACCCAGTAAAGAGGCAACCTATCTTGATTAGGGTTCTGTTTCGCTTGCGAGTAGCGGTGTTCGTCTTAGATCTAAGGTTCTTGCTTGAATATGGACTCAGAGGAGATAGCAAGGTTGTGTAAAGCCTTAACTCTATTTGATGAGAAAGGGCCTCTGTGTGTGATAGAAGGAGAGTGTATGGAAGAAAGGTTGAAGAATATGAACCAGTGTTTAGTAGGGAAGGTGTTATCACCTAAAAAAGTGAATAGAAAAGCCTTCAAATCGGTCATCGAAAAGCTTTGGGAAATGATTGGTAGTGTGGAAATAGAAGCGGTGGGGGACAACACATTTATGTTCTATTTTAGTAGGGAGATTGTTAAGGAACAGGTAGGAATAAGGGCCCTTGGCACTTTAATAATAATCTGGTAGCTCTAGAAAGACCGACTGGTATGAGGAGTACCTTAAGATGGCTGGATTAATGGCAAGTCAGTTTAGGGATGTGATTATCCCTCCAACGAATCTAAGTGAATGTAGAGGGAAATACATCTGCGTTTGAGTCAAGATGGACATAAGTAAACCTTTGGAAATGGTGGTGAAGTTGAAGATGAGGGGCTCGAAAGAGATCCAAGAGGCCTTGCTACGTTATGAAAGGCTACCTGAGTTCTGCCCTGCTTGTGATAGAGTAGGCCATGACCATAAGGATTGTTGGGACAAAGATGTTAAAGAACTATTCAAAAATGGAACTAATAGAAAGTATGGAAATTGGTTGAGAGCATAACCAGGAGAGGAAGGTAAATCGTATAGTGACAAATCGGCTTTGGAGATAAAAAACAGAGATAATTAAATAGTGACTCATAAGAAGAGTGAAGGGCGACTCAATAATGGAGAAATGAAAAGACAAAGGAAAAAGCAAGTTGTGTCTTATATGGAGAGTGATAAATGATCCCATTGTGAGATATTGGAGAAACAAAAAAGGTACAAAGACAACTAATAAACATAAACCTTATCTTTTAAATAATACGGAATCAACAACAACCGCACTTAAAGAAATTGAAAGCCTCATTTACTTCATAAAGTAGCACTAGTCCTATCCTCAAATCCAGATGATACGTCTAAAGGTAAACATATGGAGACTCAGTTTGTAAAAAACAAAGCTTTGGACGGTAGATCCCTTAGTAATTTGTACTGTAACGAAGGATAGTAGGCAGAGCTAATGAAGAGTGAAATGACTTGTATGCCCATGGATTATTGCGAAAAAGATCAAGCTTCTGAGAAAGGTTCTCATGCCCTTGGGATCGAAGTGGTGGTGAAAAAAAAAGAATATCTTGGAAGTCCAAGAAAAAAGTCTACTAGGCAATAGAAATGTGCAGCTAGGGAGGGGGCTCGACTAAGCAAGGTGTCTAGTCCTATTAGGAAGTTGTTATTCACTCAAAATAGCAAAAGCAAAGGAGTCATACCCTTCAGTTCATCGCCAATCAAAGAAGGGGAAAGCCACAACAAGGTGATTCAAGATTCATCTCCAACATGTGTAAGGGCCATGAGTGGCAGTGCAGTGGATAGTGACGTAAATGGTCAGAAAAGGAAACAACTCATTTTCAAGGAGGAAGTTGAGCAAGTCAGCAAGAAAAGATAAAATAGTGCTGTTATAGAGATGGAAATGGAATCAAGTAGTCTAATGGTGTAGCCTAGTAACCAGGCCTGTCAATCGCCATGAGTTGTTTAAGTTGGAATGTACAGGGCTTAAAAAGGGCAATTTCGCATGTTTCACCTGACTTAGTCTTCCTTATGGAGACTAATTTGCATGGTCAAGCTTGTGAAAATTTAAGGAGATCATTGGGATTTAAGAATGGTTTTTTTGTGGATGGGCTGGGGAAAAGTGGTGGGTTAGGTTTGTTATGGAAGGATGAGATTGATGCCCGTTTGCTCTCTTTCTCGACAAGCCACATCAATGTTAGAATTAAAATCGAAGATGGAGCTTTTAGAGATTCACAAGATTATATAGCAATCCTAACCCAGCCAATAGAATAGATTCTTGGAATTTGTTTAGAAGGCTTAGAGAGGTGGACAACCTGCCTTGGGTGGTAGGAGGCGACTTTAATGAATTAATAAAGTCTAGTAAGAAGCTTGGGGGTTCTGAAAGAGATATAGGGTAAATGATTAATCTTAGGATTGCATTAGATGATTGCAAGTTAGGAGATTTAGGATTCTAAGGGCCTCGATTCACGTGGAACAACAAGAGAGAAGGGGCTACCAATGTCCAGGAACAACTTGATCAGTTTGTGGCGGATGAGAATTGAAAAGACCTCTTTCCAAGGGTGAATGGGGAGCACTGAGGTTTTGATGGTTTCGACCACAGAATGTTACTCCTAAATGTTGAGGACCAATGCAAATTGAAAGATCCTTTTCTTAAGGTTTTTAAATTCGAACCATTCTGGCTTCAGGAGGAAGATTGTCAAGAAGTTATAAAGTTCAGTTGGCCTATGATAGGGAGTAATCAACCATAGGGTAATTTAAATGACAAGCTGAAGCAGTGTGCCATAAGCCTCATGGAGTGGAGTAAAGTTAGATTTGGTTCGTTAAGAAACAAGATAAAGTCGAAGAATAGAATCCTGAAGTAGTTATACAGAAAAGCTAACTAGTCTGGGATGATGTTTGATGTTAAATCGCTGAAAGCTTAGGTGGAACAATTGCTTTTAATGGAAAAGGAATACCAGCGCTAGAGAGCAAAAGTACACTGGTTAGTAAGTGGAGATAGAAATACTAAGTTTTTCCATACCTGTGCTATAACAAGAAAGAAGAAAAAATGGTCAAAAGGCTGATTGACGATTAAGGTAGGATTGCGAACTCGAAAGAAGAGATATTCTAAATAATCCTTAAGTATTTTGATGATCTTTTTAAAACCTTTAATCCTACTCAACTTGAAATTGATGAAGCTTATAAATACATGGACGCTAAACTGGATGATGACAAGAGAAGGGTTTTGAGTAGGCCTTTTGTTAAAGAAGAGGTTAAAAAGGCTGTTTTTGAGCTTGGTCCTAATAAAGTGCCAGACACGAATGGTTTTCACGCCATCTTTTTCCAAAAAGCTTAGGATACAGTAGGAAGAGATGTAACAGATACTTGCCTTTGTATTCTGAAAGGTGAGATTTCCATTAGGGATTTTAATGCTACTAATGTAGTCTTACTACCAAAGAAAAAGAATCCTGACAGGTTAAGAGACTTTCACCCCATAAGCTTGACTAACGTCACTTATAAGGTGGTAACGAAGGTACTCATAAACATGTTGAAAAGTGTTTTGCCTACTCTTATTTCCTAAAACTAGTTCGTTTTTGTTCCAAGTAGACAAATTTTTGATAATGTTATAGTGGCTTTCGATTTACTTCATTCCATCCATCATAGGAAAAAAGGTAAATAGGGGTTAATGGTTGTTAAACTTGATTAGAGCAAAGCTTATAAAAGAGTGGAGTGGAAATTTCTAAAGACGATTCTATACAAAATGCAATTCCCTCCTAAGTAGATCCATGTAATCATGGATTGCATTTCTACATCCACCTTATCCTTCGTCTTAAATGGTAGAAAGACTTGTGAGTTTTCCTCTTCTAAGGGCATTCGGCAAGGCTACCCATTATCACCTTAGTTGGTTTTGTTTTGTACAGAGGCCCTTTCTAATAGCTTGCCTGTAGTCGAAGGTGGTGGCAGAGGTCTTAGGGTGAAGTGTGCCAAAGGTAGCCCCTTTGTTAGTCATTTGTTTTTCGCGGATGATAGTATCCTATTCAGCAAAGCCAATGAAAGAAATTGCCAGACTATTAAAAAGTTTCTTTCAATTTACAGTAGGGGATCGGGATAACAAGTGAATCTTGATAAATCCTCAATTTTTTTCAACCCCAATATGAAGCAACATACCAGGCAGAAACTGCAACTTTTGATTGGCATGATAGATTGTAATTCTCACGCTAAGTACTTAGGCCTCCCTGCCTTGGTGGGTAGAAACAAAAAAAGGTCTTTTAATTCCATTCGCAAAAGAGTTTTGAGCAAATTGATGAGTTGGAAGTCCCTTATTTTCTCTCAAAGGGGTGAGAAAATTTTGATTAAAGCAGTTATACAAGCTATCCCTACTTTTGTAATGAGTGTGTTTAGGTTACCTAATGAGTTATAATCGGAGTTGAGAGCTATGACTTTCAAATTTTAGTGGGGAACCAAGGATGGAAGAAGAAAAATCAGTTGGTTAAGCTGGGAAAGAATGTGTCACCCTAAAGCTAAGAGTGCTTTAGGGTTCAAGGACTTAATCCTTTTTAACCAAGCCTTAGTTGCTAAACAAGCTTAAATGCTTCTCACGGAAACCCAGTCTTTGGCAGCGAAGATTCTCAAAGCTAAATATTTTCCTAACACCAAGTTCCTAAAGGCTACCTATAGATATGTGTGCTCTTATATGTGGCGTAGCTTTATATAAGGTAGAGAGTTGCTGTTTAAAGGTCTTTGTAACCAAGTTGGCAATGGTAAGGAGATCGAAGTTTTTGAGGATCCATGGCTTCAAAGACCTTTCTTTTTCAAACCTATAACTTTCAGTAACTATTCTATTTCTAAGGTTGCAGAACTCATCGATTCTGACAATCGCATTTACGATTTACAAAAGATCAACCAAGTGTTTTTACTAGTTAACAGGGAAACTATCCTTTCTATTCCTTTTAGTGTCAATGAGAATGATGATTCTAGGTGTTGACATTTTGACAAAAATGGCAGGTACATGGTGAAAAGTGGTTACAGGGTTGCCTTTGATGAAAAGTTGAAGTCTTTACCTTCTGCTTCTTCGTTCAGCTTGGATGGTGGTTAACTTTGTGGCAATTGAATATCCCTTCGAAGGTTAAACATTTTGTGTGGCTTGTTTGTAAAGAAGCTATCCCAGTAAAGGCGAACCTGGTTCGAAGAAATATCATCTTAGATGGCATCTGCCCTTGCTGTGATGATCCGTGGGAGAATAGGGTGCATGCACTCTTCCACTGTTCTAGAGCTTTAAAAGCTTGGAGCTATTTTGAAGAGAGTGTTACATCTACTGCTTCTCGATGCATTTCGGTTTTGGATTTTTTTGTAGGTTTGGTTTTCCATTTCTAATGAAAGTTTGGGGAAGGCTTACATGCTCTATTGGGGTCTGTGGATGAATCGTACTGCGTTTGTTTATGAAAGAAGTCCTAAGTCTCCAGAAGAGTGTTTCCTTCTGTTTTTGTCCTGCTTGCTGAGTTCCAAAAAGTGAAGGTCGCTTCCTCTGTTTTGTTGGGGAAGACTGCTCAGGTCTTGTCACCAGTTTGGAAACCTCCAGATGCTGGGAAGATCAAATTAAATTCGGATGTGGTTGTAAGGAAGAAGTCTACCGTGATTGGTTGTGGAATGGCCTTGAGAGACTGTCACAACTTTATTCTAGTAGCATCTGCTCGTTGCTTTGCTGGTGCGTTTTCCTTAGCTATCAGTGAACCGGTTGCTTTACGTGATGGGCTGTTGTTAGCTCGATCTTTGAGAATTCCAATTGATGTGGTCGACGTTGATGCAACCAACGCTGTCTCTGCTGTGTTGTTTGATTTACCTTTTTTTGGTGATGCTGGTTTGCTTGCTATTGACATCAAAGTCTTAGGTAAGGAGGTTGGTGTTTCTTACTATCAAACAATTTCTTGTAATGGGAACCATTTGGCTCATATGCTAGCCTATTTGCCTTTATCCTCTGGTGAGGATTTGCATTGACAATCGGTCAATGCTTCTTCTCTGTTTCCTTATACCAGTGGTTTATAGGGGTTTGTATTTGTTTTCTGTTAAGATTCAAAAAAAAAAAAAAACAAAAACAGTGCTGTTATAGACTAGTATTTTTGTAGTATTTTAATTTGCTCTTTATTGGAAAAAACCAAAAAAAGAAAAAAAAAAAAAACCTTAAATCTCAAGTTGAATGCTTGTAAAACTCTTTTCTTGCTTTGGAAAACAAGAAGATTTTTTTTTTTCAAATTTTAAATTAAGAAATAGGAGCATGTGGCTAATTTATGGTAAAATATGTGATAAATATCTCAACCTTAATATCATTTTTCACAGTCTCATGAATTTAAAAATCTCTTAAAAAATAGAAACTCTCTATTGCATTTTCCCTCTTTTTATTGATTTATATCATACCCATTTAAGAATTAGATTCCCATCACAAATAACTGTTATTGAGCTTGGACAGAAATGATATTGAAGAAATTGTGTTCCCCAAAGATATTATTAAAAAGAAAGTTATATTATTTCTTGAGGTCATAAATTCATTCCATCACTAAATAAATAAATATAATCAACGGAGACCACATAAAATGAGTTTAAAAAATAAACTTGTGTGTTAAAAAAAAAAAATTTCAACTTGTTATCAACCAAAAAAATAGAAGTGTATGATTGAGCCTTGTTAATTGTTTGATACATCTAATCCTTCTATTTATAAGTCTTCTAATTAAGTTCTTCTTATGAGTTCAATTTTTTTTTTTTTGGTTCTTCTTCTTTTCCTTTTTCTTTCTCAATAATGAGTTTTGAAGCTAGTATCATCAACAAATAATCATAAAATATAGGACATATTGCACAAACCTGTCCTAAGGTTTGACATAATTATATAAAAATGACAATGTTTGGAAAACTCACAATAACCTTTCATGAGGTTCCAAAAATTCATCACAAACCTCTCCTATCATCAGTCAACAACTGTTAAATCCTCACGGTCAACTGTTAAATGTACAAAAAGACTAAAATATCCCTCAATAAAATTAAAATTAATATAATATACATTTTTAATTTAATTTAAAAAAAAAAGAAAAAACCTAGTCTCTTATGGAGACCGAAAATAGGTCTTTAATGATGGAGACTAGTTGGTCTCTATCATTAGAGATGGCATCTCCAGCAATGGAGATGAGTGGTCTTCACATGGTTTCAAAAATCGTTAATCAGTAATCAATTGGTAAAGCAATAGTTAGCGATTTATTAGTTACTTAGTGAGTAATTGATGATTAATTGATAAGTACTGTTTTGCAGAAAATTATTATTTTTTAAAATCTAAAGACATAAATTATATATATTTTTTAAAACAATTTTAAGGGCTAAAACTCATAAATTACTGTAATTTTATCAAAGATCAAAAGGGTTTGTGTAATTTGCTATTATATATAAATATATATATAACTCATCAAACCCTATTCATTCAGCTGCCTCTATCCTCTCTCTTTCTTTCTCTCTCTCTTTCTTTCTCTCTCTCTGACGTCGACTTCTTCTTCTTCCTCTCCTCCTTTTCTTCCTTTCTTGTTTTTCCCTTCTTCTTCCCTTTTTGTTGATAGAGACAATGATGAATGGTGAAGACGGTAATGAACGACCTCGACCTCATCCCTTCTTTCTCTTCTTTTTCCCTTCTTGTGTCAAGTATATTTCTTTATGTTTGTGATGGTAGTTGAATTTTTTTAGTGGTATTTGGTGTTTTTCAACAAGTTTTGTGGCCAATTTTTGTCGAGTTGGACCTATTATTTGGCTAACCTATCAATTACTCACCTCCAACAAGTATGACGATCTAGGGTTATCAGACCGATAGGTACTGATCAGCGATTCATCGATGAAAAATTGCTGGTAATCGACGATTTTTCTAACAATAGGTCTATAACGCCGGAGACTTCCAACGATAGAGACGGAGATGGAATCTCTATCACTTGAGATGGCGTCTTCAAGGATAGAGACGATCTCCATCACTGGAGATCAATCTTCGACAGTGGAGACTGGTTAGAGATGAAGATGCCATCTCAAATTTTTTTTAGAAAAAAATTAAATCATTAATTTGATTATTTTTTTTTTTTTTTATTTGGGTGATGTTTGGTTTAATGATGGTGATTGATTTAGGTGATGTTGGTTTGATGAAAATGATTGAGATGAATGATTTTGATGAATGTAAAATATGAAAATTGAGATCAGGAAAATGATGATGATGGAGGTAGAAGATGAATGTGAGTTTTTTGCAATATATATATATATATATATATACATATATATATTTTAGTAATTAAAAGTATTATTTTTAAATTAAAATATTTATTATTTGTGAATTGACCATTTTACCCTTCATAATTTGATTTAACGATGGTTGACTAATGGATGATTGACGGTATAAAAGATTTGTGTTGAGTTTTTGGAGCCTTAGGGGAGTTTAGTGCGAGTTTTCTAAATATTGTCATTTTTGTACAATTATGTCAAATCTCAAAGTGATTTGTGCAATTTATTCTAAAATATATAGTCCAAGTCCACTAATTATAGTTTGTAAATATTGACGATGTTAAAAAAAATTATTTAATTTTTTATTATTAGTACGATATTTGATGCCTTTTGCAATACCATTTTCTAAGATTTTTAGATAAATAAAAGGTGATTTTTTTTTTTGAAATTAAAAAGGTGATTTACTTAATCGTTTTTTAAAAGCATAAACTAGTAACATCGACTTTCTAAAAGTGTTGTAAAACAGAACAATACCAATAATAGCCCACGTCCTCATGCTGCACACTTGGAGACACAATTGCTACCCCACTGTAGTGTGCTCTTTATTTATTTAAAAAAGAAAATTTCATTTCAATACTTGAGATTTCAAAAAAAATAATAAGTTTTTAAAACTTTTTTAGAATTAGCTCTTTTCATCTATGATTTTTCAAAACTCTTCAAAAGTCATCAGTCAACTGACAGTTAACAGTATTTATGCATTTTAAATTGTAATTTAACAACTTAAATTTGGATATTTTAGAGAATTTAATTTATAAATTCATTATTTTATGAGAGTAGTCGACAGTTTATGTGTCATTAATAACTCTCAAAAGTTTAACAACTTTTAAGAAGTGATACTAGGCTTTGTGTGTTTAAACCAATAAAAGGCCAAACACTTTTCCCTACCTTTATTATGTGTGCGCCAATAGCCAATTTGAAGCCAAACATATAATTAGCTTAAATATTTTTGTTCTTAACCTACATAAATCCATGTCCAAGCCCGAATAATTAAGCCTTATTCTTTAGAGCTTGGATTCACATGTGAGACTAAAATTTAGGCAAAAGAAGATGGTGACTGAAAAATATATATATATATATATATATTTGATGAAGTGAAGTCGTGGTGAATGAAAAAAAGAGAAAAAAAAAAAGGAGTACAAATCATTATCAAAGAAAAAAATTCTTAAACATGAAAGCATTAGCATGAGTGGAAAAAAAAATGAAATGAAAAAGAGAAGAAAATGAAAAGAAAAAGAAAGTGCAAAAACAGAAAGTGAAAAAGAAAAAGAAAAGTTAGTTGAAAAAAGAAGGAAGAAGAGAAGGCTTATGAGGACGGAACAGTCAATAGAAGTTAAATGCCTAAATAATCAAATTCTTAGAACTCATATTGTGATCCTAAGTTCATTTGATAACTATTTTCTCCATTCTTTCTTTTAGCCATTCACCCATTGGCCCCATTACAACCTAAGGAAAAGACCTAGTTGATCTTTTAAGAAGTTGAACTATTTTGTTGGAGTAAACAATGTTTGACATGTTATTGATATCCAATTCCTTCCATAAGGTCCTTTGAATACATATTATCGGTCTTTCATTATTTATTCACATGCGTTGTAAAATATTTATGATTTTCTTGTATATAATTTCCACCTCGCATGTGTTGTAAGAGTGATGAGCCTAGGTTATGAGAGAATGAAATGAGTGAAACCTTGTGAGAATTAGAGTTGAGGCGAAATAAGTTCACAATGTGCATGCATAATGTTTTCGAAGCTTGAATGCTGGGTGATAAGTTGGAGAAGACTGAGAATTGTGTGAGGATTATTAGTGACTTATTTTTAGTCGAAACATAAGATTGTGAGCGTGATGATTTTCTATTGGTTGAAGAGAAGCGAGTGCTCCCTCATATTGGTTTTTGCGATAGTATATTCTCTCTCAGACTCTTTCTTGAAATCAAGATTGCTATGGCCATTGTTAATGGGTATGAAGAAAACACCCTAGTACTGGTTCCAAGCGGTCCATTAAGATTGCTGATTCTCAATCTGTGCTTAAAAGGTTTGTTTTTCAATTCTCTTGCTTTGGTTCATATAAGTTGTTGAAGAATTTGTGTCTATGAAGGCTTCTTGGGTCGTTTTTTTTGCTGACTTTGGTTTTTTAATTAATTAAACAGGTTGCAATATGAATTGATGGCTTTGATGGTGAGAAAACTAATCTTTTCTTTTAGTTTTCTGTTTGGATTGTTATTAAATTTTGTTTCTCATATGGGTTTTCTAAGTTATATTTGGATGATTAGAAAGTGTAGAACATAAGACAGGTTTTTTTTTTTTTTTTTTCTCTTTTTTCTTTCAAGTTTTGGGATTGCTGTTATACCAATGGTCTTGCACATTCAATTGGCTGAGAAGGATCGTAACTTTGTTGCGGGTTCTTATGGGAGCTCTGTTTCCAATCCACTTGGTGATTCTGGTTTGCAAAGTGCCATAAGTTATCTTCGAAGATCGAAAGAAATTGTAAGTATGCTTTAGTGATTAAAATTTCACTCTCTTTCTACATGGACTTTCTAATGTTCTCTAATCTGCCATAGGCAGAATCAGAGATATCATTGTTAAAACAAGAAAAGCTTAGATTTCAATCAGAAGTCATTTCTGTTGTTGTATTAATGTTCACATAATTGTGACATGTAACATGTTGCTAATGATGCATCTACTAAGTGTATATATCTTGACTCTGTAGCTTGAGAGTGCTCACAAGGCAGTCGAGAAGGCACAAGCATCACTTAATGTTGAATGTGCAAATTTAGGAGCTTTATTCTTGACTGATCAAAGTGCTATAAGATCAGGTCTGTTCTATTTCTTGCAGTAATAACAGCATGAAATACAGCGTGTTGTTGTTCTCGTATGCCTGTGTATGTATTGCTCTCCACCTTTTTTTTTTTGGGTCATTATTTTACGCTAAGTAATCTGTCTTTTGCCATCTTTGAGACAATTTACTATGGTCACTTCGTTGCTAATAACTCATCTGCTGTTGCTTTTCTTTTTCTTTTTCTTTTTTTCAATCTTTCTCGACTGTTGTTAAATGCTTTTTGCCGGTTAGGGAAATGAATTTGCTTCGTAAAAGCAACATGCAACTCAGAGAGGAAAACAAGTACAATTTTGAAGAGTGCCAGACATGTCTCAGGTAGGACCTCAGAAACTAAGTATTTATTAATCAATTGATTGTATTATCAAAGTGATTTGTTGGTATTCCTAAATAGTGAACTCTTATTTTGATGCAGTTATAGAAATTGCATGAGGTAGCCCTAACAACAAGGGCTGATTGTGATAATGTAGAAAATCTATTGAAGGATAAACAAATTGAGGTTGAAGCGTGTAAGAAGGAGATTGAATTGTGAAGGATGGAGAAAGAAAAGCTAGGAAAGAGGGTCTCTGAGGTATTGCATTGTCAAACTGCTTTCAATCCCATATAATTGTTTACTGCATCTTTCTAACAATTAGTATTTCATGAAGTTACTTCAAAGGTGTGGAAATATAGATGTGGAAGATTTACGACCGTTTAGAGGCTGAAGTTAAATAGATGGAGGTAGGCTAACTATTATAATTATCTTAAATTCATTTACCAAATTGATGCTATGTATTTCAGTTTCTTAATTACATGACATAATGGTTTAGATTGTTTGCATAGTGAAATTGCATGGGTGAGGCTAGTCTCTGAACCTTCTGCTTGCTGGTACTAGCTTGGTACCCATTGTGATGGACGTTTTGTCTCATAATTATAGTTCAACATTAGGCTTAGCTATATAACATTCTAAGTTATCTTATAAATTAGCATTCGACGAAAAATCTTATGCACCTAGTTTAAAATATTTAAGTTAAATGAAACAAGAAAAATAGTTTGGGTACAGGTTTGGCTGTATGTTATGGAACATTTTGTGCTCAACATAAAATCAGAAAGTTTCTAGTTCTTGTTTTACACTCACAATTTACTGCACTTTATGTATTTTTTTTTCTTACTGGTCCCCAATAGGACTTGTGCACCTTTTATGTTAAGTTTTTTCGTTTTTCACCCAGAGAAACTAAAAAGGACGTTGAGATGGAGAAATTGAAGAACCTTGTTTCTGAAAAGCAGGATTCAATTTTGCAATTAGAGCAACAAGTTGCTAACAGCAAATCAGAATTGCATGAGATGGAGAAGAGGCTAAATGATGTTTCATGGGCAGAGGTACACTAAGATGGAGTTATAGTGTAGGAAATATCTAGGTTTAGCTTGGTGTGTCCTCAATATGTATTTGTTATTTGATCTTATGTGCAGACTATGAGAAAGTCAGAGACAGAAAAGCAGAAGAAGATGATAACTCAGCTAACGGTAGTTAGTCAACTGATTCTTGTGTAGTTTATCAGTTTATTATACTTCTGATGATTATGTAATTCTACCTTTTTTTTTTCTTTTTCTTTTTTATGTAACTCTTTTATTGCCATTAAATTAGTACCTTCCAAAGGATATGTGTCATTTTGTCAAAGGAAAAGGAGGAAATGATCAAAGAAAACCAAGCTCTTTCCAAACACTTGGACGACTTGAAGCAAGGTAGTTATGTTCTTCTTGCTAGTTTGCTTTATTTTTGAAGCATTATCTGAACAATTTTTTATCCCATGGATTATAATTATAATTATAATTAGGGATAGTATGGCCATTGTTAATAGGTACAAAGGAAACACCTCAGTGGTTGCCACTGCTGGTTCCAAGCAGTCTGTTAACACCTCAAAGACTGCTGATTCTCAATCTGTGCTTAAAAGGTTTGTTTTTCAATTCTCTTGCTTTGGTTATTAATTGTTTTTGTTCGTATAGGTTGTTCAAGAATTTGTGTTTGTGAAGGTTACCTGGGTCTTTTTTACTGATTTTGGTTTTTTAATTGATTGAACGGATTGCAATCTGAATTGATGACTTTGATGGTGAGAAAACTTTTTTTTTTTTTTTTTTTTTAGTTTTTTGCTTGGATTGTTGCTAGATTGTTTCTCATGTGGGTTTTCTAAGTTCTGTATGGATGATTAGAAAGTGAAGAACATAAGAAGATGCCTTTTTTAGTCGTCACACTACATTTTATTGGTTTGGTTGTATATACCATACACATGCTTACAACTATAGACATTAAGTTTATTTAGTTGCAAGAAACAAAGTGAAAATTTTGCATGTTAAAGTACCTTATAATAAGCTGAATTAACTTTTATATAAATTTTATCGATTTTGATTTTATTAATTTCAATTGCTTATTCATCTTTTGTATTTTATTTATTTTTTAATATCATACCATGCATAACTTTTATTTTTAATGCTGAAAATTTCATTTTCGTGCACATATTTGATCGATTAGAATAGCCTTGTTCAATTTTGTAAAGAATAATCTTAGTTTCCCATAAATTTAATATCGAATTGAAAGAAGGATAAATCAAAGGTCATTAAAATATAAAATTTTTTACATAACCATTTTTGCTTGGGTGAATGTAATTATGTTCGTTTATATTGCATAATTAACGTTGTGGGCTTGTGCACAAGGTAGGAGTTCAAATATTAAAATGGTTAGGACTAGAATTATTGTGAATTTGTGTGTAGTTGTAATTACTAAAGATAAGTAAGTAAGAATTGTACAAAGTATTCTATATGCTCATGTTTGCTTGGTAGTTATTATATGAATGTCGAAAATATCGATTTGTATCGTTTGCCTGTGCATTGAAAATGTGTTACTATTTTCGTACTATGAATTAATAATTAAGAAGAAGAAAACACCCGAGGAAGTGCAATCCAAGCATGGGTGAGTGTAGGTCGTGTATGGACATTATTTTCTGTTTTGTATGTTTACATTGTGAATAATTTTATTCGACTGCACATGAACTTTCCTCATGGCATACAATATACAACGTGCTTAAGCGCTGGCTTGACAATGCGCCTGATGCTTAATGAATCTAATGGTGTCATAAATTCCAAGTGTGAATGCTACTAGCATTTGGTGATTGCATTCTTGGTGATTAATCATTAAGTGACATGATTTTCCTTCCGTTGCTTTTAGAGAAGTTGGTATCTAAAACCAATGCTAAATTGGAATGTCAAAATATGTCTAGTTCATTTTTTACTGATTTCACTTTCACTTCCTCGGCTTTTAAGTCCTTGCTACTATTATTTTTGAGAAATACCTTTTTAATCATCGGCCTTCTATATGTTGCTGCTATGCAAAGTTAGGTTTCTGTTTTGGCTATTTACATTTTTCATGCAACCTTGCTGTATCACCGTCAACTAAATGGTATACGTGCAGATGTAGTGCTTATTAGAGCTTAATTAAGGGGAGTTAAGTTAGTAAGGATGATAATGTTATCTCTTACTGTCTTACATTTTCTTAAAGCCTGAAAGATGGCATGCATATAGTTAGGTTCTTCCCTTTTGGCTTTCTTCTTTCCTTGCTACGATAGAAGATCTTTATCCATACAAGTCGGTAATAACAAAATCATAGTCACATTATGCTTCAGCTTGTTTAGTGGCAATGTATTTGAAGGTTTGCTACTAAGGCTGTTTACACTGGCGGTATCGTGCCTTAAGCAATAAGTTGTCAGTAGGTTTTTGGTATTATTGGGTATTTTGTTAAAAAAATTTCATGTTAATGTTTAGAAAGAACATCAAACACAACCACAGACACAAATATTGTATACACATAAGTGACTTTGATAAGCTATTTGCTTCAATCTTCCAGATATCATGTTTGTATCTGTGCACATATGATGCATACATTATATATTACGCTCATCTGACTCTCCTACCATGTTGAACTTTATTTGAACAGGGAGTTGAGTTAGGCAATGGTCAATGATTGTGCACACACTGGACGACTGTATTCGTTTTATCAAAAAGAATGGAAGTGCTTTCTTGTGCTGATGTTCAGTATGTTGGGGAATTTGATGCTCATCAGAGTTTAGGGAGTGGTTTTGTTTGCAATGGAGAATCTAACTGCCTTCAACCCAAAAGTGAAGTTCAAATGGCAGATGGTACGATGGATGAATCGTTGTTAAATGGCCAATGACCTTTATCTAAAAGACAAGGTGAAGGTCAGGGGATGGCTGAGGAATTGCCTACTTCAGAAGGAAACCATAGTGGAGCCTCGTGTTGTGATAGTCAGGTGGAGAGCCACAGATTATCTAGTGGTTCCTATGATTTTGAAGATGATGATTTAAATGCCCAATATTTTTGCATAGGACTAGCCCAAGCCTCTGAAAACTCTAATTTAATTGTGGACACCATTGAAAGTGAACTGCCAAGTGACGGTGGGGAGGGAGAATCAACTTTTACAGACCCCAAGTGGCTAGAAGATGATGAATCTATGGCACTGTGGGTCAAGGTAAATGTTCTTGTTTATTATTTTTCACTTTTACTAACTCTTTTTTTTTTTTTGAAATAACTTTTACTAACTTTCACTTTTACTAACTCTTTTGCCAATTACATGAATTCATTATTGATTATGTGCCTCATGCTGTAGTACTGGTTTCTGTGCATTCTTTAACTACATCACTGCGTATTGCTTTTAAGGCTGGATTCCGTTCTCTCGAGGATGCTTCTTTTTAAGACCCCTCTGAGTATTCTAATTAAGTATTTTGATTTTTGTTATCTGGTATATTGTATACAGTTAGTGTTGGCTCTGATATTCTTATGCTCTCTAAGAATGAAAACAAACCCTGAACTTGTTGATGTGTTGATACTTTCGTGTTTTTGCAAGTGCAGTGGAAGGGGAAGTGGCAAGCAGGAATCAAATGTGCTAGGGCTGACTGGCCATTACCAACATTAAGCGCAAAACCAATGCATGACCAAAAGAAGTATTTTGTGATATTTTTTCCCCACACTAGAAATTACTCCTGGGCGGACATGCTACTTGTCTGATCAATTAATGAGTGTCCGCAGCCCATTGCATATAAGACTCAAAGATTTGACTGTTGCACGCCGATATATAATGCAAAAGCTAGCTGTTGCGATGCTGAATATTATTGATTGGTTTCATTCAGAGGTATGGGATTCTCTAGTGTGAAGTTTTATTACTTTTTTCGGTAAGTACTCTTTGATCATCAGTGTTAGCCATCTCTTTTATCTTTTGTAGGCTTTGATGGAGAGTGCTTGCAATGTTACTGTTTGGAAGGATTTTGCTATGGAGGCTTCTCGCTGTATCGGTTACTCTCAACTTGGAAGGATGGTCCTAATGCTTTGGGTTTTTGTGATAGTCCATTCTCTCTCAGACTCTCTCTTTTCTTGAAATCAAGATTGGTATGGCCACTGTTAATGGGTATGAAGGAAACACCCCCGTGCTAGTTCCAAGCAGTTCGTTAAGATTGCTGATTCTCAATCTGTGCTTAAAAGGTTTGTTTTTCGATTCTCTAGCTTTGGTTCATATAGGTTGTTCAAGAATTTGTGTCTGTGGAGGTTTCTCAGGTCTTTTTTCTAATTTTGGTTTTTTAATTGATTGAATAGGTTGCAATCTGAATTGATGGCTTTGATGGTGAGAAAAAGCTTTGATGGTGAGAAAACTAATCTTTTCCTTAAGTTTTCTGTTTGGATTGTTGTTAGATTTGTTTTCTCATGTGGACTTTCTAAGTTCTGTTTGGATGATTAGAAAGGGAAGAACATAAGAGGATTCCTTTTTTTTTTTGGTTTTTAGTTCGGGAATTGCTGTTTTACCAATGGTCTTGCACATTCAATTGGTCGAAATGGATCGTAACTTTGTTGCAGGTTCTTATGAGAGCTCTGTTTCCAATCCACTTAGTGATTCTGGCTTGCAAAGTGCCATAAGTTATCTTTGAAGATCGAAAGAAATTGTAAGTATGCTTTAGCGATCAAAATTTCATTCTCTTATTGCATGGACTTTCTAATGTTCTCTAATCTGCCATAGGCAGAATCAGAGATATCATTGTTAAAACAAGAAAAGCTTAGATTTCAATCATAAGTCATTTCTGTTGTTGTATTAATGTTCATATAATTGTGACATGTAACATATTGCAAATGATGCATTTGTTAGGTGTATATATCTCGACTCCGTAGCTTGAGAGTGCTCAGAAGGCAGCACAGAAGGCACAAGCATCACTTAATGTTGAACGTGCAAATTCAAGAGCTTTATTTTTGACTGATCAAATTGCTACAAGATTAGGTCTGTTCTATTTCTTGCAGTAATAACAACATAGAAACATAGCATATTGTCGTTCTCATATGCTTTTACATGTATTACTCTCCACTTTTTTTTTTGGTCATTATTTTACGCTAAGTAATCTGTCTTTTGCCATCTTTGAGACAATAAATTTTCACTTTGTTGCTAATAACTGATCTGTTATTGCTTTTCGTTTTTTTTTTTCAATCTTTCTTGACTGTTGTTAAATGTTTTTTGCAGGTTAGGGAAATGAATTTGCTTCGTGAAAACAACATGCAACTCAGAGAGGAAAACAAGTACAATTTCGAAGAGTACTGGGTATATCTTAGGCAGGATCTCAGAAAGCAAATATTTGTTCTCATTATTAATCAATTGATTGTATTATCAAAGTGATTTGTTGGTATTCCTAAATAGTGAACTCTTATTTTGATACGATTATAGAAATTGCATGAGGTAGCCCTAATGACAACGGCTGATTGTGATAATGTAGAAAATCTGCTGAAGGATAAACAAATTGAGGTTGAAGCATGTAAGAAGGAGATTGAATTGCAGAGGATGGAGAAAGAAAACCTAGAAAAGAGGGTCTCTGAGGTATTGCATTGTCGAACTGCTTTCAATCCCATATAATTGTTTACGGCATCTTTCTAACAATTAGTATTTCATGAAGTTACTTCAAAGGTGTAGAAATATAGATGTGGAAGATTTATGACTGTCTTATGGCTGAAGTTAAATAGATGGAGGTAGGCTAACTATTGTAATTATCTTAAATTCATTTATCAAATTGATGCTATGTATTTCATTTTCTTAATTACATGACATAATGGTTTAGATTGTTTGCATAGTGGAATTGCATGGGTGAGGCTAGTCTCTGAATTTTCTGCTTGCTGGTACTAGCCTGGTACCCATTGTGATGCACATTTTGTCTCATAATTATAGTTCGACATCAAGCTTAGCTGTATAACATTGTAAGTTGTCCTATAAATTAGTATTAATCTCTTATAAATTGAAAAATGATGTTGAAAGAAATCGATTTCAAGGGAGAGAAGTAGTAAACTTGTTGAAAAAAGAAGAAGCTTCCCCTTCGTTATTTTTTACTTTCAGTTATGTTGTGGTTTTTGTTTTCATATCATTTTTTTTTTTTTTTTTTTTTTTTTTGAGATAGAGGAAATGAAGAACCTTGTTTTTGAAAAGCAGGGTTCAATTTGCAATTAGAGTAACAAGTTGCTAACAGCGAATCAGAACTGCATGAGATGGAGTAGAGGCTAAATGATGTTTTACAGATAGTGGTACACTGAGATGGAGTTATAGTGTAGGTAATAACTAGGTTTAGCTTGGTGTGTCCTTAATATGTATTTGTTATTTGATCTTATGTGCAGACTATGAGAAAGTTAGAGACAGAAAAGCATAAGAAGATGATAGCTCGACTAAGGGTAGTTAGTCAATTGATTCTTGCATAGTTTATCAGTTTATTATACTTTTGATGATTGTGTAATTTTACATTTTTTTTTAAATATATGTAACTCTTTTATTGTCAATTTTTCTAATGTTGTTTCATGTTGTAGTTTTTTCATTTCCTATGAAAAAATGAAGGAGTGGAAGCAGCTCGTAAGTACTTTCCTGATGCTCGCAAGTCCCTGATCCTTTTTATACCATGTATACGTTGCCTGTGCCTTGATATATGTTGCCTATGCCCTGATGGCCTTCTATCATGGTAAGGATTCAAAGGTTTGTTTGTTTGTTTTTTTTTTCCTTTCTTTTCTTTTTTCACCCGTAAATATTGTGATATAACTTTATGTTATATAGAACACTGTATTTGTAGTAAGTTGCTTTATGTTGGCGATGGGATTATGTACATTCAAAGCTATCTTTGAGATTAGATAAAGTTACCACTTTTCTCCCTTAGTTGTGGCTCTTTTAATGCCATCTGTCTGTTATGCTATAGATGATTTATAGAAAATTGTGGAAGGCCTATTTACTTCTGTTGTATATTCATGCAGCTAGCACATAACATTTTCGAAGCAAAATTGAAACAGTTCATGCATGAGTTTGTTTACATCCTTAAGTGAGTTTTCTTAACTGATCTTAGTTATTTAAAACTTATGAATATTGGGGTATTATTGGACACATTTACACATAAAATAGGTGATGATATGTTCTCCAATGGTACATGGTACCTTAGATATGAGCTTTATATTCAAAATTTTCGGCATGATTTATGTCCCACAAGTATAGTATAGTTTAGATGTTTAATTACTGTTTGACTAGTGCCCAAGGAACCAGATATGGGCCCTGTAGGTTTGGCCTGACAACTTGTGCCCTTAGTTACCTGAATATATGTGAGGAGATTTGAGTGCAATCCTCATGTTTATATAGAAGCATTATCATTGTCTTATTTGTGTAATAGATTTTTCAAGTTTTAATTATTGGTTCTTAATGTTTGGATGTGCAAATTTCTTGTTTCGATTGAATGATGATGAGAACATTCATGCTTTATTTTAGAGGGCATTAAGCTCATTACCAACAGAGGAATCTGTTGAGGAATAGTATGTATATGAGAATATTGATCTTGTATATTCTATACGGGTAGTTGCGTGGTAGTTTAATTAGTAAATATTAATGCAAAAAATGAAACCTCATAGAAAGCAAACTCAAATGCAAGAAAGACCTAGAACTCTTATCAGATATTTATTTTTGGTCTCTCTTGTGTGGTCTTTACTAGTAATTTAGAGTCCTTTCTATAAGTTCTATTTGGAGTTACCTTGTTGATGGTTTTCTTCTGATTAATTTAATTCTTTCTAATGATTGCTTGCACAATCTAGGTGCGATTGCCTTGCTTATCCTTGCCATTTATTATCATTTGTTTTGACACCAACATCAAAGTTCAAATGGAAACTATATTTTAGTGGAAATGCAGACTTTATTTTATTATTAATTTTTTTTATTAATTATAGAATCAAAATGGAATTTTGGATTACGACAAGATGTTCCAAAAGATAACTAGTGCCAGCGCCTTTCAATATGAAGTCAATGTTGTGGGTAGCTTTTGATAATCCTTTGCTAGAGGTTGTTTTGCTTTCAATTATCGTGTCGTGTCTAGGTTTTTTTAATGATTATGGATTGTGACCGATTGTGATCAATTCAATTACTGACCGAATAAATGAAAATGGTTAAGTGACCCCTTCCGATTTTTATTTGCCAAATGTTGTTTACTTCCAGCCACCAGGTATTTGCGTGATTGTTTGCTTCTTTGTTCCAACCAGTCATTCTTGAAATGTGGAATGACCTTATATAAGCAAAAAAGAGAATCTTAGCTTGAATCTCTATAGTTTGCAATTTACAACTGTATAATTAATAGCTGCAATTATGGAACTTTGCTATCTTTTATATATAAATTTTTGATTTACCAATTAGATATGTTTTATTTCATATTTTTTAGGTTTCAATGTTATCTTATATTTTAGTTATTGCTTATCAATATCCTAACTATGGGTTGAAATGCCCTCAGGTGTGGAAAAGGTTCATTCGATTTGAAATGTATGGAGATCCAGATTGCATGTTAAAGGTAATATTATTATTATTATTTATTTTCTTGTGAATATTTTTCTGTTGGTATAGTTTGCACATTTAAATTTTTTCTCAATTATTTCTAAGCTCTTCAATTTTTTCTTTTGTTCCTTTCTATTTGAATTAACCATGACGCTACGATTTGTTAGCCTATTGTTAATGGTTTCTTCTGCATAATTTAATCGTAGGTGGGGTTGTCTAACTCAAATTCTTTGGTTAAATCTATAATTTTGACATCTATCTATTCATTTACTTTTGGTCTAGTGGTTAGGAAAAATAAATAAATTTGGAATAACTATAAACTTGGATAAAGAATATGTATGATAGATGTTGAAGTCACAAATTCAAGTTAAAATTTTTAGTTATAGTCTCATCCTTAGTGAGTTAGATTATTACATTTTTTTTTTTTGGAGGTAATAAATATTACTAACGAATGAGGAAAACCACTATAAATCTCTCTCATCACTTTTCCTTGATAACTTCAGTTGTGTAACATATAGCTCTTAATATTCTTGTTTCAAATCTAACTTGCCACAGCAGTGTGCAAAGCATGTTATAGATATAGCACATCTTTTCTTTGATATTTGATGAATGCATAGCCTTTATGTAGGGTTCTAGAACATTGTTTATTATTGTTTATTTTCTTGTGAATATTTTTCTGCTAGTAGAATCTGCATATTTAGATTTGTTTTTCAATTATTTCTAAGCTCATCAGTCTTTTCTTCTATTTCATTACATTTGAATCAACCATGATGTTATGATTTGTTAGCTAGTTTTTTCTACATAATTTACTCGTGGGTTGGGTTGTCTTAACTCAAAGTGTTTAGTTAAATTTATAATTTTGACATTTATCTATTCATTTATTCTCAGTCAAATAGTTACAAAAAATAAATAAATTGGGAATGAATAATAAACGTGGATAAAGAATATGTTTGATAGATGTTGAAGTCACAAATTCAAGTTAAAATTATTTGTTGTAGCCTCATCTTTGAGTAAGTTAGATTATTACACTTTTTTCTTTATTTTTTTGAGGTAATGAATATTAATGATAGATAGTGATTCATTAATTGTAATTATACTAGAAATGAGAAAAACCACTATAAACCTCGCTCATCACTTTTCCTTGATAACTTCAAACATGTAATATAGAGTTCTTAACTTGTCACAACAGTTTGCAGAGTATGTTATAACACATTTTTCCTCTGTTATTTGATGGATGCATAGTCTTGTGTGGGGTTTTAGAATGTTGTTTATTATTGCTTATTTTCTTGTGAATGCACATTAAGAATTTTTTCTCAATTATTTCTAAGCTCTTCAACTTTTTCTTCTATTCCTTTATATTTGAATTAACAATGATGGTACGATTTGTTAGCCTATTGTAAAATAAATAAATTTGGAATAAATAATAAACTTGGATAAAAAATATGTTTGATAGATGTTGAAGTCACAAATTTGGTTAGGTAAAATAAATAAATTTGGAATAAATAATAAACTTGGATAAAGAATATGTTTGATAGATGTTGAAGTCACAAATTTAAATTTAAATATTTTTGTAGTCTCATTCTTGAGTGAGTTAGATTATTATTATAATTATTGAGGTAATAAATATTAATGATAGATAATGATTTGTTAGTAGTTATACTAGAAACGAGGAAAACCATTATTTTTCCTTGATAACTTCAACCGTAACATATAGTTCTTAATATTTTTGTCCCAAATCTAATTTGTTACAACAGTTTATAGAGTATGTTATAGATATAACATGTCTTTCCTTTGTTATTTGATGAATGCATAACCATTGTATGGGATTTTAGAACATTGTTGGGGCCAAATGACTTGTAACAAGACTCGGAAATCTATTGGTTATTAGATTTTGAAGTCTTGTCACAATTTGTTTGAGTTTTACTAGCTTGCTTTGATGAAGTGGCTTTTTATGCTTTCATATAGGTGGGCATTTTTAATTCAACTTGAGAGATCCGATCTAATCTTGTCATTTTTGTTCGGCTTTAAGCTGAAAAAATTCAACTCGAATTTGGTTTCAGTCAGGTTTGTCTAGTAATTAAGAAACTATTTTTAAATACTACGGTCCTCACTAGTTATGATTTGTAATATATTATTAGTATTTGTTATAATTATAAAATATTTATATATACTATGAATAATTATAAATATTATAATTTCAAATAAATTGTTTAAATATTATATGATTATGACATTTTTAATAATTGACCATCTTATATAATATAGTAAGTTAATATGTATAATATATTAACTTTGATAAATAAAAATCATAACTAGTGAGGATTACAATAATAATATGTAATAGCATTTGTACATCTAAATATATTTTATAAATTTTAGTAGTAATTTAATGTAAAAAATAATAAACTATATTAAGATATGTAGTTTTATTTTAATAGTAATTTAATATAAATAATAAACTATGTTATCAATTTACAATTTATTAATTAAACAAAAATTTGGAATATTATTGAATGATTTAATATAAAAATTATAGTCTATTGCATTAATTTTATAGTATATTCTATTATGTTTATAATAATATAATATTATCATTACATATTTTATATAATGATATATGAGAATAAAACTACAAGTAGAAATATATAAATTATTGACTATAAATATTCGGTAGTTGTTATATTTTATATGATATATCATAATAGAAACTATAAGTAGAAAATATATAAATTTGACTGTTAATGTTTGGTTATAGTGATTTAAACCCTATATCTATATATATATTTTTTAACATTAAGTAAATCTATCATATTATAGAATAATTTACTATAAAATTGATATGAACTTATATTATAGTTATTATGTTATCATATATTTTAATGTTATATACATTAAATTTATGTAAGTATATTTGTTTACTTATTTATAATTTATAGCATAATGTTATTGTATAACATAATTTATATATGCTAAAATAATATTGCTATGAATATATTATGATAATTTTTAACCTTTTTAACAACAGTCCTAAAAATTAAAAGTATATCTATATTTAAAGTGCATATATAAGGTTATGTTAATTATGATAATATAATAAGTATAATATAAGTTTATATCAATTTTATTATAAATTATTCCATACTAAGGTTATTAAATAATATGATAATTATATTATTAGGGTCAGATTGATAATTATTTAATTATTAATGTATTAATAAACATATATCAACAATTCTATAAACAGATATGTCAAATAAGTGTTACTGATACTAAATTAAATTTTATGTTTATATTTAATGAAATTATATGCACATATATAAAGATAAATCTTATGTATTTTTTATATGATATCATTGTATTAAAAATATTTTGTAATTATATGGTGTATTGTAATGTGTTTATTATATAATATGTTATGATAATTTTTTTAACCTTTTTAATAATAGAGTCCTAAAAATTAAAAGTATGTCTATATTTAAAGTGCATATATAAGGTTATGTTGATTATGATAATATAGTAAGTATAAGTTAAGTTCATATCAATTTTAAACATACATGTCGAATAAGTGTTATTGATACTAAAGTAATTTTTATGTTTATATTTAATGAAATTATATGCACATATATAAAGGTAAATCTTATGTATATTTTATATAATATCTTTGTATTTTTTTACGTTAATGTAAGAAAAACTAGTAGTATTTTTTCAAATAATTGCTTATGTAATGATATAATTAATTTTATGTATACATAGATATTAATCACCAATTATAAAAATATTTTATAATTATATAGTGTATCGTAGTGTATTTATTGTATAATATATTTAATAATGAGTACACAAATTCTATATGTTAATATAGCGTTATGTTACTTGTATGTTAATATAGAATTATGCATTTATTATATAATATATTATTGTGTTAGTTATGATTATTAATATTTTTAAATTTAAATGTGTATATATATATGCATGCATTCGAACATATAATTATAAATTATATGATTAATATTTATAGTTTCTACATGTATATTCAAAGTATTATATTGTAATATCGTAAATTATATATAGTTATTATTAATTTTAAAAAAATTTATATCGGTAAATTAGTTAACCTATATTAATATTAAAGTTTTTTTTTTTTTTTTGTTATACAAGAAGAGAATTTTATATGATGTAAATTTAATAATAAATGCATATGTTGTATTAGCATAAAATATATTATTAATGTATAATTATATTACATTAAAAGTAAATAATTTATATACTTCCATATTATAAATTAATTTAGGGTTCTCGATTTAGTATAGAATATGGTAACTATTGGAAATATATTATTTACATATATACTTTATTTAATAACATATCTTAACTCATAAATATCAATCTTGACATTTATTATTAATATTTATAAATTATTTTACCAAATAACTTATGCTTTACATAGTTTTTTTTTTTTTTTATAAATATAATTTAATATTTAATACATATCATTCATATATATCATCCATAATTTCATATTAAATAATGCACATTAGATACTTTTATAATTTGTGAATAAGTTTATATAATACATACATTAAAAATGCAATAGTAAATTTTATCATTTTGTTAATAGTTATAACAAATGTATATTAAATTTAATAAAAATATGAAGATGCATTACATACCCTAATAACATACTATATAATTAATATTATATATTAACTATTGTGTTTATCTTAATTATATATTATAGGATTAACATTTATAGTTTATATATATATAAATTAAACATATTATGTTGAAATACAGCAAATCATTAATAATTGTTATTCATTTTAAATAAATTTATATTGGTAAATTAATTTACCTATATTAATATTAAATTCTCATTATTTTTACAAGAAGAAAATTTTATATGATATAAATTTAATAACAATGGTATATGTTGTATTAGCATAAAATATGTTATTAATATATAATTATATTACATTAAAACCAAATAATTTATATCTTCCATATTATAAATTAATTTGGGGTCATAGATTTAATGTGGAATATGGTAACTACTATAAATATATTATTTGCATAGTTTATTCAACAATATAGCGTAACTTATGAATATCAATTTTGGCACTTAATATTAATATATATAAATTATATTTAAAAATAAATTATGTTGTATGTAGTTTTATTTTGTTAATATAATTTAATACTTAGTACATGTCATTCATATATATCACGCACAATATCATATTTAATGATGCACATTAGATACTTTTATATATACGAGTAAGTTTATATAATACATGCATTAACAATATAATTGGAAATTTTATCATTTTGTAAATAGTTGTAACAAATATATATTAAATTTAATATAAAAAATAAAGATACATTACATACACTATAACATACTACATAATATATTGTATATTAACTGTTATATTTATCTTAATTATATATTATATTATTAATATTTATAGTTTCTATATGTATTCAAAGTATTATATTGTGATATAGCAAATTATATATAGTTATTATTAATTTTAAATAAATTTATATTGATAAATTAATTAATCTATATTAATATTAAAGTCTCCTTTTTTAGAATAAGAGAATTTTATATGTTATAAATTTAATAGTTATTGCATGTGTTGTATTAGCATAAAAAATATTATTAAGATATAATTAAATTACATTAAAAGTAAATAATTTATATACTTCCACATTATAAATTAATTTAGGTTTGTCAATTTAATGTAGAATATGCTAACTACTATATATATATATATATATATATATGTATCATTTACATAGATGCTTTATTTAACAAAATAGCGTAACTTATGAATATCAATTTTGATATTTATTATTAATTTATATAAATTATATTTCCAAATAAAGTTTACTTTATATAGTTTTATTTTATTAATATAATTTAATATTTAATAAATATCATTCATATATATCATCCATAATTTCATATTAAATAATGCACATTAGATACTTTTATGATTTATTAATAAGTTTATATGGTACATGATGGGATCCAAGATAGCAAACATAGAGGATGACGAGATAATTGGACAATGAGGCAATTGAAGACTAATGGGCTTAATCTTAAAGGCTTTGAGAGCTAAGTGAAGGCAATTGAAGTTAATTGGACTTTAAATAATTTGGGTTGAATTTATTTTAATTGTAATGGATTTATAAATTAAGTTGGTCTATTTAATGTTATATTGGGTCTTAATTTATGTAATGGGCTGAATTGATATATTTAATTAACTTAAGCCCATATTTAATTATTTTAAAACCATGAGTGTGTTTAGTGAGCCCAATTGTTAGGGGGCTGCTAGAGTTTTATGTTATGTTTTATTTTCTTGTTTATAAAAAGGTTTGTAACTCAAAGCAAACATAAGTTGAATAAGATGAATGAAGATACAGCTAATTTGAGAGAGTAATTATCTTTTGTTCATTGTTGAATATGTGATCTTATCAAGCTTTGCTTGTGGCGATCGAAACCATGACTTATCTCCCACCTTCTCATCTATGTCTTGGGAGTGGCGTCAATATCCTTCTTTTATAATTTTGGTTCTTGATTGAGTTCTAATCATTGGGTCAAAGTTCTTTATAACTTTGGTTTTTGATTGACATATAATCAATGGGTCAAAATTTTTTTTTTATAAATCTGTTTTAATCTTTCTTGGGGTTGTGTTTCAATTTGACTGTGGGTGTCATATTGCTATATATGGGGTTCGCATAAGTTGGTATCAGAGCTTTGAGTATTAATTCAGGTTTGATTTATCCATTTGATTTTTGTTTTGTTTTTGTTTTAATTTTTTTTTAATAGCCGCACCATCCTTTAGGGTTCTTGTTTTATTCTTATTTAATTCATTAAATTTGTCGCATCCATCATTTGTCTTGGTCGAATAACAGAGTCCATCGTCAATCTAGTGTCATTATTTTTTTTGGTTTTCTTTTGTCTTCTAGTGCTGCACATCATCACGTCTGTCATTCAATTACAATTTTTTTTTCGTCTCGTAGTGCTGCTACAAATCACCACTACCATTCAATTGCAATTCATTTTATTTTTGGGTCTAGTCTGCGTCAACAGATTCAGTTTTCATATTTATATATTTTCATGATCCTTGTTTCCCGATTTGCCTTAAGTTGCCATCCAACATCAAGTCCTAACACATATATTTTTTAATTTTGTGTCTTGAATTCTGCACAGCACCCATTATATATACATATATATATTTTTTTTTTCTCTTGTGCTGCTGCACGTCACCTCTAATATTCTGGTTTGTTTCACCAGTTTTTATAATTATATATATTATCTTTCTTTTGTGCCTTGCTATCAGTTTCTGCTGGTCTGTTACATTGTTTTCCAAGTCCGTTCGAACATACTGATTTCATGCTTGTTTTCAAGTCTGTTCGTTCTGGTTGCAGCCCCATAAACAATCTGATCTGCCTTGCTATTTTATTTTCACATCAATCTTGATTGATCTTCACATCTATTTATTGATTTGCAAGATTCATACCACTTAGGGTTTCTTGAGTGATAAACACGTGAGTGGAGTGAAACACGTGAGGAAGTGTAAGATTTTCTCTAATATTCTTTTTAGGTTTTCAATCAAGACTTCAAATAACTAGTTGGGCCACGATTTGAGGACAAATTGTCTTGAGGAAAGAGGAAATGATGAGATCCAAGATAGCAAGTATAGAGGATGACGAGACAATTGGACAATGAGGAAATTGAAGACTAATGAGCTTAATCTTGAAGGTTTTGGGAGCTAAGTGAAGGCAACTGAAGTTAATTGGACTTTAAATAATTTGGGTTGAATTTATTTTAATTGTAATGGATTTATAAATTAAGTTGGTCTATTTAATATTATATTGGGTCTTAATTTATGTAATGAGCTGAACTGATATATTTAATTAACTTAAGCCCATATTTAATTATTTTAAAACCATGAGTGTGTTTAGTGAGCCCAATTGTTAGGGGGCTGCTAGGGTTTTATGTTATGTTTTATTTCCTTGTCTATAAAAAGGCTTGTAACCCAAACCAAACATAAGTTGAATAAGATGAATGAAGATGCAGCTAATTTGAGAGAGTGAATTCTCTTTTGTTCATTGTTGAATATGTGATCTTATCAAGCTTTGCTTGTGGCGATCGAAACCATAACTTATCTCCCACCTTCTCATCTATGTCTTGGGAGTGGAGTCAATATCCTTCTTTTATAATTTTGGTTCTTGATTGAGTTCTAATCATTGGGTCAAAGTTCTTTATAACTTTGGTTTCTTGATTGACATATAATCAATGAGTCAAATTTTCTTTTTTATAAACCTGTTTTAATCTTTCTTGGGGTTGTGTTTCAATTTGACTGTGGATGTCGTATCGCTATATATGGCATTCGCATCAATACATATATGGTTATCCCCAAAATATCACCTTCAGCTAAGCAGTTATCATAGCATAGCTTTAAGGTATCGATCCCATAGAGAAGTGAATAACAAGAAGAATTCAAAATAGTAAAATAAAATGAAATCAAATAAAATAATAGAGAACAATTGAAGAGAAAATTATTTAAGAATTTTTAATTGGAGAATGAATAAAAATATAAATATGACAACCAATAGAGAAAATAGCAAGGCTTTGAGGATCACTTAATTATTTAATTATCTATTATCAAGTTTGATTTCAAATTACTACTCAATTGCATGTTTCACATCCCAAACAAACAATTGGAAAATATGGATTTGAAGATCAAATAAAAACACAGTGATAATTGCAAAACTCTTTACATTTAAGAACAAACTAGGATATAATTTATAAATTATTCAAGAACGACAATATATCAAATTGATAATACTGCAGTCAAAAATCAACTTATAAATTTATCAATCCAAAAACTATGATTTTAACATGAACCACATAAAAAAAGCTTGACTGAATTTATATGAAACTGTAAAATATAATTTTTGAATTAAAACTTCAAAAAGAGTTTAACATAGACATTGAAAAGCTTGAAAATAAACAAACTTGAATAATAGTAACCTTACAATTAAGATCACTTCTCAGTCTCACTCTAATTTTAGCCTAACTTGCTCATTATTTCACACATTCTACAAAGAAAGTATAAAAATAATTTAGCAAGACACTTTCTTTCTGAAACACTGGTTTTCTCCTTCAAATTGGTTGCCTTGATGTGTTGCCAGACGCCCTATTTATAGAAGCAAAAAGTCTTTCCATAAGATCTTCACTTCATCGAAAAGGAAGGCTTTCAAAATTCAAATTTGATTTCAAAATTCAAACAAACAAAATTTGTTTAAAATCTTTCCATCTTGTTCATAATCCATCACCATAAATCACTACTACTTCCAAAATTTGAGAGACAAATTAAATTCCAATTCATTTCCACAAATCACTCCATCAATCATATCTTATCCAACTTTTTTTTTTCAAATTTGAAAGTCAAAATTTTCCTCCATCATCTCCATAAATCACTTGACCATTTTTCAAATTTGAAAATCAAATCTGGTGGGAGTGTATGGGCCATGAAGCTTGGGACTGGAGAAATTTGGGGTCTGACTGTCTTTGTGTTCAACTGTTGAACCCCGGTAACATTTAGGTCTTGTGCACTTGAGCTGATGTTCTTTAAATTGAGCTTTTTATTTTATTTCTGAAAAACACCATAAGCACAAAATAAATACTCATAAATTATGTCAAAATTATCAATTTTATGAGCATAAAAATACATTAAATCAAATGATCAAACCAAATGCATTCGTAAAAATAATCAAATAAAAATGTTTAATTAAGTAACATATTTTTGACAAATGCAATCAATTTTCTATTATTAAAATTGTATTTTTATGATCTAATCAATATATTAATAATAGTAAATTTTATAGTTTTGTTAATAGTTATAATAGATATATATATATTAAATTTAATATAAAATATAAAGATACATTACATACCCTATAATATATTGCATAATTAATATTGTATATTAGCTATTGTGTTTATCTTAATTATATATTACATGATTAATATTTATAGTTCATATATATAAATTTAAAGCATAATGTTGTAATATAGAAAATTATATGCAGTTATTGTTCATTTTGAGTAAATTAATATCGATAAATTAATTAACCAATATTAATATTAAAGTTCCATTACTTTTACAGGAAAAGAATTTTATATAATATAAAATTAATAACAGCTGCATGTTTGTATTATCATAAAATATATTATTAATATATAATTATATTACATTGAAAGTAAATAATTTATATACTTCTACATTATAAATTAATTTAGGGTCGTCAATTTAGTATAGAATATGGTAATTACAGTAAATATATTATTTACATATATATTTTATGCAACAACACAACATTACTTGTCATATTATTAATATATCTAAATTATAGGTAAAAATAAATTATGTTGTATGTAGTTTTATTTTTTTAATATAATTTAATATTTAATACCTATCATTCATATATATCACCTACAATATAATATTTAATAATGCACATTAGATACTTTTATATTTTATGAACAAGTTTATATACTCATACATTAATAACATAATAGTAAATTTTATCATTTTGATAATAGTTATAACAAATATATATTAAATTTAATATAAAAAATAAAGATACATTATATACCCTATTACATACTACATAATTAATATTATACATTAACTATTGTGTTTATCTTAATTATATATTATAGGATTAATAGTTAAGTTCATATATATAAATTTAAAGTATTATGTTGTAATATAGTAAATTGTATATAGTTAATATTCATGTCAAGTAAATTTATATAGGTAAATTAATTAACCTATATTAATATTAAAGTCTTATTGTTTTTCACAAGGAGAGAATTTTATATGATATAAATTTAATAACAACCGTATGTGTTGTATTATCATAAAATATATTATTAATATATAATTATATTACATTAAAAGTAAATAATTTATATACTTCCACATTATAAATTAATTTAGGGTTCTCGATTTAGTATAGAATGTGATATCTACTGTAAATATATTATTTACATATATACTTCATTTAACAACATAGTTTAACTTATAAATATCGATTTTGACACTTAATATTAATATATATAAATTATATTAAAAAATAATTTATGTTGTATGTAGTTTTATTTTGTTAATGTAACTTAATATTTAGTACATGTTATTCATATATATCATCCACAGTATCATATTAAATAAGGCACATTACATACTTTTATAATTTAAGAGTAAGTTTATATGATACATGTATTAATAATATAATAGTAAATTTTATCATATTGTTAATAGTGATTAAAAATATATATTAAATTTAATATAAAAAATAACGATGTATTACATACTCTACTACATAATTAATATTGTGTATTAACTGTTATGTTTATCTTTATTATATATTTTATGATTAATATTTGTAGTTTCTATATATATTCAAAGTATTATATTGTAATATAGTAAATTATATATAATTATTATTAATTTTAAATAAATTTATATCGGTAAATTAATTAACCTATATTAATATTAAAGTCTCATTTTTAAAGAATAAGAGAATTTTATATGTTATAAATTAAATAATAACTGCATGTGTTGTATTAGCATAAAAAATATTGTTAATATATAATTAAATTACATTAAAAGTAAATAATTTATATACTTTCACATTATAAATTAATTTAGGTTTGTCGATTTAATGTAGAATATGCTAACTACTATATATATTATTTATATGTATACTTTATTTAATAACATAGCGTAACTTATGAATATCAATTTTGACATTTATTATTAATTTATATAAATTATATTTCCAAATAAATTATGCTTTATTTAGTTTTATTTTATTAACATAATTTAATATTTAATACATGTCATTCATATATATCATCCACAATTTCATATTAAATAATGCACATTAGATACTTTTATAATTTATTATAATGCATACATTAATAGTATAAGAGTAAATTTTATCATTTTGTTAATAGTTTAGTAGATATATATTAAATTTAATATAAAATATAAAGATACATTACATACCCTATAACATACTACATCATTTGTATTGTATTTTAACTATTGTGTTGATCTTAATTATATATTATTTGATTAATATTTATAGTTTCTATATATATATTCAAAGTATTAATTGTAATATACTAAATTATATGTAGTTATTCATAATTTTATATAAATTTATAACGGTAAATTAATTAACCTATATTAATATTAAAGTCTCTCTCTCTCTCTCTCTCTTTTTACCAAATGAGAATTTTATATGTTATACATTTAATAATAACCGTATGTGTTGTATTAGCATAAAATATATTGTTAATATATAACTATCTTACATTAAAAATAAATAATTTATATACTTCCACTGTAAACTCCTAGCTCCGACTTCTAAAGTCCCAACGTTAGAAATTCAGTTAGAGAGATAATATATAACTCTCTACGTTTAATTGATTTAATTTCATAGCCTCCGAAATTTATTCATTTATAATATGATGAAATTCGTCGTATTAAAAAGTTTAGTAACGTCCCAATGAAAATCTAAGTCCAGAAATCCAAGATGTTAGTAAATGATAATTGAATTAAAATTCGATTAAAAGGAGAGAGTCAAAATTAATAAAATAAGCTTAGTTTTTTTTTATAATTCAAGCTTGACGATCGAAGGAAAATGTTAATGAAATGAGAATTTAAAACAAGTATAGAGGGGCTAATATGAGAATTAAAGAAAGGAAATGAGAGTTTAATAAAATTAAAAAGAAATGGGATAAGATGCAATTAGTAAAAGTTGTTTATTATATAAACAACACTCAGCTGAAATTTTCAGCACAAAAAACACAAAAAGAAAGAAGAATTAAAGCTGCCCGGAAAGTTAAAAACAAAGGAGAGGGGCAGCTGTGCATGACAAGAAAGAAATCAAAGGTTTAAGTGAAATAAAAAAAGAGTTGGGGCAAGGATGTGATTAAGAGAAGTTGATTAGTATAAATAAGACACTTGGGCTGAAATTGTTTCAGCAGAAAAGAAGCAGCCCCTTTCAGTCGAGAAACCGTGAGAACATTCGCGAGAGAGAGAGAGATCAGTGAGCAGACAGCCATGAACCGTGAGAGAGAGACTGAAATGAAGGAAGACCATGAGAAGAAGAAGTAACCAGTAGCTGGTCGTGCACCAGAGGAGGCAGCAGCAGCAGCGACAGAAGTAGATTCCAGCGCGTCCAGCAGCTCGCGCGAGGGCTGGTCGCGAGTCCGAGCAGAACCTGCAGGCTGGACGAGCAAGAGAGGGCTGGCTGTGACTACAGCTTACTGTCCAAGCAAGAGAAGAAGAGAAGGGGCCACCAGCAGCTGCTGGTCGTGGGAGAAGCGAGCAGAAAACAGACGCGACGGCAGAACACGAAGAAACTGCAGGGGCTGGTCGGCCAGGAAAGAGAAGGAAAGAGAGAGCACCCAAGCTGCCTTCCAAGCTCTTAATCCTCCTCCTAAGGCTCCTCTCAAGCTCTTCTTACTTCTTAGAACCATAAATCAAGTAAGAAATCAACTCACCTATCCTTTTACTTTGCTGAAAACTGAAATAGAAATGAAATGGTGACAGCTTGTGTGTTGTTGAGTTGTGTGGGAAGATTTCTCTTCAAACTTTGATAGAACCTTAGGTCATTGAAATAGACAATTGAATGATGAGTTTTGAGTGTAAATGATGCATTGAAATGGTGTATATGGGCTGCCATATCCTTGCTCACAACAGAAACGGGAATTAGTTTTCTCACACTCCACCCATTTGACAAAATGTTTAAATGAATTTTGAGAGCTTTGGATGACAAAGTTATGTTTATGTGAGTGTTAAAGACTTGAAGAGCAGTAGATAGCCTTGAGTTTAGATGGTTTTGAACTCAAAATTTGGCATGAAAAAGCATAGAAAAGCATAGAGAGACATGTAGAGATCAATAGAGCAAATTTGACAATTTTTGCAATCCCGAGTGGAATTTTTGACCTAGAGAAGACCTGACCAAAACTGACCTATATGGGGGTGTTCTACACCTCAAATGATGCCTAGGAACCATAGAAAACCATAGGTTTTGGAACGGATCGAATCCGATAAAAATTGTGCAAGTTATGCACAAAATAGTGCCGTTAGAGCTCTGAGAAGTGAAACGGCTAGCTTAATGTAATTTTCATGGCATGAAATGAGTTTAGTTAGTCATTATTAGTTAAATGAAGCTTAGTGGTGGAAGAAAAACTAGCGTCGCTAACCCGAAACCAAGAGTTTGCAAAACGTGCATTAAATTGCACCCGAAAGTGTCCAAAACGGATGTTTTCATTAGATTTGACATAGCAAACGATAATATTTCTCAATGAAATTTGTTGTGTGACTAGAATGTGATGTAAGTGAGCCGTAGGAAAAAGAACGAAGGAAAACGGAGCCCCGAGCAGCAGGTTACCATCTGTTATGTCAAGGGCTGTCCATTTTAATTAAAATTGTGATTTTTCGTTTTAAGCCTCCGACTAGTAAACGGATTGTGTGGGGATATCCCTAGGGGTCCAAAACTAAAACTTTTCCACAAAAATCGGGATTTGAGAGTCTCGGTTGAGTTAGAATCGAGTTAAGAGCTATATAGAGAAAATTGAGCATAGTTGGGAATTCTAGCGTATAGTGAGAAATGGAGGTTTTTTTGTTAATAGTAATAAAGAGAACTTGTTGTGTAGGTGACGAGCGCATGAGCGGCGTCCAGGAGCCTCGTCGAGACGCTTGACGCGGCCTTAAGGTAAGTGGTTCGCCACTTATGCTTGTTTCCAATTCTTTGGAAATTCTTGATTGTTTATCATAAACATTGTAACTAAGAAATAAATGAAATTGAAAATGATGGTTAATGTTAAGGTCAAAGTTAAGCGTATAGATTCCTATGGAATCTATATGTTAATAGAAAGTAATACTAAGTTGCTTTTAAAAAGAATGAAATGAGAAAAGTGTTAAGAGATTTTTGAACTAAAGAGTTTTGTGCTTTGGCACTAGAAAAGTAGTAGAAAAACCCATGTGTATGCCTAAAAAGCTATGAGATTTAGCGTTACGTGACGACGCAGAGAATTCCGTCCGTAATCGCTCAGTTTATAGAAAAGTATAGCGCTACGTGACGATGCAGAAAATTCCGTCCATAGTCGCTCAGAGTATAGAGAAATTAGCACTACGAGACGACGCAGAAAATTCCGTCCGTAGTTGCTCAGTTTCCTAGAAAATATAAGCGCTACGCTGCGATGCAGAAAATTCCGCACGTAGTTGGTTAATTAACAGTTAGCGCTACGAAGCGATACAGTAAATTCCGCTCGTAGTTGCCTAGAGTTTTAGCACTACATTTGCGATGCAGAAAATCCCGCATTGTAGTTGCTCAGTGATAAGATTTAGCGCCCTACGTACGATGCAGTAAATTCCGTAACGTAGTGGTTGAGATGTATTAGTAAGCTTCACGTTGGCGTTAGTTAAAATCGCCCGTGATGGTTAGAACGAGTCAAGGGTATACATGGAGAGTTTTAAAGAAAATTTTAAGACTTATAAATTGTATGTTAGTATGTGTGATATGATATCCTATGATGTTATCGCACTAACTTGTTGTTCGTTTTGTAGCTTGTTTGTTTTCATTTCGTGCCACTGCCGGACGAGACCGACTTTTGCTTATATATATATCTATAGGTGGGCAATCGCGCAAGACGCTGGGATATATTTTGTATATGTATTTAATCGCGTATATTTGAATTTGAATGTTGTAGGGCTTGTAAAAGTGATAAGTATTCTTGCATTTATACATTTGGTGCACTTGTGTATCTTATGAATTGTTTATGTTTATGAAACTGTGATGAATGATGCATGATTGAGAATAAAGAAGTTGGGAGGTTGACAGAAATAGTTGAAGTGTTGTTTCTTGACAGGTAAATTTTGGTTTATCAATAATACAGCCGTTATGCTGTCGAAAATTTTATAAAATGAGTTTGAAATAGAATCGAGAAAAATTATATCACTCCCAACTAGTTTAAAAGAAAACTGAATTTTTGAGTTTAAACGAGTAAACCGGTTGAAGAAAGTTAGGGTTCGCTTCTCGGATTTCTTCGATCCGACAAGTCGGTTTCGATAAGTCCGTTGAAGTGCCCGGCAGGATCCTCCAGACAAGAGCATAGATAAGGTCTGGGAAGGGTCCTGTCATCCACATTATAAATTAATTTAGGGTTGTCGATTTAATATAGAATACAGTAATTACTATAAATACATTATTTACATATATATTTTATTTAACAACATAACTTAACTTATAAATATCAATTTTGGCACTTAATATTAATATATATGTAAGGCCTTAATCTAAGTGGGCTCATGAGATTAATTAAAATCAAGTTTATTATTATTAATTTGGTGCAGTCCAAGTTTTAGAAGTAAAAGCATATATGGACAAATATTCTTTTAGTGGATATTTTTAAAAGAAATTAAGAAAGTTGGGTTGAAAAGAAAAAGACTTTGGAAAAAGGTGTGGAGTAAAGTATAAAATGGCAAGCCAAAATGTAGAGACAAATTGGTGACTGTCTAAGAATTAGATGAGTTGCCATTTTTTTCAAAAGAAAAGTGACAAGTGTCGCTATATAAGTAAAGAAAGTGATGGTGGCAATATTTTAATAAAATAGGATAGCAAGTGTCAAACAAGAGATGAGAGTTAAAATAAAAGAAAAAGAGATAAGATAGGCATGAATTAAAGAAAAAGAATAGTGAGGCGGTTGTATATATGTATAAAAAGCTAAGGTCAAAGCAAATACAAAGCAAAATAAATAAATAAATAAATAAATCGGTTAGCATAGGGAAAATCAAAAGAAAAGAAGAAGGAAAAAATAAAATAAAATAGAAAAAACAAGTTGATCTATCTCTAAACATATCAAACATTTCACAAATCTATCAATTTATCTTCCAAATCCGTAATTCATCAATACTCATGAAAAACAAGTGAACTTACCACTTGAAATTGACTTTTAATGGTTAGATTTTGCTCATAGGCTTGTGTACACCCTTAAAAGACTTAAAAACTACTCGAAAATAACCTCAAAACCTTCAAAATAAGCTGCTGTCCACTGATTCTCTTTACTGCCAGAGCTCCATTGCAGTCTCCTTTTTTGCCGTCACTTTTTCTCCCTCTCACTATCTATTTTGCTTCAATTTTTCACTAAGTGTTGAAACCAATACTCATACATATAGGCTTCACTTATGAATTTACTCTCAAAGTTTGATACTTATTTACATGTCATGCCACTTCCTAAAATTTAACTAATTTGTCCTCCAATTTTTGCTTAACTTTCATGACATCCTTATTACTTTGATAAATTTCACAATTTCCATACCAGTTTATTTTAATCCCACCTACACATACATAGAATCATAATTTAGAACGATGACTATTTTACTCTTCTCTTAAATTTATTTTACTATTTGGTTCAAGCAATTTTCACTAACACTATAATATTCTTTATAAGAAAAGTGTTTCTGAAATTTAGTATTTCCACCCCATAATCTATCTTCTAGTACCAAAAAATTTAATATTACGAATGGAGGCTTATATAAAATATAAAGATACATTACATAGCCTATAACATACTGGATACCAATAACTATTGTATTATTATATATTAACTATTGTGTCTATCTTAATTTTACATTATAGGATTAATGTTTATAGTTTATATATATAATTCAAAGTATTATGTTGTAATATAGTTAATTATATGTAGTTATTATTCATTTTAAATTAATTTATATAGGTAAATTAATTAACTTATATTAATTTTAAATTCTCATTATTTTTACAAGAAGAAAATTTTATATGATATAAATTTAATAACAACCATATGTGTTGTATTATTATAAAATATATTATGAATATATAATTATACTACACTAACAGAGATCAAATTGAGATCTCTAATACCTGATAAAAAAGGCGTTATGACTCAGTTTAGTATAAATACTACTAAGTCCACTTTAGTCGTACCCTTACAAATAACTTGGGATGAGATCCAATTTCTAGAAAACTCCACCAATGATAGGTGTGTATCCCAACTCATTTTGAATTCTAAGACACACATTCTGAGCATATCCTTGAGTGTCTAGATGGTTCATTCTAATTGACCATCTGTTTGGGGATGAAAGGACGTGCTGAAGTTCAGTCAAGTACTTAAGGCCTTCTGTAAGCTGAGCCAAAACTTGAAAGTAAATCTGTGATCGCGATCTGACACAGTAGAAATCGGTATACTATGGAGTCTGACTATCTCGTCTATGTAGAGTTGTGCTAACTTATTAAGGGGATAGTTACTCTTGATTGGCAAGAAATAGGCAGACTTCGTTAATCTATTTACTATCACTCATATAGCATTATGCCCCCTTTGACTACGCAGAAGCCCTACAACAAAGTCTATGGTAATGTTTTCCCATTTCCATTTTCAAATAGCGAGTGGCTGAAGTAATCCTACCAGTTTTTGATGGTCTGCCTTGACTTGTTGACAGATAAAGTATCGAGATACGAACTTTGCGATATCTTTCTTCATCCCTTTCCACTAATAATGTTCTTTTAGGGTGCGATATATCTTCGTGCTGCCCAGATGCATAGCATATGCTGAAGAATGAGCTTCTTCCATGATCTCTCTTTTTAGATCGTTAATATCCGGTACGCATAGACATTAACCTATCATTATTATACCATCTTCCCTGATCGTGAAATCTATTCAATGTCTTTCTTCAATTTCTTGTCTTAGCTTTACCAACTACGGATCTTGCCATTGCTATTCCCTTATCTGATCTACTAAAATGGGGCAAACATGAAAAGTAGCTAACAACGTTCATGAGTCTGCCACACTTAATCAAACTCTTAGTGACCTCAATTCCACCAGAAGTGGAAGATATACTGTCTTTAAGTGAGCTAGGGAACGCACAGGTTGCTTGCTTAAAGCATCTGCCACTATGTTGGTCTTCTCGGAATGATATTTTATCGTACAATCATAATCCTTAATCAACTCCAACTATCTCCTCTGCCTCATATTTAACTCTTTATGAGTGAATAGATCCTGTAAACTTTTATGATTTGTAAAGATTTGACAAAGAACACCATATAAATAATGCCTCCAAATTTGTAGTGCGAATACTACTACTACGAGCTCCAGATCATGGGTAGGGTAGTTCTGTTTGTGCTTCTTCAACTGTCTGGAAGCATATGCTACAACTTTACCATTCTACATCAGAACACATCTTAAACCCTACCTTGAGGCATCACTGAATATGGTAAATCCATCTTCCCCCATTAGTAAAGTTAACACTGGAGTTGATGTCAGTCTTCTTTTCAGCTCATCGAAACTCTACTGGCAGGCGTTTGACCATTCAAACCTTTCTTTCTTTCTAGTTAATCAGGTCAATGGGGTTGCTATCTTGGAAAACCCCTCTACAAATTTCTTGTAGTAACCTGTTAATCTGAGGAAGCTTTAGACCTTGGTTACATTAGTAGGTGGTCTCCGTCTCGTTATTGCTTCTATCTTTTGGGGATCCATGCTGATCCCTTCAACTAATATTACATGACCCAGGAAAGCAACACTGTTTAGCCAGAATTGGCACTTATTAAACTTCGCTTACAATTGATGCTCTCGTAGGGTTTGTAATACTATTTAGAGGTATTCAACATGTTCCTCATAATTGCCTGAATACACCAAAATGTCATCAATAAACGTAATTACAAACTTTTCCAAATACGGCCTGAAGATCTTGTTCATTAGATCCATAAATGGCTGGGGTATTAGTCAGTCTGAATGGTATGACTAGAAACACATAATGCCCATATATGGTCCTGAGGCAGTCTTCAGAATGTCTTCTTCGTGAATCTTTAGCTGATGATAGCTTGACCTCAGATTGATCTTTGAATATACTTTGGACCTTTGTAGCTGATCGAATAAATCATTGATTCGTAGGAGAGGATACTAATTTCGTATTGTCACCTTGTTTAGCTGTCTGTAATCTATACATAACCTTAAGCTCCCATCCTTTTTATTAATGAACAGTATTGGAGCCTCTCATGGAGAATGGTTGTGACAGGATCCTAACCCAAACTCTTTCTAATCTCTTATTTGAAGGGTCCCGTCGGGCACTCCTACAGACTTCCCTTAATCCGACTTGTTGGAATGGAGAGATCCACGGAACGAACCCCTTAATCTTACCTGATTTCTTTAACTTAATTCAATTGTATCCTTTACTTTTGTAAGTCATTTGGATGGATAGAATTTTTCAAAATTTCATTTAAAACAAGTTTATAAAAATTTTGATAGTATAACGGTTGCATTTTTAAGGTTCTCAAAATTTTTATCTGTAATAAAATACACTTTGACTACATTTCCAATTTCACCCAACTTCTTTTATTCCCAAACATGCATTCCCACAACATACTTTTCTACAATAATTTATTTTCATAACATTTCAAATGTTGATCATATGTGATGGGACCCAAACCCAGACCTTATCTAGTCTCTTGTTTGGAGGATCCTGCTGGGCACTTTAACGGACTTTCTGAACTCGACTTGTCGAATTGAAGAAACCCGAGAAGCGAACCCCTAACTTTCTTAACCGGTTTACTCGTTTAAACTTAAAAATTTGGTTTTCTTTAAAACAGTTGGGAGTGATAAAATTTTTCTCGATTTCATTTCAAAATGATTTTATAAAATTTCGGCAGTATGACGGCTACATTTTTAACAAATCCAAAATTTACCTATGAGTAAACAAACACTTCGACTATAATCTCAATTCCTCCCAACTTCTTTATCTATAAATATGCATTATTCACCATAATTTCCACAAAAACCAAGCATGAACTCATGTTGAAATATACATATATACCTCATATATATCAAATGCATAAATATTTACAATCCTGCAATCCAAAATACAAATACTTTTTCACAATTATATATTCATCTCATGCACAAAATTTTACATCATCACATTTCATGAGTCACCCACCTATATATATACAAAACAAAATGTCGTCGTCTCGTCCGCGGTAGCACTCAATGGAATGTAAATAGGCTACACAACAAATAAACAAGTTAGTGCAACAAGGCAAAGTAATATAACATGTACTAATGTAGTAATTTACAAACTTATTCAAATTTTACAATTTCTTTCAAAAACCCCCATGTATACCCTCGAAACATTCTAACCATTACGGGCGATTATAACTAATGCCAACGTGAAGCTACTGAGGTATCTTAACTAATACATTACGGAATTTACTGCATCGCACGTAGGATGATAACTCTCATAACTGAGCAACTACAATGCGGAATATTCTGCATCGCAATTGTAGTGCTAAAACTTTAGGCGACTACGAGCGGAATATACTACATCACCACGTAGTGCCAAACTATAAAATAACCAACTACGTGCGGAATTGTCTGCGTCGCAACGTAGCGCTATACTTTCTAGTCGCATTGAGCAACTACGGACAGAATTTTCTGCATCGTCTCATAGTGCTAATTTCTCTATACTCTGAGCGACTACGGACGAAATTTTCTGCATCATCGCGTAGCGCTAAATCTCATAAACTTTTGAGGCATATACATGGGTTTGTAAAACTAGATTTATTAAGTGCAAAAACACAAAACTAATTAATTTTAGAACTTTTTAAAAACTTTATTGCTTTAACTCTTTTTAGGAATAACTTAGTATTGATTTAAATCACTTTATGGATTCCATAAGAAATCCACATACTCAAACTTTGAACATTGAAAGTTAAAAACCATTCTTTATTTCCATTTACACAATAATAACAATTTGAAATAAACTTTAAAACAACCATAAGTGGCGAAACACTTATCTCGAAGCCGTGCCAATCCGCATCAAGCGTCTCGACGAGTCTCTCGGACTTTGTTTGCACGCTTGTCACCTACATAACAATTTCTTATTTATAAGAATAACACTTGACTAAATTAACAATGCACTTATTCACATTGTTTCTATACTTTAACTTTTTGACAATTCTATACTCTATAACTTTCCTAACTCGATTTTAACTCAATCTAGACTCTCTATTTCCGATTTCTTCGAAAAATTTTCAGTTTTGGACCCCTAGGAATACCCCCACGCGGTCCGTATAATTGTTAGAGGCTTGAAATGAAAAATCAAAATTTTTAAGCTTCATTGATACACCAAAACAGAATGTATCACAGCCCCCTACTCGGGGCTCCATTTTCCTTCGTTCTTTTTCCTACGGTTCACTTATCTCACATTCTGGTTACACGTCAAATTTCGTCGAAAAATTCTATCGTTTGCTATGTCAAATCTAAGAAAAATGTCATTTTTCGGGCACTTTTTCGCTTCGGACGAGCGACGCTAGTTTTTCTTTCGTATCTAAGCTTCATTCACCTAATTATGATAAACTAAACTCATTTCATGCAATAAAAATTACATTTACATAGTTATTTCACTTCTCAACGCTGTAACGACACTATTTTGAGCATAACTTACGCAATTTTTACCGGATTCGATCCGTTCCAAAACCTATGGTTTTTTCTATGACTCCTAGGCATCATTTGAGGTGTAGAACATCCCCATATATTTCAGACTTGGTCAGGTTTTCTCTATCTCAATATTTGAGCTCGGGATTACAAAAATTGTCTAAACTAGCTCTTTTGAATTTCGATCACTTCTACATGCTTTTCTAACCTCAATCATGCTTAATTTTGAGTTCAAAACCATCAAAAATCAGAGGTTATCTACTGGTCTTCATAGTCATAACACACACATAATCTACTTGTCATTTAAACACTCACAACTCACACAAAAGTTCTGTCAACTAGTTGGAGTGCATGGAAACAGATTTTGTTTTCACTTAAATCAAGTGTATGGCAGCCCTTAATTACAACCCTAAGCTACCATTAACACCCAACAGCATGTTATTTAAAACTCCACATCATCTAGTTAGGGTTCCATACTTATTTGAAGTGTAGAACACTAACACAACACAAAAATATTCTGCACAACTGTTAACAACTTTCTACTTCAATTTCAGCAAAGAGAAGAAAAGATGAGATGATATCTTACTTGGATTTTGGTTTAGAAGAGTGAGAGGGACTTGGAAGACGTCCTAGAGAGGGGGCTTTAAGGCTTGGAAGGGCTGGATGAGCTTTCTTCTTCCACTTCTCTTTGCTGCCGTCCAGAATTTCCTCTCTGCTGTCCTGTTTTCTTTCTTTCACGCCAGCTATTGTTCGGCTCTTGTGTTGCTGCTGGATGCTTCTTCTTTTCATGACCAGCTGCTGTTCTTTGTATGTGTTCCAGCAGATTTCACTCCAAGTCTTCTATATATATCATTAACAAATCAAAAATGCCTCCCATGTCCTTAATACTTTTAAATTTCAGCAGCTGATTGTTTTTTTTTTTTCTTACAAGACTCCTTGTTTTGCTTTCTATCTCACGACTACACTTCTTCTATCTCATGGCTGGTCACTCTTCTTTGTTTCTTCCTTGTAATTTTGTTCTAATTGTTGTGTATTCATCTCATTAAAAATTTATGGAATGCCAAGCTTGTCCCATTTGATTATTTGGCTATAATAGACTTTTTATTTTAATTACACTAGTCATAGACCACTAACTCTAAATATTATTTCCTTTAGTTTTTATTTTTGAACTTATACACCTTACCTCTTATGATTTATCTCTCATTGGTGTATTTAATTAATTCTTCTCATAATTATCACATACACCTCCTAAAGTTTATACTTTTATTGCAATGCTACTCAAAATTTTATTATTGGTGAATTTCGTCATCAATCTTTAATTACTTAACTTCTAATGTCATGAAGCTCAATTAATTAAGTGTAGAGATTTACATTAACTCCATAATCTAGCTTCTAATACTAGGAAGTTATAAATCGAGACTAGGGGTTTACAATATGCATCGATGTATATGTATATATATACGTTATATGGAATTTAAGAATTCATACATGATGCACAAAATATATGATACAACTCAATATGTGCCAAACTATATCAATATATTATACATTTCCCAAGTGTCATATTCCACAAAATAGATATGTGCATTAGTGTGATGGAATCTTCTAATTTCCCACCTAAAATTTCAATGACGATTTCCTTGACATGCAAAATTACTTGCAAAATCACTTCGAGGTATATACATGCTGCACAAAATAATGGGAAGTGTTATTCGACATGAATAAGCATTCAAATTATATAATCACGTTGTACATTATAAACTTCTTAGATATCAAAAGTTTTGGTTTTGAAAACATTTCTTTCTAGATTCACCATGTGTACCCCTAAAGTACTCTAATTATCACGTGACGATTTTCAACTACACCAATTGTGATGTTTCTAAACTCTCTCGACCACTATGAGCGGAATTCACTACATCACAACGTAGGGTGGACGATCACAACTCTGAGCGACTATAATATGGAATTTCCTACATCGCAATTATAATACTAACTGCTTGATAGCCCTTGCAACTATGTACGAAAATTTTCTACATCGCAACATATTGCAAGTAACTATAAATATGGGCAGCTACGAGCGGAATTTTCTACATCACAATATAGCACCAATACTTTAAATCTAGACAGCTACGTGTCAATTTTTCTACGTTGCAATGTAGTGCTAGATACTCAAAACTCTAAGGGAATTACACATGGCTTTCAAGATGCTTGTTCATTTTAATTGCATAAAACATAAATTTGCTTAGTTTAAAGCGTTGTTTTCAACTCAAACTTACATAAAATTTTATAAGATAATTTCTATTTTCAAATTCTCATTTCTTGATCCCGTGTAAGATCTTTTATTCAACTTGAACTCATATTTTACAAATCATTTTATAAAACTTGAAAGCAACACAAGTTATAATTGAAATTGAAATTAAAAGTTAGACAACGTAAGCGATGTAACACTTACCTCGGTTTCCAAGCTTGCTAGAGAACTTCACTGAAGCTCCTTTGCTCCGCTAGCTTATGCATCACCTACACCACACGTTCTTATTTAAAATACGCTACAATGTGTTATATAAACTACACACATTGCTTTTAATTTTTAAAAACTCTTTATAATGCAGTTTTGACTACAATTTTCTCCATTAACTTCTAACTTAACCGAGGCTTCCTAATTCTAGTTTCTTTACAAAAGTTTCAATTATATATCCCTAGGAACACTCCCACTCAGTCTGTAAAATTTTCAGAGGCCCGTAACGAAAAGTTAAAATTTTCAAACCACCTAAAATAGAATATTGCACACAGTCCATTCTACCAGCTATTTCGCTTCCATTTTCGTTTGGACTATCTTCTTATCTCTCACTTAGGTTCCCCGTAAAACAATTTCGAAAAATTCTAAGTATAAGAGGTTGAAACTTAGGAAAAACGCCTATTTTTCGATACTTTTTGATGCACATTTTCGCATCAAACAAGCGACAATGTCATTTCTTTCGTATCTAAGGTTCTTTTACTTAATTATGATAAAATATATTCATTTTATGCATCAAAGAATGCATTTACATTGACATTTTGGCTGTAACTTGCTCAATTTTTATCGGAATCGTTCTCTTCTAAATTCTGTGGTTTGCTATGACTCCTAGATATGATTTGAGGTCTAGAACAACCCTAAATAAACTCGAAGAGTGCAGGTCATCACAGCCCCTTCATTGAGTTCAAGATTCTCAACTTAGCTTAAAACCATTTCTTTGACAATTTTATCTGACAGGACCCTAACCAGACCTTATCTAGGCTCTCGTCTGGAGGATCCCGTCGGGCACTTCAACGGAGTTCCTAAACCCGACTCGTCGGATTAAAGAAATTCAAGAAGCGTACCCCTTTACTTTCTTAGTCGGTTTACACGTTTAAACTTAAGAATTTGGTTTTCTTTAAAATAGTTGGGAGTGATAAAATTTTTTACGATTTCATTTCAAAACGATTTTATAAAAATTTCGGCAGCATAATGGCTGCATTTTTAACAAATCCAAAACTTTTACCTGTAAGAAAACACACTTCGACTATGTATTTATTTTCTCCCAACTTCCTTTATCCACAAACATGTATTTTCATCATAATTTCCACAATATTATGTATGAACTCATACTAGAAAGTGAATATATACATCATGCATGAGAATTCATAACAATTGACAAACATATTTACATTTATACAATCCCAAAATGTGAAATGTCATAGTCATCATACAATACAATTCCATATACATGCTTTATACACAATATCTTGCATGACTCGCCCACCTATATATATGTAAGATAAAAATGTCGTTGCCTCGTCCAATTACAGCATCTAATGGAAGATGTAAACTACACAACAATTAACAAGTTAGTGCAACAAAAGAATATAATATAATATGCACTAATGTAATAAACTATAAACTTAGTTTCTTAGAATTTTAAAATTTTAAGATTTTCTTCCAAAATCCCTATGTATCCCCTTAAAGTATTCTAACCTTCATAGGCAATTTTAACTAACGCCAACGTGAAGTTACTGAGGTATCTCAACCACTACGATACAGAATTTACTGCATCACATGTAGGGTGATAACTGTCATAACTAAGCAACTACAATGCGAAATTTTTTGCATCGCAATTGTAGTACTAAAATTCTGGGCGACTACGAGCGAAATATACTACATCACCTCGTAGTGTCAAATAGTAAAATAACTAACTATGTATAGAATTGTTTGCATCGCAACGTAGCACTATACTTTTTAAGAAAATTGAGCAACTATGGATGAAATTTTCTGTGTCGTCGCGTAGTGCTAGCTTCTCTATAATCTGAACGACTACGGACGAAATTTTCTGCATCATCACGTAGCGCTAAATCTCGTATAATCTTAAGGTATATACATGAGTTTTTAAAACTAACTCATCAAGTCCAAAAGCACAAAACCAATAATTTTTGGGACTTTTAAAAACTCTCTTGATTCAACTCTTTTTAGAACAACTTCATATTGATTTTAATCACTTTATGGATTTCATAAGAACCCATATACTCAAATCTTGAACTTTGTTATTGGAAAATTATTTTTGTTCTCACTTAACAATTATATACAAAATTTAACACAAAGAAATGGAATTAAACATAAGTGATAATACATTTACCTCAAAGTCGTGCAAATTCGAATCAAGCGTCTCGACGAGTCTCTCAGACTTCGCTCGCTCGCTCGTCATCTTGTTTCTTATTTAGAAGGGTGAGAATGACTTGAAAGAGGTCCTAGAGAGGGGGTTTGAGGCTTGGAAGAGTGGAATGGAACTTTCTTCTTCCACTATCTTGTTTGGCCGTCCAACCTCTGCTCTTCACTTTGCTATTCTGTTTTCATGACAACTTCAAGCTTCTGTTTTTCTTCTTAGTTCACGGCTGGTCTGCTTCTCTTGTGTCACGACTACTTCTTGCCTTTTTGTTCTCTCAATTTCACTCTAAGTATGGTATATATACAATTAACAATTCTGAAAATGACTTCCATATCCTCATTTTATCATTTTCACGCCAACTTCTCTCTTTTTCTTTCCTTTCACTGCAACCTGCTTCTTTTTTGTAAATTTTGCTCTATTTGTTGTTTATTCATATCTCATTAACATTCCCAACAATGCTAAGCTTGTCCCTTGACTTGTTTTGACTATCATCAATATTTTTAACTAAATTTAATTAGTGATTAGCTATCCATTCTAAATAACAAATCTTAAAATTCTCATTTGTGCACTCACTCCTATTGTTCTCTATAAATTGTCTCTTATTTGTGGACGGATTATTTTACTGTTTATTGACTTTTTCCTTATTAAATTAATTGTTGTGTAATTCTAGAATGAGCGTTCGCTCTTTGATGACTCAATTTAGATTAATACTAACTAGATTTATTAACTAGATTTATTATTTAAACTTTATAATTTAGTTTCTAATGCTAGGACATTAAAATCGAGACTAGGGGTTTACACTATCAACTCCATGAGTTTTTCTAACTTTTATTATGTGTGAGTCTAAGCTTATTTGGATCCAAACATGATGATATTACACATTCCACATATGCTATGACACCCACACATTCTCATCCAACACTTCATTTCACTTTATTCTCACTATTTTCACAAAGTTACTCTCTTAGACAATTCAACAAACAACTTATGTGCAATTTATTTGACATTTCACTTCCTCAAATCATCATTTAAGACTTTCCATTTACAAACCCTAGTCTAACATTCATACACAATAACACACCATCTAAGTTTCCATATCACTCACTTAGGGTCCTCTATTTGTTTTAAGTGTAGAACACCCATCACAACTTACTATAACCACATAACTATCACCATACCCATACAACCCCAACTAGCATCAAAAGTGTGAAAGAAGAGGATATCTTACCTTAGTTCTTACTTAGGGTTGTTAGTTTAGCTTGAAAATACCCTAAAATTGTGAGTTGAAGCTTGGACAAGTGATTGAAAGCCCTCTTCTTCTCCTTGGTTCTTTGCCGTGCACTTCCTCGCCCCCTCTCTCAAATGTCACGGCTGCTCCTTCTTTTCTTTTTCAAAAATTTCTCTAAGGGTCACTTATATATATAAGTGACTTTTCCTAAAATGACTATCATATCCTCTTGACTTATTTTGACCATTAGTAAGACCTTAATTTCAATCAAATGGTAATTGTTTAATACTTATGAATATCTATATATAATTCTTATTTTTGGACTTGACCATATTTTTACTTATAATTTATGATTTTATCCTTATTCAACTTTATCTTTCTTAAACCCATATCATATGCTTCTACAATTGCTACTAACTCTTCGATGCCCCTGACTAATTTAAAGTTGGCAAGATTTATCATTTTTAATTTCATAATCTATCGTCTAACACTAGGGAGTTCATAATCGAGACTAACGGTTTATAGGTTGGGTTGTACAAACCCTTTATCCAACAATTCTTCCATTTGTATTTTCAATTCTCTCAATTCAGCTGGAGCCATTTTGTATGGTGCGATGGAGATTTGCTCAGTTCCTGGAATCAAATCTATCTCAAATTCCATTTCCCAATCTAGAGGTAGACCTGGAAGGTCCTCTGGGAATACATATAGAAAGTTCTGGACCACTGGGATATCCTTCAATCTCGCTCCATTATATATCTGTTCTATTGCATAGGCTAGGTATCCTTGGCATGACTTCTTAAGCATCTTGCTAGCCTCTATTGTTGATATGATACTGGAAGGAAGCGATTTTTGTATTCCACAAAAAACAACATCAGGCTTCTCTGCTTTGGGAAATCTAACTTCTTTTCGAAAGTAATCCACCCAAGTGCGATGCATGGACAATTAGTCCATTCCTAATATGACATCAAAGTCATGGATGTCCAATACAATCAAGTTCATTGGGAAATCTCTACCCTCTATACCTACTATACTACTCTTGAATACTCTCTTAGCCCGAAGCGAATCCCTCGTAGGAATGGACACTATCATACCACAATCTAGAGGTTCGGGCTCAACATCAATGGTCTTAGCAAAGCTCATAGACACAAAGGAATGAGTAGCTCTAGGGTTTATTAACCCATATGCATCACAGTAAAAAATTGAAATAATACTTGTCACAATTTCAAGGGTAGTGTCTACTTTCTATTGGGTCACCGTGAATAATCGGGCCTTAGTATGAGGCCTACCTGGTTGACCTCTTGATGGTGCACTCTTGCCTGCTGCTCCACTGGACTTGCCGGAACTAGTGGTCCCCTTAGCTTGGGAGCCCCTTGGATCCAATCCTCGATCTCCACTAGTCTACGCTGGTGCTATGGGTCTGATCTTCGATCTAGCAACTGAAGCTACATTTGGACAGACCTTCATAAAGTGGCCTTCTTGCCCAAATCTGTAACATCTGGTGCTACCTCTAAAACATTTGCTCGGATGCATCCTTCCATAGTTCTTGCACATAGGCTAGCTCTTCCAGCTATCATTACTACTCCCGGATCCAATTGATTGCTTTACGAAACCTTGACTGGATTGTGATCCTTGACTCAATCTCCGGCTACCTGATCTTGTTGAGCTCTCTCCACTCCTTATGAACTTGTTGGGTCCTCCTAAAAAATTGCCTGACCAATCACGCTTCTGAATTGTCTTCTTCGGTTTTGGTATAGCTTCGATACTTTTTTGTATCTTGATGGCTGCCTCCACTAACTCTCCATACTGCATATGGACTGCCGTTGCTATATAAGCTTGGATTTTTGGATTCAGGTTTGCTGCAAATCTCTTGGCCCTCTGCTTTTCATTGTCTACTATGAATGGTACTACGCGAACTAGCTTGGGAAATCTCCTTCATAATCTACCACAGATGAATTGCCCTACTCTAGCTTGAAAAATTCTTTGATCCTTGTATCTTGATAGCTTATTGGATAAAACTTGTCCATGAATTCTCTTTTCAATACAGTCCAGAGTACTTCGACTACATTTCGCCTCTGGATGGCTTTCCACCAGTCTTTAGCTTTGTCTTTCAGTAGGAAGGCGGAGAACGCCACCATCTGGTTCTCGGACCAACCCATGACTTGGAAAATCTCTTCATTAGTCTCTAACCAAGATAATGCACGCTCTGGATCACCGGTCCCATCATAAGGCTTAATGCCCAATTTTTGAGCACGTTCGATGGAAACCTTTGTCTCCTGCGACTGGTGGAACGCCGCTACCAAAACTTGAGCCAGCTGTTCTACATTCATATTCCCACCTGTTGGCTCTGAAGGTCATGAAGGTCCTGTTTGAGTCTGATCTACAAGCACGTTGATAGATTCATCAACGCGTTCCTCACCTGGTGTAGGTACCAAAGTAGCTGCTCTCCTAGTAGATGAGCGACCTCGACGACGTATGATTCTGTGAAATTCAATCATCGAATGCATGAAATTGATGTTAAAATTATAATATCAAAACTCTTGGCAGTTTCTGAAAATTTTAACTGAAAATGAACATTCAGAAAATCCTTTACTCAAAATCATCTAAAACTCTAGCTTTGATACCAAATTGACAGGACCTGACTCGGATTCCCTCTATGCGAATCCAGTGATCTTGCTGGGCACATCACGAAACCCTTCAGATGTTTAACTAACAAGATCCCGAAAGATACCATAAAGCGAATCCGTAACCATTAATGTCTCATTAACATATAAGTTGTGCTTTATAAAATCTCATTTCAAAATTTCATATTAATTAAAAATGTAATTAAAAGTATCATCATCAATGTTCGATTACCTAAAATATGCATGCATTATCTTAATATAAAACGTTTTACAAAATTTGTTCACAATAAAAAATATGCACAGCCACATAATTAAAATCCAAGTTATAAAATTTACAAAAGAAACTAGGCAGCATCGTCGATCGTCTGGCCCACCTAATCTGAACAAGGTGAATTGGTACCCTGATCCCTTGTTCCTGCACCTAGGAGGCTTTTGTAACATAAAATCAAAATATTATTAGCTACAAGGGTCAGTGAGCGTGACAGGACCTGACTCGGATTCTCTTTAACGAACCCAGTTGTCTTGCCGGGTACCCCACGAGACCCTTCTGAAGTCTAACTAATAAGATTTAAAAGGATATTGTGCAACAAACCCATAACTAATAATAATTTATTAAACATAAAAGTCATCTATTTTAAAATTTCACATTCAATTTCAAAGCAATTTCTTTAAATACATAATCATCAATATCTCACATGTAGGCATCATCATTAAAATAAAAAGTTTTATAGAATTTATAAAAAAATCAGAAGTATGCGCAACACATGATTGACGTTCAATTTATAATGTTCACAAAAGTAATTATGCAGCATCGTCAGAAGTCTGGCCCACCTAGTTTGAACGGGGTGAATTGCTACCCTGATCTTTCATTTCTGCACTTGGGAGATTTTTGAAACATAAAACCAAAAACTTTATGAGCTATAACGCTCAGTGAGTGCATATGTGTTTCTATCTAAATAAATCTTTTCTAAAATGTACCTCCTGAAAAACTTTTTTCAAAACATATTTCTTTAAAACAATTTATTTCTAAAAGCTTGGATTTTATAAATCTTCTTTAAGATTTCAAAACTTTTTCTAAAATAATTTCTAAAATGTTTTCTTTCTAAAATTTGCTCTTAATGGTATGTTTTTCTTTCTAAACTGCACTAATAGGGAACCTAAGGGAGGCTACAACCATATAAGCGGGTAGACCAATTCTGCTCAGTGTTTGAGGGGGGAGGGGTGGGGGGGGGGGGGGGGTCACATGACGTAAAACTAGCATCGCACATCGTGACAAAGCTACAAAGACATCCCTTTACTGCGTGGCGGAACTACCATCGCACATCGCATAGTGAGATAATACCGCACAAGTGTAAAGGACGACTTGACAGACATGATAGACTCGATTGCCCCGAAGTTAGTAGGACTAACCCTTCTAATATGTGCTATACACTACGTGGTATACCGGTTGGGTCTAAAGCTACAAGGTCTATCTATTTATAAACTTGGGCTGTTCACTAGTTTTTGAAAACTCTTTCTTTTTCTATAATTCAAACCAAATTCTTTTTCAAGCTATAAACACAAAAAGTGCTAAAATATTACATATCGTACTACAAATAACTATTTATTTTCAAGCTAGAACATAAAGGCGTTTATAAGCTAAACAAGCAATGGAAATCTATAAAAATTTGCATAATAAACTGAAAATCATTTAATAAATCATTTGTACACTCACAACTTGCTTCCAATCTTTTTGCGACTTTTTCTTTAGCGACATCCTCAGCTCACTGGGTCCTTTTCACCTAATACAATGAGATCTACGCTTAGAATGCATAACACTTCAATTTTAAGTCATTTCTATTATCTTATACTTTCACCCAAGCTGTTACGGACCACAATACTAGCAGTCCTGCTCGAGCTTCGGGATCGTATCCTAGCTTATCTTAGCTCGTGCTTTCAGCTAGCTCCTACCATGTTCAGCTCAGCCTGAGTCGCATGCACTACCCATCACCCTTATGAGCTATTGCCTTAGTCCAACTCGAATAGACATTATTATGGGCTGCGATGTTACTCAACTTGCTCTTGTGAGCTTGCGCTCTAAGCGAGTTTGGATATGTGCGATGGAGAGCAATAGGGTAGCCCAACTCGCTCCTTGAGAGCTCGTACTTCAGTTGACCAGCGCTGAGGAAGGCTACGGGTATTATCTAGCTCTGCCACTTCTGTCTTCATATATTTCACACACAATTATTAACACAACCCGACCTCAAATAATCTCACATGCATATACTTAGTAACATATCATCAGTTCACCAAAACCTCAGGTCATGACCTCATCAGGCTTTATGACAGAAACTAAATCATCTTAAACTATAAACAACTACTACAAATCAACATTATTCCTTAATTACTTTATTTACCAGATTCCTCCTCAATCTTTTGCCTTGATTTCCTACTCGCTTGCAGTTTCAAATCACTAGATCTATATATGAAAATCTTAATTACATTAGACGTAGTTCATGGACTGCTTCAACAAACTTCTTAATAAAAGAAAATCATGAAAGCTTGGTCTTACCACTTGACTTTTACTAGATCTGATTCCTAAATCAGTTCTTCACTTTCCAGTAGCTTAATTTCCTCCAACAATGGTAGTGTTCAGGCTTGGAACAACTGCAAATCTATCCTCCTTGCTTTTGCTGATAACTCTTTCTCTCTCTACCTCCCTCCAGATTTTTCTCCTTCTTTGTCGACACACTCACCACTGACACATTTATATAGGTATGGGTCAAACTCGCTTTTCACCTTTAAACTTCCTTAAATTTACAATTTTACTAGATTTTAGAGAATTCCTCAATTTTCCTCCATGTCCTTGTCCTTTCTCCTTATTTATGATTTTGCCGTTCTTATAAAAATATTTTATTTTACACCTATTGTCCCTCAATTTTTATAATTTAAATTTACTCTTGATCCTTTGGGGAACTTTATAGAAATTAAATTTTATCTTAGAACACTTTAAAATCCTTTTTATTAGTTTATAAACAAAAATTATCTCATTCCGTACATGGGTGTAGTACAATCTCGGGAGAGGGTATTACACCTTTTTTCCCCCTTATAAAAATTTTGACCTCGAAATTTACAAATCTTCTTGAAACAGTTAGGGGTATCTATGATATATCTGATCTTCATGATCCCAAGTAACCTCTTTTGCTTCGTGATTCCTCCACAATACTTTCATAAAAGGAATAACTTTGTTTTGTAGAACTTGTTTTCTACGATCTAAAATCTACATCGATTCCTCTTCATAAGTTAAGTTCTAATCTATATGCTACAGGTTCTACTCATTCAACAATCTCATATGGTCTGATATAGTGCGGACTCAACTTACCATGGGGCTATCCTAGGGAATACCCTATCACCAACTTCAAACTCGAGGTCCTTACGATGGTTGTTCGTATAGCTCTTTTGCCTATCACTTGCTATTTTAAGTTTGTCCTTAATGATTTTTATCTTGCTTGTAGTCTTTTGGATAAGCTTGGGACCTATCAATTTCCTCTCACCTACTTTATACCAACACATTGGAGTTCTGCACTTTCTTCTATAAAAGAGCTTCGTACGGGGCTACACCTATACTAGCCCGATAACTCCACAAGCAGTAGTTGCGTATCCCAACTCCTCCTAAATTTCAAAACACACACTCTGAGCATATACTCAAGTTTCTGGATAGTTCTCTCTGATTGACCGTCCGTATAGGGATGAAAGGCTGTGCTGAAGCTCAACCAAGTACCTAAGGCCTTCTGTAAGCTGAGCCAAAACTTGGAAATGAATCTGGGTTCACGATATGATACAATGGAAACTAGTATACTATGGAGTTTGACTATCTCATTTACGTAGAGCTACGTTAACCTACTAGAGGGATAATAACTCTTGATCGGTAAGAAATTGGCGAACTTAGTTAATCTATCTATTATCATTCATATGGCATTATGCCCCATTTGACTGTGCGAAAGCCCTATAATGAAATGCATGGTAATATTCTTCCATTTCCATTCTAGGATAGAAAAAGGCTGTAGTAATCCTACCAACTTCTTATGCTTTGCTTCAACTTGCTAACAGGTGAAACATCAAGATACGAACTTTGCGATTTCTCTTTTCATCTGTTTCCACGAATAATGTTTCTTTAGGGTGCGATACATCTTCGTGCTACCCAGATGCATGACAATAAACTGAAAATCATTTACTAAATCATTTGTACACTCATAGCTTTCTTCCAATCTTCTTATGACTTTTGCTTTAGCGACCTCCTCAGCTTGCTGAGTCCTCTTGGCGTACAATGAGATCTATGCTTAGAATGCATAACTTCAATTTTAAGTCATTTCTTTTATCTTATACTTTTACCAAAGTTGCTATGGACTGCAATACTACCAGTCCAGTTCAAGCTGCGAGCTCGTACCCCAGCTCGTCCTAGCTCGTGCCTTCAGCGAGCTCCTACCTTGGTCATCTCAGCTCGAGTCGCATACACTACCCAGCTCGCCTTTGTGAGCTATTGCCTTAGTCCAACTCGAATAGACATTAATATGGGATGTGATATTACTCAGCTCGCTCTTGCAAGCTTACACTCCAGACGAGTCCGGACAGGTGCGATGGAAAGCAACGGGGGTAGCCCAGCTCGCTCCTTGAGAGCTCACTCTCCAGTTGATTGGCGTTGAGTAAGGCTACGGGCGTTATTTAGCTCGCACTCGGCGAGCTCCCGCGCGAGCTCACTTATGCCACTTCTTTCTTCATATATTTCACACATAATTATTAACACAACTCGATCTCAAATAATCTTACATGCACATACTTAGCAATATATCATCAGTTCACCAAAACCTTAGGTCGCGACCTCATCAGGTTTTGTGACAGAAACTTAATAATCTTAAACTATAAACAATTACTACAGATCAATATTATTTCTCAACTACTTTACTTACTAGACTCCTCCTCAGTCTTTTGCTTTGATTTACTACTCACTTGCAGCTTCAAATCACCAGATCTATGTATGAAAATCTCAATTACATTAGATGCAGTTGATGGACTGTTTCAACAGGCTTCTCATTAAAAGGAAATCATGAAAGCTTGGTCTTACCATTTGACTCTTACCAGATTTGGTTTCTAAATTAGTTTTTCACCTTCCAGTAGCTTAATTTCCTCCAACAATAGCAGCATTCAGGCTTGTAACAGCTGCAAATCTGCTCTCCTTGCTTTTACCGATAGCTCTTTCTCTCTCTACCTCTTTCCAGATTTTTCTCCTTCTCTGCCGACACACTCACCACTCACACATTTATATAGGCGTGGGTCAAGCCCGCTTTTCACCTTTAAACTTCCTTAAATTTACAATTTTACCAAATTCTAGAGAATTCCTAGTTTTTCCTTCATGTCCTTGTCCTTGTCTTTTCTCTTTATTTACAATTCTGTCATTCTTATAAAAATATTTTATTTTACACCAATTATCCCTAAACTTTTATAATTTAAATTTACTCCCGATCCTTCCGGAAACTTTATAAAAATTAAATTTCATCTTAAAACACTTTAAAATCCTTTTTATTATTTTATAAACAAAAATGATCTCATTCCGTACATAGGTACAGTACAAATTTGAGAGAGAGTATTACAGAGTGTGTATGCACTTTTATTTGAACCAATTTTAATAAAATTTACCTCCCGAAAAACCTTTGAAAAACCTTTTTCTTTAAACAATTTTATTTCTAAAAACATGTTTTATTTGCTGTGAAGTTCCAAAAGCTCCTAATGAATTGATTCATAAAATGTTAAAATATCTCATGATTTCCAAAATATTTATAAAACATTTTCTTTCTAAATTTCACTTTTAATGGTACACTTTTTTTTTCTAAAAATACACTAACGGGAAACCTAAGGGAAGCTACAACCACATGAGTGGGTAGATCAGCTCCGCTCAATGTGGGGGGGTCATGTGGCATAAAAGCTTGCATCGTACACTATGACAGATCTACAAAGATATCCCGCTACTATGTGGAGGAACTACTGGCACAACGCCTAGCGAGATAATACCCCATAAGTGTAGATGGCGACACTACAGACATGATAGACTCGATCCTCCCGATGTTAGTAGGACATGCCCTCCCAACACTTGCGATACACTGTAGGGTATACTGGTTGGGTCTAAAGTTACAAGGTCTAACTATTTATAAACTTGGGTCGCCCATTAATCTTTGAAAATCTTTTCTTTCTATAATTCAAATTAAATTCTTTTTCTTAAAATGCTAATAATTTGCATACCATATCATACACAAACTATTTTCTCATCATGCTATTGCATAAGTTTGTCAATAAACTAAAATGAACAAGTAATAAAAATATATAAGAAGTTTGCAAAATAAATTTAAAAATATTTCAATGATATTTTCACACTCACAGTGTGCTTTCCTATTCACTTGAATCATGTCTCCAGCGATCTCCTCTAGCTCGTCTTTTTCACCTATACTTAATACAAACAAAATCTTTGCTTAACACGCAAGACACTTCAATTTCAAGCTATTTCTTTTATTTCTACAACTTATAATTTCACCCAAGCTGCTATGGACTATAGTATTGCCAATCAAGCTTGAGCTGTGAGCTTAAACCCTAGCTTGCTCAGCTCGTCCCATGCGAGCTCCTACTTCGCCCAACTCAGCCTGATTTGTAGGCATCCATTAACTCCAGCGAGTTGTCTCAGCTCTCCCTTTCAGCGAGCTGCTACCTTTTAATTCAGCCCGTTTCACATACACTGCCCAGCTCACCTTTGCGAGCTGCAACCTTAGTCTAGCTCGAACAAACATTATAGAGGGCTGCAGCCTCACTCAGCTCGCTCTTTATGAACTCGCGTTTTAGTCCAATTCGACTAGCGCTGAAAATGAGTTGCGGGCATCGTCCAGCTTGTACCTTGCGAGCTCCTATTTTAACTCACGCATACTCAATTTTTAACACTTCTTTTCTAGGTTTCACATTCTTACAAGCATTCTCACAATCAACAATATTTCACCAGATTCTACCCATCAACCAAGGTCGCGACCTTAACAATTTGACGATTGAAAACTTAACGTCATAAACAACAATCAAACTACCTCAATTCAGCTTATTTCTTAGTTACTTCACTTACCAGATTTCCTCCTTGCTCTTTTGTCCTGCTTTTCCACTCGTTTGCTGCTTCAAATCACTAGATTTATGCACAAAATCTCAATAATATCATATGCAATTCATGGACTACTTCAACATACCTCTTTTCTAAAGGAAAACCAGGAAAACTTGATCTTACCACCCTACTCTTACCAAGTTTGGCTTGATACTCCTCCTAAGCTTGTTCGTCACTTTCTTACAACCTGATTATCCTTCAAAAAGGGCAAAAACCAGTTTGGGTCGGTGACTGCTCTTATCTGCTGATAGCTTCTCTCTCCTCTCTAAATTTTTCTCCCACTTTCACGACAACTCTCACCACACACACACACACACACACACACACACACACATATAGGCGTGGGTTAAGCTCTACCTTTACTCTTAAACTTTCTTAAATTTATAATTTTACCATTTTCTAGAGAGTTCTTTACTTTCCCTACATGTCCTTGACTTTTCATGTTATTTACCATTAAGCCATTCTTTAGAATTTTTTTTTATTTTTATCAATTGCCCTTCAGCTTTTTATAATTAAAATTTAGCCCCAATCCTTCCGAAAATCCTATAAAATTTTAATTTCATCTTTAAACACTTTTAAAATCCCTTTAGTATTTCATAAACAAGGGTATATTTGTACAACACATCATTTCATACATATGGACACTAACAAAATTAGGAGAGGGTATTACATAACATATATTCTAACCGTAACGCCCTCTCCTAAGTTGTATTGTATCCATGTATGAGATGAGATAAAATTTATTTATAGAAAATAAAAAAGACTTTTAGAGAGTTTGGAAGTGTAATTTAATTTTTATAGAGCTTCCAAGATGGTTAGGAGAAAAATTAAATATTAAAAGTTGAAGGTAAAATGGTAAAAATAAAAATTTTATAAAAATGATAAAATTGTAAATATGAGGAAAGGACAAGGATATTGGGGGAAAAACGAAGAATTATCTAGAATATGGTAAAAGCGTAATTTTAAAGAAGTTCAAGGGTGAAATTAAGCTTAACCTACATCTATAAATATAGGTGTGTGGTGGGTGTGTCGGTAGAAGAAAAATTTGGAAGAGAGAAGGAGAAAGAGAGAACTGTTGCCGGCAGAGGAAGAAGAGCAGATCTGCAGCTGTTCTGATCTGATTTCTGCCATTTTTAAGGAGGATCAAACTAATTTTAAGGTAAGGAATCAGATCTGGTAAGGTTTGGTGAAAAAGAACAAAGATATTTATAGTTTTGCGTTGATGAAAAGCTGTCAGGTAATAGCTTCGGGTAGCAAATGATTTATGAAATCTTTGATATGTAGATCTGGCGTATTGAGGCAGGAGGTGAGCGAGGAAGTAAGGCAAAGGCTAAATAAAAGTCTGGTAAGTTAAATCGCCGAGAATGGTGCTGATTTTTGTGGTGGATTATTTATGATTTTAGATGATTTGGTTTGTGTTGCTGAACCTGATGAGGTCGCGACCTGAGTTCTAGTGAAGAATTGATGATGTCTTGTTTTAATGTGTGTGTGTGAGCTGAGTTGTGTCAGGGTAGGAGCTTGCGAGGTGTGAGCTGGAGGAGGCCCTCGGTGCATTCAACTGGTCGAGATGGTCGAGCTGAGCTATGCTAGTTGCTTCCCATCTCACTTGCCTGGATTGAGCCGGAGGGTGAGCTCGCAACAGGAGCTGAGTGAGGTCGTAGCTCATCAAGGGTGCCTGACCGAGCTGGCCTAAGGATATAGCTCGCAAGAGCAAGCTGAAAGATGTGAGGAGCGACCTGAGCTCGAAGATCTTAGCTCGCTTAAAGAGTGAGCTGAGTAAGCTCGTTGATGGGGGATGTCCTTAGCTCGGGCTGAGCGAGCTCTCTAGGATCTGGTGCTCTTAGCTCGAGTTGACCCGAGTAGAGTATGAGCTCGCTAAAGGTATGAACTGGGCGAGCTGAGGTGCGAGCTCGCAACTCGAGTTGGACTGACAGTATTGCAGTCCTTAGCAGCATTTATGGATTAAGAGTTAAAAGATAATAATTAGCTAGCTAAGTGAAGGTTTTGTCTGTGAATAAGTGTAGGTGATTGCGAGCTGAAAAGGGAGGTCGCTGACGAGCTTGCGGAAGCTTTGGGCAAGTGAATAGGACAACAAACAGTGAGTGTGAAAAGATTTTCTTTATATTAAATGCTTTTTATATTTTCTACAATTATTATATAAATTCTCATACTATTTTTAGTCCACAGCAGTTCATATTTAGCATAAGAATTTAGCTTATTTGAAAGATAGAAGAGTGTAAAAAAAAAAAAAGAAAAGATGACTAGTGGAATAACCCAAGCTTTTTAGTAGTTAGACCTTTTAGCATTAGACCCGACCGGTATACCCCATAGTGTAAGGCAAGTGTTGGGAGGGTTAGTCTTGCTAACATCGAGGGGATAGAGTTTGTTAGGTCTATTGAGTCGCCTTTTACATCGTGGGGTATTGTCTCGCTTGTGGTGTGCGATGATAGTTCCGCCACGCAGTAGCGAGGTGTCTTTGTAGCTTCGTCACGGTGTGCGATGATAGTTATTCCGCCACGTGACTCCCCACACTGAGCGGAGCTGGTCTACCCATTCATATGGTTGTAGCCCACAATGTAAGGCAAGTGTTGAAAGGGTTAGTCCTGCTAACATCGAGGGGATAGAGTTTGTCAGGTCTATTGAGTCACCTTTTACACCGTGGGGTATTGTCTTGCTTGCGGTGTGTGATGATAGTTTCGCCACGCAGTAGCGAGGTGTCTTTGTAGCTTCGTCACGGTGTGCGATGATAGTTATTCTGCCATGTGACTCCCCACACTGAGCGGAGCTGGTCTACCCGTTCATGTGGTTGTAGCTTTCCTTGGGTTTCCATTAGTACAGATTTTAGTAAGATAAGCATACCATTGAAAAGCAGATTTCAGAAAGAAATTATTTTAGAAAAAGCTTATTAATTTCTATAGAAACTTATAAAACTCAAGTTTTTGAAAACAAATCCTTTTTAAAGAAAAATGTTTTCAGGAGGTATTTTATAAAACTTAATTTAAATCAAATGCTCGCACTCACTAGGCTTTATACCTTACAACCCTTTTTGTTTTATGTTTCAAAAACCTCCCAGGTGCAGGTACAAGAAATCAGGGTACCAGTCCGTCGCGATAAAGCTAGGTACGGTCAGACGATCGACAACGCTGCATTGTTTCTTCTGCGAACATTGTGCTTCTAATGATATTATTAATCTTGTTAACCTGCATATTTTAAAATTCGCATAATATTTTGTAGAATTTTTATATAACCATTACGATTTGTCTATTTTAGATCTTTGCACCTTCATGATAATGTTTTTAATTCCAACATGATTTATCTGGATGTTGGAATGAAATTTTAAATTAGATGGTTTTCTAATTTAGCCAAGTTATTTATGGATACGGGTTCGCCCTATGACGTCCTTTTTGGGTCTTAATAGATGGACTTCAGAAGGGTCTCGTGGGGTGCCCGGCAGGATTGCCAGGTCCATTAGAGGGATTCCGGGTCGGGTCTTGTCACTAACTATAAATTATCCTTTTCAATTCATGAAACAAACGTCAAATTCTCAAAACGCACTTTAAAGTATCACAACATACTTTAAAATTCATAAATCACAAACATAATTAAATTATGAAAACTAATAAAGTTGGAACATAATAAAAAACATTTTTATAAATCAAGTTTAAGAGAAAATATCCACTCATTAGGTTTCTTCCCAAGCTTATGAAATTCCCTTTGCCTTGTCTTATCCTTGAAACTCTTTTTCACCTAAACTGACATAAACTTATTTAAAATTTATAAGAACTTAAACTAAAAATTGATCCTTACTTGAAACTAATTTCTCACCATACTTAAATCTCCAAACTTTCCATGATTCCCTTCTCCTCTTCTTATTGCTCCTTCATTCTTTGTCTTCTTCTTGCCTTTATGTTTCTCTCTTTTTGATGGGGTATATGTTCGGTCAGCAAAAAGAATTTGGAGGGTGGTGTTTGGCTAGCACAAAGAAATTGGTGGAATGACTTTTCTTTTCACATGACATCACCTATATTTATATATATATATATCTATTGTTATGCATGGTCCAAAATCAATACACTTAACCACCTTTTCCTCCACATATTTTGCCATAAAAATCTAACCAAACACCCATTTGAAATCTCAATCTTACCTTTTCCATTACAGTTCATTTCCATTTTTGACAAGACCTGATCCAGATTCTCTTTAACAAATCCAACGATCCTGTCAGGTACCCTATAAGATCTTTTTGAAGTCTAACTAGTAAGACCCAAAAGGATGTCGTGGAGCGAACCCTCACTATTAATATTTTGCTAAACATAAGAATCATACTTTTTAAATTCTCATTCCAAATGGTCAATTAAATTAAAAATATAATTAGAAGACTTGTCACCAATATTCAAGCATCTAAAACATGCATGCATCATCTTAACGTAAACTTTTTTACAAAATTTATTCACAATAAAAAATATGCACAAACACATGATTGATATCCAAGTCACAATATTCATAAATGAGACCACGCAGTATCATCGATCGTCTTGGCCCACCCGATTTGAATGAGGTAATTTGGCACCTTGATCACCTATTTCTGTACCTGAGAGGTTTTTGTAACATAGAATAAAAATATTGTGAATTACAAAAACTCAATGAATGTATAAGCGTTTCTACTTAAACTAATCTTTATTAAATGTTCCTCCCGGAAAACATTTGGAAAGAATTCTTATTTAAAACATTTTTATTTTTGAAAACTTGAGTTTGTAAATTTTCTAAAATTTGTTTATGAAGCACTAAAAATATTTTATAACCTTTTTAAAACATGGTTAAAATATTTTGTTTATAAAATCCATGTTTCATGGTAATGCTTTTCTTTTGAAAAATTACACTAATGAGAACCAAGGGAAGTTATAACCACATGGCGGCCAGACTAGCTCCACTAAATGTAGGGCGTCATATGGCGTAAAAGCTAGCATCATACACTATGACAAATCTACAAAGATATCTTGCTACTATGTGGCAGAATGATACATCGCACATCGCATAACAAGATAGGACGATACGACAAACACGACAGACTCGGTCCCCCCGATGTTAGTGACATGTACTCTTAATACTTATCATACACTACGAGGTATATTGGTCGGGTTTGAAGCTACAAAGTCTATCTATAAACTTGGGCCATCAATTAGTCTTTGAATTTTTTTTATTTTTATTTTTTATAATTCAATATGAATTCTTTTTCATAAAATGTACTAACAAATTGCATACCATCTCATACATAAACTATTTTCTTATCATGCTATAGCATAAAGTCACTGATAAACTAAAAAGAATGAATGATGAAAATATATAAGAGGTTTACAAAATAAATTGAAAAGTATTTAAAAATGTTTTCACACTCACTGCTTGCTTTCCAATCTGCTCATAATTACTTCTCCAGTGACCTCCTTTAGCTCTTCTTTTCACCTAATGAGATCTTCGCTTAGAACGCACAAACATATCAAACACCTCAATTCCAACTTCAATCTATTATCAATAACTGATGATTCTATCTAAGAAGTAACGGATTACGTACTGCTCAATCTAGCTTAAGTTGCGAGCTCGCACCCCAGCTTATCCAGCTCATCCCATTCGAGCTCCTACTTCACTCAACTCAACCCGATTTGTGGGCATCCACATTCCAATGAGCTCGCTCAACTTATTATTTCAGTGAGTTGCTACCTTCTAGCTTAGCTCGATTTACATGCACTACTTAGCTAGCCCTTTGCAAGCTATTGCCTTAGTCCAACTCAAATAGGCATTATAATGAGCTATTGTAACATCCTCTCCCAAATTGTATTGTATCCATGTATAAGATGGGATAAAATTTTATTTATAGAATAATAAAAAGGATTTTTAGAGAGTTTGGAGGTGTAATTTAATTTTTATAGAGTTTCCAAGATGGTTAGGAGAAAGATTTAATATTAAAAGTTGAGGGTAAAATGGTAAAAATGAAAGATTTTATTAAGAATGGTAAAATTATAAATATGATGAAAAGGACAAGGATATTGGGGGGAAAATGAAGAATTCTCTAGAATCTGGTAAAAGCGTAATTTTAAAGAAGTTCGAGGGTGAAATTAAGCTTAACCCATGCCTATAAATATGTGTGTGTGGTGTGTGTTTCGGCAGAAGAAGAATCTGGAAGAGAGAAGGAGAAAGAGAGAGCTGTTGCCGGAGAGAGAAGAAGAGCATATCTGCAGCTGTTCTAGTCTGATTTCTGCCATTTTTGAGAATGAATCAAGCTGTTGCAAGGTGCAGAACAGATTTAAGAAGCGGATCTGGTAAGATTTAAGTGATAAAAATGAGTTTTTATGATTTTGTGTGGGTGAAAAGCTGTCAAGTAACAGCTTTTGAGTTTGTAAGCATTTAATGTGATTGTGGTGTTTAGATCTGGTGGATTGAAGCTGTAGACGAGAGAGAAAGCAAAGCAAAAAGGTGAAGCTCAGGTTTGGTAAGTAAAAATAGCTAAGAATGATGTTAGTTGTGGTAGTTTGATTTTGATTTAGGATGATTCAGTTGTGTCGTTGAACCTGATAAGGTCGTGACCTGAGTTTTGGTGAAAAACTGATGATGTGTTGATTTAGTATATGTGTGTGCCTGATCTGAAGTCAGGGTAAGAGCTCGCGAGGTGCGAGCTGGAGGAGCTTTAGTGCGCACAGCTGGTTGAGATAGTCGACTGGGGAGCGAGGTGGGCTATGCCTGCTGCTCTTCAACTCGCATGTCTAGACTAGACAGGAGCGCGAGCTCGCAAAAGGATCTGAGTGAGGTTGCAGCTCATCAGGGGTGCTTGGCCGAGCTAGCCTAAGGTTGTAACTCGCGAGAGCGAGCTGAGGGATATAAGGAGCGACCTGAGCTTGAAGAAGATCTCAGCTCGCTAGAGAGCAAGCTAAGCGAGCTTGCTGAAGGTGGGAGCCCTTAGTTCGGGCCATGCTGAGCGAGTTAGGCTAGCTCGCTAGGATTTGGGTGCCCTCAGCTCGAATTGAGCTGGGCAGAATAAGAGCTCGTTGAGGTGCGAGCTCGCAGCTCGAGCTGGACTGATAGTATTCTAGTCTTTAGCAACTCGTATGGATTTGGAGTTGACTGATAAAATTTAGCAAGCTAAATGAGGGTTTCGTTTGTGAATAAGTGTAGGTGACTGTGAGCTGAAAGGGGAGGTCGCTGACGAGCTCGCGGAAGCTTTAGCGCAAGTGAATAGGACAGCAAGCTGTGAGTGTGAAAAAATTTTCTTTATATTAAATGCTTTATATTTTTATGCAATTATTATATAAATTCTTATCAATTATTTTTAGCCCATTAGTAGTTCATGTTTTAGCATGAAAATTTAGCTTATTTGAAAGATAGAAGAGTAAAAAAAAAAAAAAGAGTAAAGATTTTCAGTGACTAGTGGAACGATCCAAGCTTATTAGTAGATAGATCTTCTAGCATTAGACCCGATTGGTATACCTCACAGTATAGTGTAAGTACTGGGAGGGTTAGTCCTGCTAACATTAGGGGGATAAAGTCTGTCATGTCAGTTGAGTCGCCTTCTACACCGTGGGGTATTGTCTCGTTTGCGATGTGCGATGATAGTTCCGCCACGCAGTTGCGGGATGTCTTTGTAGCTTTGTCACGATGTGCGATGATAGCTATTCCGCCACGTGACTCCCCACATTGAGCGGAGCTGGTCTACCCGTTCATGTGGTTGTAGCTTTCTTTGGGTTCCCATTAGTACAGATTTTAGTAAAGAGCGGCATTTCATTGAAAAGCAGATTTTAGCAGAAATAACATACTATTGAAAAGCAGATTTCAAAAGGAAATCATTGTAGAAAAAGCTTTTGAAAATTTTTATAGAAAATTTATAAAATTCGAGCTTTTGAAAACAAATCATTTTTAAAGAAAAAGATGTTTTCATGAGATATTTTATAAAACTTAATTTTAATCGAACCCTCGCACTCACTAGGCTTTATAGCTTACAACCCTTTTTGTTTTATGTTTTAAAAACCTCCCAGGTGGAGGTACAAGAAATAAGGGTACCGGTCCGCTACGATACAACTATGTAGGGTCAGACGACTGACGATGCTGCATTGTTTCTTTTGCGAATATTATGCTTCTAATGATATTATTAGTTTTGTTAACATGCATATTTTAAAATTCACATAATATTTTGTAGAATTTTTATATAACCATTTCGAATTGCCTATTTTAGATTTGTGCACCTTCATGATGATTTGTTTGGATGTTGAAATGAAATTTTAAATTAGATGGTTTTCTGATTTAGCCAAGTTCTTTATGGATACGGCTTCACCCTATGACGTCCTTTTTGAGTCTAATTAGATGGACTTCAGAAGGGTATCGTGGGGTACCCAACAGGACCGCTGGGTCCATTAGAGGGATTTCGGGTCTGGTCTTGTCAGCTACGACATCACTCAGCCCGCTCTTTGTGAGTTCGTGCTCCAGTCTAACTTGACCATCGCCGAAAATGGTCTGCAGGCACCATCAAGCTCGCAAGGCCTTAACTCATGCATACTCACTTCTTTTCTAGATTTTATAGTCTTATAGATATTAGCGTACCCCGACCTCATTAAATCTCACATACACATACTTAGTCAATATTTCATTAGCTTCTTCATGTAACGTAGGTCGCACCCACAATAGGTTTTGCGATGGAAACTTAATTAGCCTAAACCACAATCAATCTACCTCTTTTTAACGTATTCTCTTAACTACTTCACTTACCAATTTCTCTTCAGTGTTTTGCCTTGCTTTTCCGCTTGTTTGCTGTTTCAAAACACCATATCTATACACAAAATCTCAATAATATCAAATGCAGTTCATGGACTGCTTTGGTAGACTTCTCTTTAAAAGAAAACCATGAAACTTGATTTTACCACCTGATTCTTACTAGATCTAGCTTGCACCGGTTACAGCTCTCAAATCTGATTTTTGCTCTTGTGTCGCCGCTAGCTTTCTCTCTCTTTTTCTGCTGATAGCTCATCTCTCTCCTCTCTAGATTTTCTTTTCTTCAACTCTCTCTCTCACTTTCATGACAACACAAATCACACATCTATATTTATAGATGTGGACCAAGCTCTACCTTTACCCTTGAACTTCCTTAGATTTGCGATTTTTACCCTTTTCTAGAGAATTTTTTACTTTCCCTAATTATCCTTGACATCTCTTTTTATTTACCATTTTGCCACTCTTCTATAAAAAATTTTTATTCCACCAATTGCCCTTTAGCTTTTTATAATTTAAATTTATTCTCAATCCTTCCGGAAATTCTATAAAAAACTTTATTTCATTTTAGAACACTTTAAAATCCTTTTATTATTTCAATAATGAAGGTATATTAGTACAACATATCATTTCATATATATATATATATATACAGTAGAAAAACTAGGAAGGGGTATTACAATTTTTATCTTTTCTAAAAAATTCTTATTCTTTGCATTTCCATCTTTGCCCTTGCCATAACACTTTATTTGCATTCTTGCCATTTTTAGAGAATTTTTTTATTTTCATTAATTGCTCTTCAAAAATTTCATAGTTCCATCCATGTCATTGCTAGAGTTCTCTTTCTTTTTCTTCCACAAATTGCCCTCCAACAATTATTTTAATTCCATTAATATCCTTCCTAAAGAATTTCATTTTCTTTTTACATATTTAACCTTAGGTGGGTGTGTTTAGAAAAGCACTTGGATGTTTTTAGAACCAATTGGGCCATACTAATTCTAATTGAGCTCACTTGAATAAATTTTTTTAGGCCTTTTTTTAATTATTTAAATTTCTAATTGCACCCCTTATGATTTTTATTTAAACTCCAACTAAGCTTCATTAAACTTCATTTAAGTAAATATAATCGATTAGATCGGCTCGAATCTAGGGTGTTATAGTGACGAACTCAGATTTCATCTGGGTTCAAAGAAGAGAAGAAGAAGAAGAAGAAGAAGAGAGAGAGAGATGGATAGAGAGAGAAGGTGGTTGATGAATTTTTTTTTATTTAGTTTTTTAACTTATTATGATTTTTTATTTTATTAATTATTTAATTTTTTTATGCCATATGTGTCATATTCTAAGTGGTTCAATTGAAATCCATTTATGAGTTCGACCCTTAATGACCTTTTTACCCTCTAAATTGAGGAATCTATTAGTTTATTGATAGAATTACTATTTCATTTAAAGGTTGAGTTGTTTTAGTTATTATTTTCAATACCAAGGGTGGTTTGATATTATTTTTAATTTTAGGGGTTAAAATAATAATAACCCATAATTTTATTAAGTTAAGATACATTAGGAGTATTAATATATTTTGAAAAAATCATTAAAGTCAAACTGTAAGTTAATTGTGTGAGGGACTACTTTGGTCACTTAAAAAAAGTGAAAGACTTATTTATTTAATACTTACGAAAATATAAGGATCAATTTTTTAAAATTAAAATAGTTGCAAATAATTAGTATTAGGAAAAAGGTTTGGAACTTATTTGATAATTGCCATAAATTATATTTTACAACTAGTTATCAAATAAATTGTCGGACATTTCCTAACCTATGGAATTTTATAACAAAGCATTACTATTTTAGATTTTATAAGAAAACATGCAAAATCTAATTATTCGAAGTTCATCAATTGGGATATCAAAATGTTGTTTTTTCTACAATACAAATACTTTTGTTTTACCATACATATAAGTAAATTATTTCAACACTTTTATTAATTTTGGTCATCATACATTAATAAAATATAAATAGTGCATGTACCAACAAAGGGCTTAAAAAATTCATGTATCATTTGTGTCTCCAAAATTTTTTTTGATCATTTGTATCTCAAGCCATTAAAATTTAGACAACATTGTCCTTTGAAATAAATAAATAAACCAACTTCTCATTCTCTTGCACCTCTAATCATTCCCTATGATGTCTAGCATTTTCTTTGAAGGAATTTCTCTCTTCTTCATTCGACACCTCTCATATTCTTCTTCTACTTCTTCTTCTCTTTTTCCTTTTTTCGCTTCTCCTTTCGTCTTCTTCTTCCTTCTCCTAGAAATGCATTTCAATATATTTATAGATCTATTGCCATGAGTAATGGTAGTACAAACGACCAATACTCATGGCAATAAAAACTATCGTGAGTCACAACTATATTATACTATCATTACTCATGACAATATAAACTATTGTCACTCATGGTAAACTATTTTTTGATATGGAAGAAGAAGAAGCAAGAAAAAGAAGAATAAGAAGAAAGGGGGGAGAAAGGAAAGGAAAAGAAGAAGAATAAAAAGAAGAAAAAGTGATGAGAAAATTTATTAAAAAAAAAAAAGGATCAATGTAGATGGTAAAGTGAGATCCTATCAGTTCGAAGAGATTATTTTCTTAAGTTAATCCCGCTTGACCATTTTCTAAATCAATAATTTTATTTTCATTTTTTCTAATTCAAAATTATTCATAGTTTTTATATCAGTATAATGATAATTTTAAACCTATTTAGATTGACAAGACACGAACTAGATTCTCTTTAGGCTTTTATCTAGAGGGTCTTGCAGGACACTTTAACGAACTTCTTATAATCCTACTCACAGTCAAGAGAGATCCGCGGAGTGAACCCTTAAGATACTTTGCCCGTTTACTTTACTTTGACTATATCAATTTCGATTTCTTTTGAAAATAGTTGGGTTGATGTAAATTTTTCAGATTTGATTTAAAACAATTTTTAATAAAATTTTGACAGCATAACTGCTGTATTTTGAAGATTTTCAAAATTTTTACCTATAAGAAAATACACTTCGACTATTTTCAATTACCACCCAACTTCTTTTATCCATAATCATGCATTTCACACCACAAACACATATCAATGTCCAATAGTAAACTGCATCATGTAATATGTATATATACATATAGCATATAAAAACTTACAAAAAAGATTATGTAACGGCCCACCCTCTTGTGGGTCGGTCAGGTTGCGGCTTGCCCCCGGCACCAGTCTGGTTGCCACAGCCTTAGCCCACGGTTCATCTGGCCTGACCACCTTGCAGGTACTATCCCCTGGTCCTCATAGGGTATTTACTTGTCTCTCACGCCTCTCGAACCCGAGACCTAGAGGACCTAAATAGATTTGGAAAACAAGGTGACTACCAATTGAGCTAGTTGTTTAAATACTCTCTTTATATTTGTTCAAGTAATCATTTTTATTTTAGTACCAAGTTTATAATTTTGAATTATTTAAACTTTAACATGTTAACTCTTTTAGAATGACAGCAAATTAATTTTGTTATGTATATTTTTCGGATTCGTTAAATGGACTAGTAAAAGCCTAGCTTAGGCCCAAATGAAGGCCCAATGAAGTCAATCCAATGCAAAGGCCCATCAGATAAGGCCCAGTTATCAAATCTAAGCCCAACGAGCTCTATAGCTCTCCCTAACAATCTTCTCAACCCGCAGAATTGAGCTCGTATCGCAGCTAGGTTGAAGCTTGTCTCATAAGTCACCATAGGCACAGCTCGTTGCTCACTTCTTAACAAGCTCCAGCTCGAGGTCGCCATAAACAGCAGCTCGTCCAGAGCATAATTAATGCAGTATCTTCCAGAACAGGCAGTTACCTAGTCTAATCGTGATTCTCTTATCAGATTTGGAGGTTAATTCAAATTCAAATTCAGTCAAACATTATCCCGAGATATTTGGAGTAGTTTCCTGATTTTATTCTAACTGTTTAGGAAGTGTAATTAATTCATGATTCTCTTCATATTTTATTGTTACCAGATTTGTACTATCTCTTCCCCTATAAATACGGGTTAAAATAATTGTAACAGGACACACAATTGAATAATATATTGTCACTCTGTAGAATTTGAGAGAGACAGCCGTGGACGTAGGCGCACTTGCTGAATCACGTTAAAAATTGTTGTGTTTCTTGATCTTGTTTGGCTTCTTGCTGTGTTATTTTCTTGGTTTTTGTGCTTTCTTACATTGATTGCAGGTTCAGGGTATTGAATTTTTATCGACTGAATTCCAACGTCAACATTTGGCGCTAGAAGGAGGGCCCCAAAACTGCAATTTTTCTCATCTCAGTTCATCGATTTCTAATAACATGGCAAGAACCAGACAAACCAGGCACGTGGGCTCACAAGCTAACCAAGCAGAGAGCCAGCCCAGTCACTATCATCACAGTGCGCAACAGGTGGAAGGTGCACCAATACATGCAGCAGGAATGTCGTATGGTCAGGTAGCTGGTGCTGCAGCAAACGCGCCTCCTTTGCCTCCCCGTCAACCAATTGCAATCACCCCAGTATTTGATGGGCAGCAGATGTGGTATCAAAGGCAAGAGACGCTGGAGAACACGGTCAGACAGCTCACGGAGGTCATTAATATGCTGGTGCAAGCACAGGCACAAGTACAGAACGCACCAAGGGTTGAAGTCGAGGTTCAGGGGCTCGTGCCCCAGCAACATGAAGCAATGCAGATGCTCAAAAGGCCAGCAAGGGAAAACCCGTGACCTGCTGGCTCAGTTCGTTCTTCCAATGCACGCCCTAGAGCTGGAGGCCACCCTATCGGCGAAGAAAGGGAAGTTGCACGCCCAGCGAGCTTAGTAGTAAGACTGAATCAAGATGGAAGCAGACGGGTAGAAGTTGAGCATGATAGAGTTCGAGCTGAAGCTCGGTATGTGGATGAGGTGAATGGGCAACATGCGAGATCCCATCAGCCCGGAGGTTTATTCGAAGAGGACGAGAGGTATGACCCAGAGCATCCTTCCTCAAGTCGTGACCACAAGAGGAGATACGAGCTCTGAGATCCGCAAGTAGAGGAGCTCCTCCAGAGGGTCTAGCAGCTAGAAGCACGACCTGGAGCCCCAGAGCAACTCAGGCGCTATGGGGAAAGAACTCCATTCACAAGGGAGATTGAGACGCAACCTCTCCCTCCGAGGTTTAAGATGCCGAATATCCAGCAGTACAATGGGGACAGTGACCCTTATGACCATCTCGACACCTTCAACGTTCAGATGGATCTGCAAACAGATAATCCCATGGTGAAGTGTCGTGTATTCCCAACTACTTTGGGAGATATTTCGAGGACGTGGTTCAAAAATCTCCCAGCTCGCAGCATAGGTAGTTGGGAAGAATACCAACAGAAGTTCGTTGGTTAGTACAGGGCATTGAGAAGGCAGCTCGCTCCATCCTACCACCTAGCTACCATCTTCCAGCGTTAGGGTGAATTGTTGAAGGAATATATCACCAGGTTTAGATGCGAGGTCGCCAATGTTGAAAATCCATCAGACGAGAGTGTTTTGACGGCGATCTCAACTGGGCTGCGCAAAGATGGAAAATTATATGAGAGCATTTACAAGTCCCCAGTGAAGGATCTGGGAGAATTCTACGAGCGAGCTGCAAAGGAAATCAGGTAGGAAGAGACCTTCAGCCCGAAGAAGCAGAATCAGAAGAATGAAGCTGGCAGTTCCAGCCACTCAAAGAGAAGAAGCAGTGGCAGGAATGAAGAAGGGAGAAATAGTGGCTCAAATAATCAAATCACTAAAAGAATGAGAAGAGAGCCAAGGAATGAGCGACTTCAGCGTCGAGGTCGTTATGAAGGATACAACATCCTGACGGACTCACCGGACATGATTTATGCAGCAGAGAGGAACAGAGAAGATTTTGGAAGACCCAATCCTTTAAGGGCTCCTGTTTAGCAGAAGGATCGCAGCAAGTTTTGTGCCTATCATAATGAGGTCGGGCACAATACTTCAGATTGTTGGGCGTTGAAAGACGCCATTGAGAAGTTAATCAGGAGAGGTCACTTGAGAGACTATGTAGCAAGACCTACAGACTCGCGACCTCATCAACAGCAGCCAGCACAACAGCACCAGCGTGCTCCCGAGCTCGAGCATGAGCCTGTGGTAAGGACAATTTTTACAATTCACGGTGGCCCCATATCCCAGGTGCGTCGAACAGATTGCATGAGAGATACGTCCGAGAGGCGAATCATACTTTCCAGGTTAGTGGGTCGAAGGGACCTGCAAAAAGGGCGAAAACGACCTCGGACGAGATTGTGTTCACTGATGAAGATGCTAGAGGCGTGATTTGTCCTCATAATGATGCGCTAGTTATTCGAGCTAAAATCAACAACATGGAGGTGCGACGCATCATGATAGACATTGGGAGCTCGGTGAATGTGATGTACAGGAGCTGTTTTGAACAAATGGGGCTAGGAGCAGAACAGTTGAGACAGTCCCCAAAGCCTCTTTATGGCTTCATTAGAGATGTTGTTGTCCCAGTGGGCTAGATTAAATTACCGCTTACTCTTGGGGAAGCAGGTCGCCAAGCTACAGTATTGGTAGATTTTTTGATAATTGATTGCCGATCAGCGTACAGTGTGGCCTTGGGAAGACCTGCAATGAACGAGTTAGATGTGGTTACTTCAACTAGGACCCTAACAGTTAAATTTCCAACTCCTAATGGCATTGGATGTGTTCGGGGAAAGCAGTACTTAGCCAGACGCTGCTATGAAGATGCTGTTAAGATGGGCATAAGAGGAAAGAAAGTTAACGTGGTTTCGGGGGGCGAGCCACGACCTATGATAGATAAAGGAATCAGTCACGACCTGGACCCTCACGAGGTAGATGCAGACCGAGCTACAAGGCCAGTTGAGGAGTTGGAAGATGTACAAGTCAGCGAGGCAGATCCAGAAAGGTGCCTGAAGCTGAGAAAAGGATTAGCCCCAGAATTGAGAACCTAGCTCGCTAACTTCCTGAAGGCGAACTTGGACGTGTTTGCTTGGAATCATGAGGATATAATGGGAATAGATCCCAAAACGATGTCACATATGTTGAACATTGATCCTTACTACAAACCAATTCGCTAGAAGAGAAGGGCAATGACAAGGGAGAGCTATCTTGCGTTGAAGGAAGAGGTAGATAAGCTGTTGGCAAACAAGTTTATTCGAGTAGCTTACTATCCAACCTGGGTTGCCAACCCGGTCTTAGTAAAGAAAAAGAATGGGAAGTGGAGGACTTGCATCGACTTCACTGATCTAAACAAGGCGTGCCCCAAAGATAGTTTTCCCTTGCCAAGGATAAACCAGCTTGTGGATGCTACTGCTGGCCACGAGCTCCTGAGTTTTATGGATGCATACTTGGGTTACAACCAAATCTCGATGAATCTCAAGGACGAAGAGCATACCTCATTCATGACTTATCGCAGTTTGTACTATTACAAGGTGATGCCCTTTGGGTTGAAAAATGCAGGAGCGACCTACCAACGCTTGGTAAACATGATGTTTGAAGAGCAGATCAAAAAGACCATGGAGGTCTATGTTGATGATATGTTGGTGAAATCCAAGCAGGTAGGTGACCATGTGCACGATCTATGAGAGATGTTTCAGATTCTGAGGAGTTATTAGATGAAGTTGAATCTGCTCAAGTGCGCGTTCGGGGTAGCTTTTGGGAAGTTTCTGGGCTTCATGGTCAACAGTAGAGGCATTGAAGCTAACCCTGAGAAGATCAAAGCACTGATTGGTATAAGGTCGCCTACCGGGTAAAAGATGTGCAGAGCTTTAATGGCTAGGTCGCGATATTGAACATGTTCATTTCGAAAGCTACAAACAAATGCATCCCTTTTTTCGATATTTTCAAGAAGGTAAAAAGCTTCGAGTGGATCGAACAGTGTGAAGTAGCCTTCCAGCAGCTCAAGGAATACATGGGGTAAGCTCCACTCCTTTTTAAGCCCAAAGAGGGAGAAAAACTAATTTTGTACTTGGGAGTGTCTCAACAAGCTTTGAGTGCTGCATTGGTGAGAGAAGAAGAAAAGACGCAGCTTCTAGTGTATTATGTAAGTAAAAGGTTGCAAGATGCTGAAACCAGGTATTCGCAGATGGAAAAGCTAGCTTATTGCCTGGTGGTCGCATCTAGGAAGTTGCGGCTATATTTCCAAGCTCATACAATTGAAGTCCTCACCCAATATCCGCTGAAGCATGTTTTACAAAAAGTAGACACCTCAGTTCGATTGTTGAAATGAGCAGTGGAGCTCACGCAGTTCGATATTCAGTTTAAGCTAAGGACGACCATCAAAGCTCATGCCCTAGCAGATTTCATTGTAGAATTTACAAGACCTGTGGATGATAAAGCTGAATCTTCTGAAGGTTCGGCCTGGGAGCTTTATGTGGATGGATCATCTAGCGAGCAAAGGGCTGGAGTTAGGATTCTATTGATTAGTCCTGAGGGCCACAAGATCCTTTGTGCATTAAGGTTTGGTTTCCAGGCAACGAACAATGAAGTTGAATATAAAGCGCTGCTCGCAGGTTTGCATCTAGCTAGAGAAATGCGAGCTGAATGGCTAAGGGTTTTTAGCGACTCTCAGCTTGTGGTTTGCCACATTCTGGGGGAGTACCAGACCAAAGGGCCGAAAATGGCATTGTAGCTCCAGAAGGTCCATGCTGGGCTCTTTTCAAAAATATGAAGTAAAGCAGATACCGCGAGCTCAGAACGCACATACAGATGCCTTAGCTCGCCTGGCAACCACTCGGGATGCAGACTTTCTTGGGGCAATCCCAATAGAGTTCCTACCAGCTCCAAGTATAGAAGAGAAGAATTCACTAATGACCATAAGTGTGCAACCCAATTCCTGGATGGGTCCAATTTTGAGATATTTGCAAGATGGGAAGCTGCCAAGTAATAAGCTTGAAGCACGACGATTACGAGCCAAAGTAGCCAGATACTGCATCTACAATGATGTACTTTATAAAAAGGGGTTTTCAGCTCCATTTTTTAGATGCATAGATGGCCAAAACTGTGAGGCACTGATGAGGCAAATACATGAAGGCCATTGCGGGAATCATGCTGGAGGGCTTTCTTTAGCTCAAAAGGTACTTCGTAAGGGTTTTTATTGGCCCACCATGAAGTAGAACGCCATCAATATGGTGAAGAAGTGTGATAAGTGCTAGAGGTTTGCCTAGGTTCCACGAGCTCCACCAGTTTACCTTCAATAGATGGTAAGCCCGTGACCCTTTGCAATTTAGGGATGGATTTGATCGGGCCTCTACCAACAGCCTGTGGAAGATGTAAGCACGTCGTGGTCGCTGTTGACTACTTCACAAAGTGGGCAAAAGCAAAGGAGTTGACAGAAATCTCCACAATGAAGATTGAGAAGTTTGTGTGGAGTAATATCATTTGCAGATTCGGAGTCCCACAACAGATCATGACCGACAATAAGACCCAGTTTAGCAGTGAACAATTTCTCAAGTTCTGCAATGACCTGAAGATCGTAAAGAGCTTCTCAACAGTGGACCATCCACAAGCCAATAGCCAAGTTGAAGTTGTGAATAAAATTATAAAGCAGACCTTGAAAATGAAGCGGGAAGCAAAGAAAGGAGCTTGGGTGGACGAGCTTCAGAAGGTGTTATGGGCTTATAGAACCACAGCTCACAGCACCACAGGCGAAACACCCTTTTCAATGGTGTATGGATCTAAGGCTATGATCCCAGCAGAGTTAGAAGTCACCTCGCAACGAAGAGCGACCTTCAATCCAAACGACAATGAGCAGTTACTTGCTGCGAACCTTGACTTGGTTGAAGAAGTCAGGGAAACAACCAGGTTAAGAGTAGTTGTTTATCAGCAAAGAATCACGAGATATTATGACAGGAATGCCCGAATCCATAGGTTCAACGAGGGAAAGTTGGTACTACGCCTCATTCTGCCTGGAGCTCGCAAATCAAGTGATGGATCCGTAGGCCCGAACTGGGAAGGACCCTACATCGTGAAAGCAAACTTAGGGAATGGAGCATATCGTCTGGCCAACATAAATGGAGTTGAGGTTCCTTGAGCGTGTAATGCTGAGTATGTCCGACCTTATTATCAGTAACTCATTTGCATGAGCATGACTTGTAATTCAGCTTTATTATGAATGCTCCAATTTCCTCATTTCATGCTTCATAAGTAAACAAGTCAGCGAGCCCTAGCCAAATTAGCTCGTTGCTTCACTGAAAAGAGCCAAAAAAGCAAGCGAGGTTATATACCCCTGCATAGCTCGCTTAAAATGAAAAGAGCCAAAAAAGTATGCGAGATCATGTACCTCTGCATAGCTCGCTAAAGAGCCTAAATAGCAAGTGGCAAATGACCCTGCTAGCTTGCTAAAATGAAAAGAGCCAAAAAAGCAAGCGAGATCATGTACCCTTGCATAGCTCGCTAAAGAGCCTAAAAAACAGATGGCAAATGACCTTGCATAGCTCGCTAAAACGAAAAGATTCTAAAAAAACAGGCAAGATCATGTACCCTTATATAGCTCGCTAAAGAGCCTAAAAAGCAGGTGGCAAATGACCCTGCATAGCTCGCTAAAATGAAAAGAGCCAAAAAAGCAAACGAGATCATGTACCCCTACATAGCTCGCTAAAGAGCCTAAAAAGTAGGTGGCAAATGACCCTGCATAGCTTGCTAAAACGAAAAGATTCTAAAAAAGCAGGCGAGGTCGTAAACCCCTACATAGTTTATCAACTCAAACAGCTCATCAACAATTCAACAAAATAGACAAGGTTTCGACCTATTTCAACAATTTACTGATTGAAGAATTAAGTAATTATTTGAGTTATAACATCTGACTATGGACAAGTTTATGTCATGCTGATTAGCTCGCATAAAGCTTTATGCCATGTAAACTGGAAAATATAAGATATATTACGAGAAACACAAAAACTCAAAGCTCATTCAACATGGGAAAAATAATGAAAGAAATTTTATTAAGTCCAAGATATCCTTTACAAATTGAAGATTGAAAAATACAAAAAACAAGATGCTAGCTTTGAGTCGGAGGATCTGGGCCTAAGGGGATATCTTCATGGGAAGGAGATGAGCTAGGAAGCTCGAGGTCGCCAGCAGATTCAGTTTAAGAGGTTGCACCAGGGGTCTCCGTTGCTGAAGGGGCTGGATCAGTTAAAGATGAGGCAACCCTTACTTTGAACTTCTTTACAGCTTCAAGTCCCACATCCCCAAAGATAGAAAAATCCATATCCGGATGGGACATCCACAGCGTGTAGAGAAAGTTGAGGCATGTTTTTTCCTCAGCCTCATCCTTTGCTTCAGCAACCTGCACCTCCAATTCCTGAACAGATTTTTCTCTAAGGATCATCAGTTTTTCGAAGGCATCGTTTGCATGGCAATTGATGACCTCAACCTCTTGCTTCATAGCTTTTAGTTGTTGCTCTGTAGCTTCAGCTCGCTGTATTACCTCCTACACTTGCTGCCTAAGCACCTCAGCTCAGTGCTCAGCCTCTTTAGCCCGTCTAGTGGCAGCTTCCACTTCTTCAGCCCGCTTCTCTGTAACCTCGGCCCGCTGCACTGCGGCATTAACTTACTGACCAAGTACTTCAACTCGTTTCTCAACAATCCCAGCCCGGTGCTCAACCTCTTCAGTACATTGTGTCGTAGCCTCCACTATCTCAGCCCGTTTCTCAGCCATCTCGGCCTATTGCTTAGACTGCCTCAGCTCTTCCTTCACTTGGTCTAGCTTAGCCCTTAAAGTGTTGCGTTCATTTCCCATTTTCAATAGAGTTTCCTCGACGGTCTATCTAGCATTGTTCGCTGCAGCTATCTGGGCCTCGTGGCCCTTTATGGTTGTCTCAGCCAAGTGCGCTATCTCATCATTAACCTCCTCCAGCTCGATCTCCAGCTTCATTATTCGATCTTCAGTGATCCCGGTCAACCTCCTCCTCTTTATCGATGCAAGGGCGGCTTGAAAGTGCTACAAGTTAATATTTGATAAAGTAAAGTAATCAAGAGATAAACAAACTTACCAGCATAGCATGACAAGCTGCGTACTCGTCCAGATCCGTTCCTCTAAGGGACTTGTTTTCTAAAGCATTTGTATGAGTCAACATAATTGTTGGCCAGTTATCAAGGAAGGGAGTCAAGTATCTCCCCCCTGATCCAATGTCCATGTTTGGCTTTGATGGCGATAGAGTCCTCTCAGCCTCTGGGGCATCAAGCTCTCCAGTCCAGTACATATGACGACGTGTGAAAAAGGTACGTTTAGTCCAGTTCCTCTTTGACCTCTGGCTGGTACCAGCCCGGGTTGCTTAGGGAGCGACTTCGGATGGGGTATCCCTTTCTCCAATTTATGAGCTGGGAACTGGAACCAGCGTAAGATCCGCTGCTGTTTCTGAAGGCAGCACCTCGCTAGGAGCAGCGACCGAGGGAACTTATACTTCAGCAGGTTGCTTAGCATGCTTTGGAGAAGCAGCTGGAGAGGAAGTTTCGACTGGTCGCTTTGCTAGAGTGGCTGAAGGGGCTGGAGTTCTAGTAGGACTCTCAAAGGGGAACTCCAAAAGAGTAAGTTTCTTCCTTTTGGCTAGAGCTCGCCCAGTGGAAGAGACAGTTGTTGGAGAAGCAGTTGTTCGAGATGTGCCCACTGGTGGAGTGCGAGCTGAAGCTGGTGCCACCCTAGCAGATGGAACTGCTGAAGCCCCTGGGATAGTTGAGTGATTTGGAGAGAGGGATGATTCTACTTGCACAATAAGGGCTGCGCGAGCTGGAGCCTTTTCTGCCTGCGCTGGGGCAAGAGCTAGAGAAGTTTATACTTGCGAGGAAGGGATAGGTAGCTCGAAGACAGAAGGAAGCTCGCATTGCCCCATGCTCGATATGTCATTCTCGACATCGATTAATGGAGAATCATCTAAAGGAGCGAGGCCATAAGCTTGAAGAAGAGCATTATCGAACTTGCTGCTAATGTTGGCTCCACCCGAGCTTGCGAGCACATCGAGAGCCCTTTTCTCCTCGCTGCTGAGAGGAGACTTGTCTATTTTTAGATCTGCAAAGCAAATCATTAACAAAAAAAAAAAAAAAGAGCTCACTAATGATTCTCCTCCGCATACTTGGTTCTAGGGCGAAACCGAAGTTTTTAAGACGAGTAAGGGAAGGGCATGAGACTAGAAACCAGCTCGTCTTATATGCCCGTACATTAGACTTGCCCTTCGCCTCTCCTTGGGGCAAAAGTTCCTTATATTCAGAAGGACGAGCTGAGAGATAATAGATGTCGTCCTGTTTCTTCCCCTTCTTTGTGCTCAAAGCCTTGATGTTGTAAAAGTTTTGAATTATTTTTGGTGTTGGAGGACGAAGACCATTTTTGAGAAAGGCCAGAGCCAACGAGGTCAGCTGCGCATATGAGTTCGGCGTTAACTGGAACGGCGTGAGCTCAACAGTGTTTAAAAACCTGATTAAATAAGAAGGAATTGGGAATCTCAGCCCATGTTCCAGATGCTGAGTACTGACAGCAATATACCCCCGCGGAGGACAGCCTACATGTTTTCTCGGAGTGGGGGACATAGCGCGACAGCTTCGAGGGATATGGAATTGAAGAGCAATCCTCTCCAGTTCGGAGACCATTATGGTGGACGAGTAGTGAGCAAACGTTTCGTGAACACTTTGCCCTTTTCAGCTCACTTTTGGGTTTCTGCTCATCTTGTTTCAGTTGTTCCACTGACTTTATGGGCTCCGCTTGAAGACATCTGTATAATGGAAACATGATCAGATCACAGCAAGCAGATTATTAAAATGTTAAAAAATTCTCTAAGTTTCCTACTTCGCAGGTCATTCCTACAATAAGGGGCTCGACTTATGAAGGAAACGACCTACGAGGTAGTGGTCTACAGGAGCCTAATCCAATAGTTAGCATGCATAATGGGCCACAAACAGCAATCAGGTCGCAGATAAACATGCTACAGGATCAAATCGACAGAATTTGAAAAGTCGTGTTCATAAAAAACCCAGAACAATGAAGATTCAACGATAACATCACATATTCAAACCATTTAGACACAACAATGGCAAAGTGCAAACATAGTGCAACATCAACTCAATAAAACAAACCAAAAAGCTAAAAGTTTGAAGTAAGAAATCATAAGCTTATCGTGAATCTTTAATGAAAGTGTATAAAACGGCGACTGGAAGTGTTGATTTCGTGAAAAACCAATAAGGCTGTTGAGAAAAACTTGGTGGCTTCGAGAGAAAATGACAGGTGAAGAAGAAAATGAGAGGGCTCCACTAGTTTATATAGGTGAACGAGCTCTAGTCCCAGCCGTCAGATCTGTGTGCTATGTAACCGCCATCAATCCAACGGTGTAGCGCTAGGTGCGACCTTCTAATCATGCAGCCGTCAGTTGAAAGACGTGCGCATTAAATGCACATGCAAGGGACGTGCCAACGTCGGTTCAGTTACCTCCTGCATGACTGCCACGTGTCAAGGTCGATGTGATAGAATTTGAAAGGGCGCGAAAGTGATTTTTCAAGTTGGCGTACCAAGGAAGCTAGCTTTTACCAGTGAGCTCGAGCTCCCAATTCATAGAACGAACTGAGAGCTAGGGGGTTGATGTTATGTGTATTTTTCAGATTCGTTAAATGGGCTGGTAAAAGCCCAGCTTAGGCCCAAATGAAGCCCAATGAAGTCAATCCAATGCAAAGGCCTATCAGATAAGGCCCAGATATCAACTCTAAGCCCAGCGAGCTCTATAGCTCGCCTCAACAATCTTCTCAGCTCGCAGAATGGAGCTCGTATCGCAGCCAGGTTGAAGCTTGTCTTATAAGTCACCATAGGCACAGCTCGCTACTCGCTTCTTAGCGAGCTCTAACTCGAGATCGCCATAGACAACAGCTCGACCAGAGCATAATTAATGCAATATCTTCCAGAACAGGCAGTTACCTAGTCTAATCGTGATTCTCTCATTAGATTTGGAGGTTAATTCAAATTTAGTCAAGCATTATCCCGAGATATTTGGAGTAGTTTCCTGATTTTATTCTAACTGTTTAGGAAGTGTAATTAATTCATGATTCTCTTCCTATTTTATTGTTACTAGATTTGTACTATCTTTTCCCCTATAAATAGGGGTTAAAATCATTGTAACAGGACACACAATTGAATAATATAATGTCACTCTGCAGAATTTGAGAGAGACAGCCATGGACGTAGGTGCACTCGCTGAACCACGTTAAAAATGTTGTGTTTCTTGATCTTGTTTGGCTTTTTGCTGTGTTATTTTCTTGGTTTTTGTGTTTTCTTACATTGATTGCAGGTTCTGAGCATTGAATTCTCGTCGACTGAATTCCAACGTCGACAAATTTTATTTGAGTGATTATACACAAGAATTAGACATGCTAAAGTAGCTCTGAAGTTAGGCTTTGGCCTTAGGAAAAAATGAGATTTTTGTTTCAAGCCTTATGTTTAAAAGAAAAGAAAGAATTTTTAGTATTTTGTAAAAGAAATTTTAGATGTCTTGAGTTTACCCTAACCCCCAGAAATTTTGAAAAAGAAATTTTGTTTGTCAAGTTGCTTTGAAATGGATCCAACGACCCCTTTGTGTAACAAAAACATTTTTATTCAAGTATTTATTCATAAAACCTTTTATATCATAACAAGCTTATAATATTGAACACTAATTAAAAATGCAAGCGTGAATTACACTTACCTCGTTTCGAAGCGATTGGAAGAGCTTTAATGAGTCTCTCGTGCTCCTCCTTCTTGCTTCTCATCTATATAACATATTCTTACTTAGGGTGTGCTATAATAAGCTATACAAAGTTATATACATCGTTTCCAATACTATTAACTCTTTAAAATCGCTTTTTCGCTATAACCTTCCCGACTCGATGCTAACTTCAGCGGAGCTTTAAAATTCTGGTTTCTTTTTATAAGTTTTAATTATATACCTCTAGGGATATTTCCACGCAGTTCGTATAATTTTCAGAGGTTCGAAATGAAAAGTCAACTTTTTCGGACCCCCTTTGACTGAATACTATTCACAGCCCATTCCGTGGGCTTTTTCACTTCCGTTTTCACTTAGATTATCTCTCTATCTCTCACTTAGGTCACCCGTAAAACGATTTTGAAAAATTCCAACTATAAAGGGGTGACACCTATGAAATACCCCTATTTTTTTCACTAGTTTTTCATGCACATTTTGCCTCAAATATGAAATGAACTCATTTCCTTCATATCTAATGTTATTTCCCTCAATTATGATTGAATACATTTATTTCATGTATCAACGAATGCATTTTACATGAAATTCCACAATGCCCTTCAACTAGGCTCTTAATTCTCAACTCATCTCTACACTTTTCCTTTTTCAGTTCTAACACCCCTATATGTTTTTCTAACTTATAATATGCATGAATTAGAGCTCAAAATGATCAAAATACAATGGGGTCACATACCCTCTTACTTGGCCGTGACTCACTTGTACACACACAACATACTATTTTTTTTTTCAATTTCCTTTTTAAATGTTAGCATTTCCTTAACTTTTCTAACTTCTAACATGCTTAAATCAACCTTAATTACATCTAAACTCAATGGGATCACATATTCATCATGGTGACCTTAACCTATACATGCACACACAACACTTCATTTCATTCAACTTTCAATATTTTCACTAACTTATTCTCTTAGATATTTTAACAAACACATTAACTATCATTACAATTGCTTAAATATGTTTCAATATCTACTTAGGGTTTTCTACTCATAAACCCTAACTTCTATTTTATGCATGATCTCTTACATTTCAACCTTTCCTTTTTAACTTATTATGGTTCTACTATTGATTTAGATAAAAACCTACATCAATTTACACATCAAAACTAACCCAACCAACCAATACAATCATAAACCCAATTATCACCATTTCTAAATAAAGTCATGGAAACCTTACCTTAGTTTTTCTTAGAATTTGTTATTCTAGCTTTAAATCAACTAAGAATCTTGATTTGAAACTTGAAAAATGGTTCAAATTGACTTAAACTTCTTCTCCTTTCTCTTTCTCCTTGTTACTGCCACTTCCTCTCTTGCTCTCTTAATTCTCTCCTTTTTTTTTCTAAGTGTTAGAATGACTAATACTCTAACACTCACATATATATAGCTTTTAATGGGATTAATTTACCAAATTACCTTTCTTGAATTTATTTTACTATAAACTTTATCTTATTTCTAGGTATTAAATGAATTCACTTATATAAATATGTTTCACTCTCATTTAAAAAAATATAACTTTGTCACTTATGTATATTTCTCATTTATGAAAAAATCATTTTGCCCTTTATTGAATTTTCTTACTATAAGTGTCAAACACTTCTTATAACTTCTATTAACACTTTGATATCACTCACAAGATCATTATTTATAACTTGAACATTTTCATTTCCATATTATAACTTTTAACACTAGAGAATGAAATATCAAGAATAGGGGTTTACATAGATTGTTTGACAACTTTAAAAGATTATTAATTCCTATCTGAAAAGATAATAGAAGGATAGTACACCCACGATCAAATTGAAAAATGACCCTAGAAAGATTAAAAAAAATTTATAAAAAAAAAGGAATTTTGACGATTATATGTCAATTAAGAACTTAAGTTATAAAGAACTTTAACCCAATAATTAAAACTCAATTAAAAACCAAAATTATAAAAGAAAGATATTGATGCCACTCCTAAGACATAAACGAGAAGGTGAGAGATAAGTCATGATTTTGATCATCACAACTATAACTTAATAAGATCACATGTTTAACAATGAACAAAAGAGAAACAAATCTCTATTCTTTTAATTAAAAAGTTGGCTATATCATCAATCTTCTTTTTGCTTATGGTTGCAAGCCTTTTTATAGGCAAAACAATCAAACTATAACATGAAACCTTAGCCCCTTGACAATTGAGCTCAACTAATCACACTCATGGGCTTAAATTAAAATAAATGTCTTAGCCTAAAGCATTAATTAAAATAAAATAAACTAACTGAATTTAAAACCCATTATAATTAAAATAAATTTAGTCCAAATTATTTAAAGTTCAATTAACTCCAGTTTGCCTCTAATTGTCTTCCATTAATGCTTAAAGCCTTCAAGATTAAGCTCATTTGTCTTAAATTGCCTTGTTTTTTTTAATTGTCTTATTGTCCTCCATGATTGTTATTTTGGTTTCCATCATTCTCATTTCCTCAAAATGATTTGTCCTCAAATCGTCATCCATCTTCTTTGTTGTCTGATGATTTGATTGACACTTGAAAAGAATGTTAGGGAAAGAACCTCACACACTCTCTTATGTGTTTCATTTCACTCACTCACGTGTTTATCACTTAAGACTCCGTTTCCACAGTCAAATTTTTCCTTTTTATTTTTTAAATCAAATTTGAAACACAATAAACAAGATTAATAAATTCAGCCAAGATGGATAATGATTAAAAAAAAAAAAGTTTGATGATGATTTTTTTTTTTTTCGTTGAATCAACAAGCAAGCAGATGTAGACAGTCCAAAAGAATTTCAAATCGAGTTGATTTGTTCTGCGAACACAACAGAATGTGATGATGAAACAAGATGGACCAAAAACAAAAAAAATTGCTGTTGAAATACAAATAAAATAGTGATATGTTTGGTGGATGATGCAGCAAATCTAAGAATTGCAAATCAAAGTCAAACAAATTGATGATGGTTGGTGATGTATGCAGCATTATAGGAAACAAAAGCTAGAAAAATATAACATGGACTGATGTGGGTGGTGATTATGAAAAATCAAGAAACAAGAATAAATAAATAAATATATATATATATATATAGGAAGGATTGAAGCTGTTGACGTAGACAAGAACAACATTGATTAGCACAATAAGAATGAACAAATAATGTAAGACCCGGAATTTCATTTCCCTAGGAGAAATAGTGTTTCCCGGATAAATAGTATTTTCAGATGAATAGTGATTTTATATGAATAGTATTTTTGAGTGAATAGTGATATTCGGGAAAAGGAAAATTTTCTCAAGTTTCGTGAAATAAAAATTTTTCGGTGAATAGTATTTTCAGGTGAATAGAGTTTTCGATGAATAGTGTCCGTGTGAATAGTGAATTTTGAAAAATAGACCCCGGACATCATAAGCTCCGGAATCGGAATTAGGGTTATTAGAAACTGAAACGGAGTAAAAATGAGTTTATTTGAATGGATTTTAAAAGTTCAGAATATTTATCGATAAAAATACTCTCGTTGAGAACGTTGAGAATTTAGTGAGTTTAAGTTCAATTGAATTTTTTTCAAAGCATGGAATTGAAAGTTAAGACACCCAATTAGAGTATTGCATGAGCAATTTGATGATAGGGTGACTATGGAATATTTTTGGAATTTATTGGTGTTAAATGAGGATTAAAATTTAAGTTAAATGCAATGTTAAATGTGTAGGAGAAGATAGGCATCAAAGAAGCACAATCCATGTGCTTGGGTGAAGGCCAATGAGGTTAAGACACCTTAGAGTCAAAAAGCAAGTGAATAGTTGAGATTTAATTAAGAAATGAGATGAGTTGTTAGTGATTAAATGGATGAGAATAATTGACCAATCAAATGTATTCATGCATGACTAATGGCATTTAGGTGATTTTAGAGATAGTTTAAAGGCAATTTTGGCATTGAAAGAGTGCTAGTTTATAAGTGAAGGCTTGATGGATGATTGAAGGAGAGATGAGTCGGTTGAGAGGAGAAGAAATCGTGAGAGACAAGCTGAAACTGTGAGCTGAAACCGAAAGAGAGAGGGAGCTAAAACCGTGCGTGAGCAGAACTGAACAGAAGAAGAAGGGAAGTTGCAGCCGTGAAGAAGGAGAAGAAGAAGAAGAAGAAGAAGAGATGATCCATCCCTTGTAACCTCCCAAACCCATCCATCTTCTACAAGAGAAAGTGAGGGTAAGTTGAAGTTATTTTTTGTTTGGTTGATGGACTTTTAAAGTTGTTGATTTATATGAGGTTTTAATGAATTCTATGGACTAAATCAAGGTTGATCATCATTAATCTAAGCTTGGAAGTGAAGAAGAGGATTAAGGAGTCTTGGATCAAGGTTTTTGAAAGGTAAAAGTTAGGGTTTGTAAGTTAAAGTTGATGAAATTAATTGATTTTTTTGTTTAAGATTGTAGTTGATTTAATGGATGATTTGTTGAAGTGTTTATGTGTGATTATTTGGGTTGAAATGAAGAGGATGGATGAAGTTGTCATATATTAGTATGTGATTAAATTATAAAAGTATAGGTGATGAGATTATTTGGATGATTAGATGAAGTTATATATGAGATTATATGTTGATTGAAATGAAACTTGGAAAAGAAACATCAAATAAGTAAGTTGTTGGATATATATATATATATATATATTAGTGTATGGATCATTGTGTTTTTGCATGTATTTAAATTGACTTTAATGTTTGAAGAAGTGGTATAAGGTTTGGGAATGAATTTAAGTTGATTGGAATTAAAAGGATATAAGAAAAATGGAAATTGGAAAAGGTTGGGTGTTAAGGTGTTCAATGTAAAGAAATGACTCCTAAAGTATTATTCAATCTTTTTCATGTATTTTGATGATGGTTATAAGATGTTTGAGTGCTTTAATGCCAAAGAAATAAATGGAAATGGGTGTGAGAATATTAGTTGGAAAGTTGATGGAGTTGTGAATTTATTGAGAAAATATATTGAAGGATAAAGTGAATAAATTGTTGGATATTTGAATGAGTTTAGATACAAAAATTTTGGGTTAGAAAGTGATTGAAAGGCTAGTCAAGAATATGGTTGTTATGTATTGGTGTATGGAATTTTAATGAAGTTGAAATGGTAGTATATTTTGAATCCTAAACCAAGATTTTGGTTGGATTAAATTGTAGGAAAATCTCAAGAATAAAAAGGAAGTGTTGGAGAGGTGGTGAAGAAATTGGAAGTGAATAGTGAGTGGTTTTATTTTGTAAAGTATTTATGAATTTATTTCATGAGAATTGAGTTATTTAATTGTTGTTTTAGTAAAAGAGTTTATTATGCGATTTTATATTTACCTTAGCATATGATATATTTTTATATGAATCACATGAATATTTTTATTAAATTGCAATTATGAGCATTTGAGTATTAAAGCAATTTAGTATATTGAGTAATTATACTCGAGAATTTTACATGTTAAAGTTATTTATAAATGATAGGCTTTGGCCTTAGAAAAAGTAAAGTTTTATTTCCAGTAATCAAAGAAAAGAAAAGCAAGACTTCTATTATGGAAAGATTTTAGATGCCTTTGGTTTACCCTAGCCCCCAAAAGATTACCGGTCGAAGTACCGTATGCGTGTATGACAAGAGCAGTTGGGAGAGTCAGCCACTAACTTGGGGGGCTTGAGTCGAGTCTGTGAGTCGCCCTCTGCACGTATATGGTAGCATAGATCTGCCTGATGTTGGGAGGGGATCGCCACCCCAAGAGGTTTCCCACATCTACGACTACGCCTAGTAGCGTTCCTAAGCTCTTGTGGCGTTGAGAGATTCCGTCACAATGGAGCTAAGTTTCCCTGGGTTGTCTTTGGCGAGACAAAAGAGAAAAGCACGTTAATAGACGTGAAGTTTATTAAAGTGGAAATTATTTCTAGTTTGAGAAATAAAGAAAGATTTATAAGAATTACCCAGTTTTGTAATTTTAATAAACTTATAGAAAGAAGATTAGTTTACAAAGTATTTTGAGAGGAAGTATACATTTGAGAAAACTAACATTTTAGTGAAAAACTATCCACTCACTGAGTTTTACACTCACCACCCTATTTTTTCGTATTTTATAAAAATCCTCCCCAGGTGCAGGAACGAGCCGTCAACTAGAAGAGGCTCCATCAGACGCGTAAGTGGCCTGACGCAACAGCATCACTACATAAGTTTAGTTTAAAAGTGTATGTCATGAATTTTATGCAACTTTTAGTGAATATTTGTAAATTATATTTTGGACATGTATATAGTATTTTGTAGTTATAAAATTAAGTTTGTGATAAATTAAATTATATATTTATCTTAAATGAAAGCAAAGTATATTTACGGATTTTAAATTGAAAATATTTATGGTTGGATTGTGGAAACGATTTGAGGGCCCGAGGCCCAGTAGTGGAGAAATGTTTGTCATAGAAGTGCCAAATTTTGAAATTTGCAGGGCGGTATATTCGGAAAACAGCCGTTATGTTGCCCAAATTTTTATAAATCCATTTTGTAAATGTTCAAAATAAAAAGGAAAAATTTTCCTACGTTTTCGCATTAACAGAAAGTTCTTCAAAGTAAACGGCGTAGCTTTACGGGAACTTTCCAGTTGGATTAGATATCTGTTGGAGGGCTACTGTAAGGCGGCCGGCAGGACTAGTAAGGAGAGGGACTTGTCAAATAACCCTAAAAAATTAATGTTATACGGCTAAAAAAATTAAAATAGCAACGGAAAAATAAATTGATAAATCAAACCTGAATTAATTCCTAAAGCTCTTATATCAATTAATGCAAACCCCTAGACAGAGATACGATACCCACAATCAAATTGAAAAACAATCTCAAGAAAGATTAAAATAGGTTTATAAAAAAAAAAATTGATTAATTAGTTATATGTCAATCAAGAACAAAAGTGATAAAAAACTTTTATCCAATGATTAAAACTGAATCAAAAACCAAAATTATAAAAGAAATATATTGATGTCACTTTCAAGACATAAACAAAAAGATGAGAGATAAGTCATGATTTCAATTGTCACAAACATAGTTTAATAAAATCACATATTCAATAATGAACAAAAGAGAAACAAATCTCTATTATTTTAATCAAGAGTTTGGCTACCTTATCAATGTTCTTTTTGCTTACAGTTGCAAGCCTTTTTATAGGCAAATAAATCAAACTTTAACATGAAACCCTAATACCCTAACAATTGGGCTTAATTAAACATATTTATGGACTTATGTCCAGCCTAAAAACATTAATTAAAATAAAATAAGCCAACTTAATTTAAAATCCATTATAATCAAAACAAATTCAACCCAAATTATTTTAAACCCAATTAACTCCAGTTTGTCTCCAATTGGCTTCCATTAGCACTTAAAGCCTTTAAGATTAAACTCAATTGTCTTAAATTGCCTTCTTTTTCAATTTTCTTGTTGTCCACAATGGTTGCTATTTTAGTTTTCATCAGAGATTACTTTTTTAAGTTAATCGAGCTTGAGCCTTTTTTAAATCAATAATTTTATTTTCATTATTTCTAATTCAAAATTATTTATAATTTTTATATTAGTATATTGATAATTTTAAACCTATTCAAGTTGTTTTACAACTTTAAAATATTATTAATTCCTATGTTAAAAGATAATTTTACCTTCAGAATGATTAGTTAATCGATAGTTAATCAATGAATTCTAAGGTATTTAAGTAATTATGATAAAGTTACCACTACATGCAATTTTACTTAAAATTGGGAGGGTGCAATTTATATTTATAAATTCTTACATTGGATTATTTTTTCAACAAACACAAATATTGATTAATTATATAAAATTAGTAAATCAAAACAACCAATCATTCAAATAGTCTAGGTCCAAAAAAAAAAAAAAATCACTTAAATGGTGCATAAATGTTTTACGTACTTTTTGAAAATCTATCTACTATAGAGATATATACAATCGGATACTTGTGTTCACAAGTTCTAGGACCCAGCTCACATATGCATAAGAGCATCTTGTATGACACCCTCTCTCGAATTTGTACTGTATTCGTGTATGGAACAAGATGATTTTCATTTTATTAAGTAATAAAAAGAATTTTAAGGTGTTTTATGATGAAATTAAATTTTTATAGAGCTTCCGGAAGGATTGGAACTAAATTTAAGTTATAAAAGTTGAGGGTAAATTGGTAAAAATAAAAGATTTTGTAAAGAATGACAAGATGATAAATATGAGGAAAGGACAAGGACAATGGTGGTAAACAAAAGAATTCTCTAGAATTTGGTAAAAGTGTAATTTTAAAGAAGTTTAAGGATGAAATCGAGCTTAACCCACGCCTATAAATATAGGTGTGTGGTGAGTGTGTCGGGAAGAGAAAAATCTGGAAAAGAGAGAGAGGGAGAGAGAAAGCTGTCACTGGCAGAGGGAAGGAGAGCAGATCTGTAGCTACTCCAGATGGATTTTTTCCATTTTTGAGGAAGATCAAGCTGATTGGAAAGTGAGAAACCAGATCTGGTAAAATTTAAGTGATAAGAATGAGTTTTTATGATTTTATGTTGGTGATAAGCTGTCAAGTAACAGCTTTTGGGTTATAAACATTTAATGAGATTCTTGGGGTATAGATCTGGTGGTTTGAAGCTGTAAGCAAGAGAGAAAGCAAGACAAAAGGTTGAGCAAGGGTCTAGTAAGTGAAATAGTTGAGAATGATGTTAATTTGTAGTAGTTTAATTTTGTTTTGGAATGATTCAATTTCTATCGTTGAACCTGATGAGATTGCGACTTGAGAAATTGGCGAACTGATGATATGTTGATTTATTATGTATGTGTGAAATGAGCTCGAGATGTATTTATGGTAATGAAAAATGTAAGTTTGAAGAAAGGAGTGTTAGAAGTAGGTATGCGTGAGTCAGGATAGGAGCTCGCCAGGTGCGAGCTGAAGGATGCCCTTAGTGTGTTCAGCTGGTTAAGATAGTCGATTGAGGAGCGAGTTGGGCTATGCTTGTTGCTTTCCACCTCGCTTTTCTAGACTATGTTGGAATGCGAGCTCGCAAAAGGAGTTGAGTAAGGTCGTAGCCCATCAGGGGTGCTTGGCTAAGCTAGCCTCAAGTAGTAGCTCGCAAGGGCGAGATGAGAGGGAATGATGAGTGAGTCGAGCTGGAAGAAGGTAGCAGTTCACTGAGAGTGAGCTGAACGAGCTCGCTAAGATTGGTGCCTTCAATTCTAGTTGAGCTGGGCAAAGTAGGAGCTCATTGAAGGTGCGAGCTCGTAGCTCGAGCTAGCTCGAGCTGACTGACAGTATTCCAGTCCTTAGCAGCTCACAAGATTTAAGAATCAGAGATAATAATTCAGCTAGTTAAGTAAAGGTCTCATTTGTGACTAAGTGTAGGTGGTAGTGAGCTGAGAAGAGGTCGCTGAAGCAGAGATTCAAGTGAATAGGACAGCAAGCTGTAAGTGTGAAAAGATTTTCTCTATGTTAAATGTTTTTCAGATTTTTCTGCAATTATTATATAAATTCTCATAAATTATTTTTAGCTCACCAATAATTCATGTTTAGCATGAAAGATTAGCTTGTTTGAAATATAGGAAGAGTAAAAAAAAAGAGTAAAGATTTTCAAAGACTAGTGGAACGGCCCAAGCTTATTGATAGACAAACCTTTTAGCATTAGACCCGACCAGTATATCCCATAATATAGGGCAAGTGTTGGGAGGATTAGTCTTACTAACATCGAGGGGATAGAGTCTGTCATGTCTGTCGAGTCGCCTTTTTACACTTGTGGGGTATTGTCTTGCTTGCGTTATGTGATGATAGTTCCGCTACGTAGTTGCAGGATGTCTTGGTAGCCTTGTCACTGTGTGTGATGATAGATATTCCGGCACATGATCCTCCCTCCCCCCCTACACTGAACGGAGCTGGCCTACCTATTCATGTGGTTATAGCTTTCTTTGGGTTCTCCATTAGTACAGATTTTAGAAAGAGAAGCATACCATAAAAAACAAATTTTGGAAAGAAACCATTTTAGAAAGTATTTTAGAAAAAAATTCTAAAAATATTAAAAAAAAAATTATAAAATCCAAGTTTTAAGAAAATAAATTATTTTACAGAAAAATGTTTTCGAAAGGAAATTCATAAAACTTAAAATTTAGCAAAACCCTTATATACTGACTAGACTTTATAGCTTACAAATTGTTTTGGTTTTATGTTATAAAACCTCCGAGACGCAGGATCAAGGAATCAGGGTACTAGTCCGTGGCGATTAGACTAAACACATTAGAAGACTGACGATGCATCATTTTTTTCTTTTGTAACCATTGTGTTTGAATGATATTATTGATTTTGTTATTATGTGTATTTCAAAAGAAAAATTGAACAATATTTTATGAATATTTTATGTAATTACGATGACATGTCTACTTTAAATAATGTTATTAGCCATAATTATGATAATGTTTTCAGATACATTACTAAGCAAAGTTGTTTATAGGTATAGGTTTGCTCTATGACGCCTTTTTGGGTCCTATTAGGTGGACCTTAAAAAGGTCTCGTGAGGTGCCTGGCAAGCCCATATGATTCATTAGAGAGAATTAGGGTCGGGTCCTGTCATCTTGTGGGTGTAGTAAGAGGGATGAACGATAATGTTGATAACATCATCAAAAAGTTTCCACAACATTTTGGTTTGTCTAGACATGACAAGTTAGCTACTAACTGTTTTAGGAAAGTCAAGACTTCCATTTTAGAGGCCCCAAACAATTTGTTTTTTCTTCTCCCTAACGTGTGGGGACCCTTGCTCATCAAAAGAGACTACCGTGACATCTATTACTTTCTTCTTAGTTCTCTCTAATGAGTGGACTTGATAAAGTCGACACAATTAAACGTTTGAACCATAGAAAATCAAGGGTAATGCAACATAAGCTGTTAGGACCTTTCTATTATTTGCTTTTCTCTCAGCCATGTGAAATCATCAACCTTCCTAGGCATAACTCGGAAGGTTGATGATTCCACACGACTGAGAAAAGAAAAGCAAATAATTGGTTTAACATACATGGGATGGAGGTGATAGATTAACTATAATATTGTCATATATGTCAGCATTGTAAACTTACCTTGAAAATAAATTTACCAATGGTTTCTCAACATATATGACCTGGAATCATGGTCTTTAACTACAAGTGAATCTAACCAGATCAATGTCTTTTTAAACATATACCATCAACTAACCTAAAAATTTACCTATTTGTCATTAAAAACAGAAACTGAAAAGAGGGGAAAAAAATAATTAAAATTAGCAAAATGGGCGCCATCTATAAATGTCTATAGCACAAAGGGTGTGAAGACGTGACTCACGACCAATCTAGTTATGCAAATATAGGTTCACTACAAAGAAGAAGCAGTTGCACTGGAGAAACAAGGAGAAGTCATGGAGGCTAAGGATGATGGAGGAATCCCAATATAATAGGTTTTTTTTTTTTTTTTTTAATTTTTAACTTTTTTTATTTTAATAAAAGTATTAAAATATTTAACTTTTATTATTTTAATAAAAGTATTAAAATATTTAACTATTATTATTTTAATAAAAGTATTAAAATAATTAACAAAATATTTTTGTAATACCCTCTTTTGAGGATATTACTATGCATATATACGGAAAATGTTTTGTACTTGTATATATTTTATTTTTGAAATAAAAAAAGGATTTTAAAGTGTTCGAAGGTAGAATTTAATTTTTATAGAGCTTCTGGAATGATCAAGAGTAAATTTAAATTATAAAAATTGAGGAACAATTGGTGAAAATAAAATATTTTTATTAAGAATGACAGAATCGTAAATAAAGGGAAATGATAAGGACATGGTGGAAAACAAAAGAACTTTAAAGACTAGTGGAATCGTAATTTTAAAAAATTTTAAGAGTAAAAAGTGAGTTTGACCCACTCCTATAAATAGGTGAGTGGGGTGAGTGCGTCGGTAGAAGAGAGAAAAATCTAAAAGAGAGAGAAAAAGAGAGAGAGAGAGTGGTTGGTAAAAAGAGGGAAGAAAAATTTTTAGCTGTTTAAGTTAGATCTCTACCATTTTTTTTTTTTTTTGGAGGAAATCAAGCTGCTAAAAGGTGATAAACTGATTTAGGAACCAGATTTGATAAGAGTAAAGTGGTAAGATCAAGATTTCATGGTTTCATTTTTGTAAGAAATCTATGAAGTGCTGTTAGCAGCTTTGCATCTGTTCTAATGAGATTTCTGTAAATAGATTTGATGATCTGAAGCGCAGGCAAGTGGGAAATCAAGGCAAAAGACTGAGAAAAATTCTGGTAAGTAATGTAACTAAGAAATGATGATTGATCTGTGGTAGTTTGATTTTGGTTTAGAATGATTGAGTTCCGTCACACAACCTACTATGGTGTTGCGACCTGATTTGAGTGAATGAAGCTGACAAAATGTTGATTGAAGTAGTGTGATTATTGCTTAAGACGTTAAATTTTTAGTTGTGAAATTGTTAAGGTTGCGACCTAGGTTGATGGGAAGAGTCTGGCGCAATATGGTTGAATAAATGTATGTAATGTAAGTCATTATTCTCGATTCTAGATCTCCTGGTATTAGGAACTTGACTAAAAGATGAAAATGTTAAATTTCATCAATAGCATCTTTATGGGTGATATAGAATGTTAGTAAAACTTTTAGAAACTAATTAACACTAATAGTGAGATAAATGCAAAGAAGGGCAAAATGGTCATTTTATCAATAAGAGAGATTTAAATAAAGGGTAAAATGGTCATTTTATCAATAACAGAGATTTAAATAAAGGGCAAAATAATCTTTGTTCAAATAAGAGTTATAGATGTAAATATAAACATGTTAGTCACCTAACACTTAGAGAAAATTAAGTGAATTGTGAAATAAATTAATAAGGGGCATTATGGTCATCGATACCAAATAAGCTCCTATATATATGAAGGTGTTGGTGTTAGTCACCCACACTTAGCAAAATCAAAAGCAAAATAGAGATAGGAAGGGAGAGAGAGGGACGGCAACACAAAGAGGAAGGAGAGCCCTAAAATTTTTTAAGTCAAGTGAACCTCCAATCAAGAATATATTGTTATTCAAGTTAGATAATCAAAGTTGGAGCAAAATCCAAGTAAGTTTTCATGGAATTCTTTAAAGTCATGATAAGTGGATTGTTTTTGGATTGTTGTTGGATTGCTTTCTTTTGTTGAGTAATTGATGTGGGTTTGATCTAAACTAGGATTAGAACCCTAAAACATCCAAAAAAGGAACTTAGTTTGGGTGGAATCACATAATAGATTCAAGTTAGGGTTTATGGGAGCAAAACCCTAAAGATTGAATTAGAGTTGTATTAAGCAAATTGATTGCATTTTAAGTGTTTGATGAAATGTTTGATAGAAAGTAGCTTGAGAAAATTGAAAAGTTGAATGGTGTGGGTGTGTATGGATGTCACGGCCAAGTGAGGGTGTATATGACTTCATTGAGTTGTGACCAAATTGAACTTGGTTTCATACATATTTGAGGCTAGAAAATCATATGGAATTGATAGAATTTCAAGATGATAAGAAATAGTTACAAAAGTATAGTTAGGTTAGATGAAGGACAATTGTAGTCACTATACAATGCCATTTCATCTTTGCATTTTAGTGTAACAAATGATCATAATCAAGTACAAATGAGTCTAAGAATCATAGTAGAAGGCAAATTGAGTTTAGAATGTGAAAAGAGCAGATTTTAACATGAAAAAGTATCGAAAAATAGGGGTATTTCATAGGTTTCACCCCTCTGTAGTTAGAATTTTTCAAAACCGTTTTATGAGGGACCTAAGTAAGAGATAGGAAGATGATCCAAGTAAAAACGGAAGCGAAACAGCCCACGGAATGGGCTGTGAACAGTATTCTGTCAAAGGGGATCCGAAAATTTTGACTTTTTGTTCCGAGCCTCTGAAAATTATATGGACTACATGGAGATGTTCCTAGGGATATATAAGTTGAACTTTAGCAAAAAAACTAGAATTAGAAAGCTTCGGTTAAGTAGAACCTAGAAGGGAAGGTTGTAGTAAAAAATAGGTGTTTTAAAGATCCTTTAATGTTAAAAGCAATGTGTGTAACTTTGTGTAGTACATTGTGACATATTTTAAATAAGAGTATGTTGTGCAGATGACGCACAAACTAGTGGAGCGAAGGAGACTCATTAAAGTCCTCCGATAAGTTTGGAATCGAGGTAAGTACTACTCACTTGCATTGTTTCAATTCTAGTTGAAATATAAATATATATTGTTTAAATGGAATTGTGAAACAAATTTCAAAATCTAAGTTCGTATTTTTGTGTAAAAAATCCTTATATCAGATTCATAAATAAAAATCGAGACTAAAGTATTTCAAAAAGGTTGGAATTTAAAGTTTAGTTAAATGTTTTTAAAGATAAAGAAGTTTGGTGCTTAATGCACTCACTAAAAAGGTTTTCAAAGACCATGTGTATTTCCAAAATTTTATATGTTAGTTAGCATTACATGGCGATGCAAAAAATTTCACTCGTAGTTGCTAAGATTTTCAGATTTTCTAGCGCTACATTTACGATGTAAAAAATTCTGCACGTTCTCGCTTAGATGCATAGTTTACCTTACACTACGATGCGATGTAGAAAATTTTGTACGTAATTGCAAAAGTTAAAGTATTGCGCACTATAATATACGATGGAGAAAATTCTGCATGTAGTTGCTTAGAGTAGAGATTATTTCACACAATGTTTTGTGATGCAGTAAATTCTACACGTAGTTGTTGCAATATCTCAACAGGGTCACGGTTGGCATTAATTGAAAATCGCCACATGATTTACCACATTGAGCGGTGTAATTAGTCGTCGTGTGGTTAGATTCTTTAAGGGTACATATGGTACTTTTGGTAATAAAGTTTCAATTCAAACTTTATGAGCATCAAAACAAGTTGTAAATACTTATACGGCGATTTTCATATTTATTATATTGATTAAACTAATGAATTTTCTTTGCTGTAGTATAAAAATCTGTTCAGGTATTTGCATCGGGGAACGAAGTAAAAGGATCACCATGTTTATATTTTGAATATATTAAACCGAGGAAGTACATGTATCATAGTACAACCTTGTTAACATGCATTTTGAAATTTGTAACTCTGTAAATTATGTAGTATGTAATTGTAAATTTTACATATGATACATGTATATATACCCCACTATGGTTTCATGCATAATGGTTGTGAGATTGATTGTGAAAATGCATGTTTGTAGACAAAAAGAAGTTAGGTGGTGATTGAGAATAGTTAGAAATGTAATTCCTTGTAGGAAAATTTTGGAAACTTTCAAAGTACAGCCGTTATGCTGTCAAAATTTTAGTAAAATTTTCTTACATGGAATGCGAAAAAATTTACACCAACCCAACTATTTTCAAAGAAATAGAAGTTGATATAGTCAAAGTAAAGTAAATGGGCAAATCATCTTAGGGGTTTGCTCCGCGAATCTCTCTTAACCGTGAGTAGGGTTATAAGAGGTTCGTTGGAGTGCCCGGCAAAACCCTTCAGATAAGAGCCTAAAAAGAATCTGGTTCGGATTTTTTCATGTAAAGTGAGGTCGGGGTGTGTTAATGATTGTGCAAGAATGTAAAAATCTGGGAAAGAAAAGGGAGTATTAGAAATGAGTTCGTGTGAGTTTGAGCAAGAGCTCGCTAGGTGCTAGCTGGATAATGTCGATAGCCCTAATCAGTGCTAGTCGACTAGAGAGCGAGCTCGCAAGGAGAGAGTTGGGCAAGGCCCGTTGCTCTTCATCGCTCCAGTTCGAGCTAGGCTTAGGCTTTACGAGCTGAGTAGGGCCCGTGGACCAGGCTAAGCTAGAAAAAGGGAGTAGCGCATTGAGAAAGTAAGTTGAGCAAGCTCGCTAAGATGAATACCCGCAATCTGGGCTGAGCTAGTTGAAGTAAGAGCTCGTTGAAAGAGATGAGTTAGGCAAGCTAAATACCGAGCTCGCAACTCGAGCTGGATTGAAAATGTAATGCAGTCCGTGGCATTTTGGTTGAAATTGTAAGTCATAGAGATAATAGAGGTTGCAGTATTTTGCGAGCTAAGTGGATGTTTCATTTGTGATTAAGTATAGGTGACCAAGCGAGCTGAGGAGGTCACTGAAGCAGGCGTGATTCAAGAAGATTTGGAAGCAAGCAGTGAGTGTGAAAGTAGTTCAATTCTATTAAATATATTCTATTTCTTTCAGCTTATTATGCAAACACTTTTCCGATTTTATTAATTATTCTAGCTTATAGATGTTTTTATATTCTTGCATGAAAAGAAATAGTTTATATAAGAGATGGTATGCAATTTATTAATATATTTTGTGAGAAAGAATTTGATTTGAACTATCGACAAAGAAAAAGATTTTCAAAAGACTAGTGGATTACCCAAGATTTATAGAGACCCAATTTATAACTTTATAGATTCAGACCCAACCGGTATATCCTGCAGTGTATGACAAGTGTTGGAAGTGCTAATCCTACTAACATTGAGGGGATAAAGTCTATTGCGTTTTTCGTGTCGCCTTCTACACTTACAGGGTATTATCTCGTTATACGGTGTGCGATGGTAGTTCCGCCATGCAGTAGCAGGATGTCTTTATAGCATTGTCATGGTGTGCGCTATTAGCATATATGTCATGTGACTAGTATCTCACATTGTGCGCATTGGGTTGGTTGCCATGTGATTATAGCATTCCTTCGGGTTCCCTATTACTATGTTTTAGAAAGAGAAAGCATACCATTAAAAGTAAAGTTTTAGAAATATTTTAGAAAATTATAAAATACTTTAGCACTTTATGAAACCAACTTAGTAAAAGCTTTGATACTTTCAAGTAAAAACTATGAACCCCAGTTTTTAGAAATAAATGGTTTTAAAGAAAAATGTTTTTAAAAGCATTTTTTTTTTTGGAGGTATTATACAAAATTTAGTTTAAATGAAAACCTTCATACTCACTAGGCTTTATAGCTTATAACCCTGTTGGTGTTATGTTTCAAAAACCTCCCAGGTGCAGGAGTGAAAGATCGAAGTACTAGTCCGCTGCATTCAGACTAGGTGGGACAGACTTCCGATCATGCTGCATAGTTACTTTTGTAAATATTATAATTTGAACATCAATCATGTGTTGCACATATTTTTTATTTTTAATAAACTTTATAGAATGTTTATTTTAATGATGATGCTTACATGTGTTAGATATTTGAATGTTTGAGATAATGATGATTATGTTTTTAAAGAAATTGCTTTGAGTTGAATATGAAATTTTAAAATAAATGATTTTTAGTTACAGGTTCGCTCAATTGGATCCTTTTGAGTCTTATTAGTTGAACTTCAAAAAGGTCTCGTAGGATGCCCGGCAGGATCGTTGGGTTCATTAGAGAGAATTCGAGTCGGGTCCTGTCAGTTTGGTGTTAGAGCCAGAGTTTTAGAAAATTTTGAGCAAAAGATTTTAACACTCATTTCATACATTTTATAATTAAATTTTACATAATCATGCATCGTCGAGGTTGCCCATCTACTAGGAGAATAGCAGCTCCGGTACCTGCACCAGAGGGAGGACACATTAATGAATTTGTCAACGTTGTAACACCCTCCCCTCAATCTCTAGCGGTATGGGAATAGTCTCCCCTCAATCTCTAGCAGTACGGGAACCGAAGCGAAGGATGTTACCCTTTTATTTCAAAAATTCGCTTATTCATTTATTTTAATTTACAGAAAATTCAGTATAATTTCTCCTATTCTACTGAAAAACCAAAATTTAAAAGGCAACACTTCTAAAATATGTTCACTTTCCCAATTTCCAAGTTCGGACCCTCTATCTAACTCAAAAATCACTTTATCACGCAAATTCCAATGAAATCATACATTTACAAATAAGGTTCCATGAAATGAAAATAAACGCCAAGCCTTAAAAGCACCATAATATTGAACTTTCCCTAATCATTTGTGTAAACCCTATCTTCGATTTTAGACTTTCTAGTGTTATAAGCTAGATAATAGAACGAGAATGTTAAACTTCATCAATATTATTCTAGTGAGTGATATTACAAATGCTAGTAAAGTTTTTAGAAACTAATTAATTCTAGTAGTAAAATAAATTTAAGAGAAGGGTAAAATAGTCATTATTCTAAATTATAGTTCTATGTATGTGTAGGTGTGATTAGAAGAAACTAGTGTGGGAATTACGAAATTTACAAAAGTAGTAAGGATATCATGGAAGTTAAGCAAAATTGGAGAATAATTTGGTTAAATTTTAGGAAGTGACATGACATGTAAATAAGTATCAAACTTTGAGAGCAAATTCATAAGTGAAGCTTGTATATATGAGTGTTGGTTTCAACACTTAGAGAAAAATTGAAGCAAAATAGATAGTGAGAGGGAGAGAGTGGAACAACAATAGAAGGGGAAGAAGAATCAAGTCACTTCCAAGCTACTTTGACACACCAAATCAAAATCCTAGGGTTATTCAAGCTAGAAGAACAAGATTAAAGGAAGATTGAAGTAATTTATCATGATTTCATCTATGAATGATAGTAGTTGGGTTGTATAATGTGATGATGAATTTAATTGTTTTCTTGTTGTGTTATTGATGAAATCTTGAAGTAAATCAAGATCATAGTCATGAATTATCAATAAAGAAAGTAGATTTGACAAAAACTATGTATGAAGTGTCAGTTAAAATGTATACGGATGAAACCCTAAATAGTGATTAAAATATATTTATAGCAAAATTTCTTGTAGATTAAGTGTTTGTGTAAGACCCAAAATTTCATTTCCTTGGGAGAAATAGTATTTCTCGGATAAATAGTATTTTCGGATGAAATAGTGTTTCCAGATGAATAGTAATTTTGTGTTAATAGTATTTTCAAGTGAAAAGTGATTTTAGGGAAAAAGAAAATTTCCTCAAGTTTTGTGAAATAAAATTTTTTCAGTGAATAGTGTTTTCGGTGAATAGTATCTATATGAATAGTGATTTTCGGAAAATGAACCCCGGACATCATAAGCTCCAGAATAGGAATTAGAGTTATTAGAAATTGAAACAAAGTAAAAATGAGTTCGTTTGAATGAATTTTAAAGGTTCCGAATATTTATGGATAAAAATACCCTCGTTAGAAACGTTGAGAATTTAGTGAGTTTATAGTCAATTGAATTTTTTTCAAAGCATGGAATTGGAAGTTAAGACGCCCAATTAGAGGATTGCATGGTCAATTTGATAATAGGATAATCATGGAATATTTTTGGAATTTATTGATGTTAAATGAGGATTAAAATTTAAGTTAAATGCAATATTATATGAGTATGAGAAGATATGTATTAAAGAAGCACAATCCATGTGCTTGTATGAAGGCCAATGATGTTATGACACATTAAAATCAAAAAGTAAAATGATTAGTTAAGATTGAATTAAGTAATTGGATGAGTTGTTAGTGACTAAATGGATGAGAGATAGTGACCAATCAAATGTCTTCATTCATGACTAGTGGCAATTAGGTGATTTTAGAGTTAGTTTAAAGGCAATTTTGGCATTGGATAAGTGCTAGTATATAAGTGAAGGCTTGATGGATGAATGCATGAGAGAGTATTCGGCTGAGAGGAGAAGAAATCGTGAAAAGCAAGCTGAACCCGTGAGACCAAAACAGAAACTGAAAGAGAGAGAGCAGACTGTGAGCAGAACCGGAAGAGGAAGGAAATTCTGCAGCCTTGAAGAAGAAGAAGAAGAAGAAGGAGAAGAAGGAGAAGAAGAAGAGATGATCCAACCCTTATAACCTCTCAAACCCATCAAATTTCTACAAGAAAAAGTGAAGGTAAGTTGAAGTGATTTTATGTTTGGTTGATGGACTTTTAAGGTTAGTGATTTATATGAAGTTTTGATGAATTCTATGGACTGAATCAAGGATGATCATCGCTAATCTAAGCTTGGAAGTGAAGGAAAAGAATCAAGAAGCTTTGGATCAAGATTTGGAGAGGTAAGGGTTAGGGTTTGATGAAATGAATTGATTTTTTTGGTTTAAGGTTGTAGTTGGTTAATTGATAGGTTATTGAGTTATTTATGTGTGATTATTTGGTTTGAAATGAAAAGGATGGATGAAGTTGTCATATATTAGTATGTGATTAAATTATAAAAGTATAGGTGATGAGATTATTTGGATGGTTAGATGAAGTTATATGTGAGATTGTATGATGATTAAAACGAAACTTTGAAAAGAAACATCAAGTGAGTAAGTTGTTGGATATATATATATATACATATTAGTGTATGGATCATTGTGTTTTTGTATATATTTAAATTGATTTTAATATTTGAAGAAGTGGTATAAGGCTTGGGAATGAATTTAAGTTGATTGGAATTAAAAGGATGTAAGAAAAATGGAAATTGGAAAAGGTTGGGTGTTAAGGTGTTCAATGTAAAGAAATGACTCCTAAAGTATTATTCAATCTTTTTCATGTATTTTGATGATGTCTATAAGGTGTTTGAGTACTTTAATGCCAAAGGAATAAATTGAAATAAATGTGAGAATATTAGTTGGAAAGTTGATGGAGTTGTGAATTCATTGAGCAAATATATTGAAGGATAAAGTAAATGATTAGTTAGTATATTTTAATTGAAGATTTGTTGAAGTGATTATGATGTGTTTGATTACTTTAGCACCAAAGAAATTAATTGAATTTAATGTGAGATTATTAGTGGAAGATAAGGTAAAGTGGTGAATTTATTGAATATATATATATATATATATTGAGTTAGATTAAGTGATCAATTGGCAAGTGATATGTTGGATTTAAGTAGGTGAATTGCCGAATATTTGAATGAGTTTAGATGCAAAAATTTTGGGTTAGAAAGTGATTGGAAGGCTAGTCAAGAATATGGTGTTGTTATGTATTGGTGCATGGAATTTTAATGAAGTTGCAATTGTAGTGTATTTATGAATCCTAAACCAAGATTTTGGTTGGATTAAAATGTAGGAAAATCTCAAGAATCAAAAGGAGGTTTTGGAGGTGTGGTGAAGTAACTGGAAGTGAATTGTGAGTGGTTTTATTTTTGTAAAGTATTTATGAATTTATTTCATGACAATTGAGTTATTTAATTGTTGTTTTAGTAAAAGAGTTTATTATGTGATTTTAAAGTTACTTTAGCATGTTATATATTTTTATATGAATTGCATGAATATTTTTATTAAATTGCAATTATGATCATTTGAGTATTAAAGTAAATTAGTATGTTGAGTAATTATATTCGAGAATTATACATGCTAAAGTTATTTACAGATAACAGGCTTCGACCTCAGAAAAAGTAAAGTTTTATTTCAAGTGATTAAAGAAAAGAAAAACAAGACTTTTTATTATGAAAAGATTTTAGATGCCTTTGGTTTACCCTAGCCCCTAAAAGATTACCGGTCGAAGTACCGTATGCGTGTATGGCAAGATTGTTGGGAGAGTCAGTCACTAACTTGGGGGGGTTGAGTCGAGTCTGTGAGTCGCCCTCTGCACGTATATGATAGCGTAGGTCTGCCTGATGTTGGGAGGGGAATCGCGACCCCAAGAGGTTTCCCACATCTACGACTATGCCTAGTAGCATTCCCGAGCTCTTGTGGTGTTGAGAGATTCCGTCACAATGGAGCTAAGTTTCCCTGGGTTACCTTTGGCGAGATAAAAGATAAAATCACGTCAATAGACATGAAGTTTCTTAAATTAGAAAGTTTTCCAGTCTCGAGAAATAAAGAAAAGTTTATAAGAATTAATTAGTTTTGTAATTTTAATAAATTTATAGAAAAATTATTAGTTTACAAAGTATTTTGGGAGGATGTATACATTTTAGAAAATGATATTTTAGTTGACAAAGCTATCCACTCACTGAGTTTTATACTCACCACCCTATTTTTGTATTTTTGAAAAATCCTTCCCAGGTGCAGGAACGAGCCATCAACCAGAAGAGGCTCCATCAGACGCGTAAGTGGCCTGACGCAATAGTATCACTACATAAGTTGATGTTTAAAAGTGTATTTCATGGATTTCATGCAACTTTTGATGAATATTTGTAAATTATATTTTAGGTTGTATATAGTATTTTGCATTTATAAAATTAAGTTTTTGATAAATTAAATTACATACTTATCTCAAATGAAAACGAAGTATATTTATGGATTTCAAATTGAAAATATTTGTGGTTGAATTGTGGAAACGATTTGAGGGCTTGAGGCCCAATAGTGGAGAAATGTTTGTTATAGAAATGTTAAATTTTGAAATTTGCAGGGCGGTATGTTCGGAAAACAGCCGTTATGCTGCCCAAACTTTCATAAATCCGTTTTATAAATGTTCAAAATAAAAAGAAAAATTTTTCCACGTTTCCGCATTAACAGAAAGTTTTCAAGAGTAAACGGCGTAGTTTTACGGGAACTTTCTAATTAGATCAGATATCCGCTGGAGGGCTACTGTAAGGTGACTGGCAGGTCTAGTAAGGAAAGGGGCTTGTCAAGGTGGTATCAGAGCAGGTTTTGGAATTTATTTTTATATAAATCATACATTGCATGACATATGGTACATTTTGAATGCAGTGAGTAATGCGTCGTGTCGGCCATCCCCGTACGCGGAGAGCCGCAATTGAGGCTCCACATGTTCCTCTAGTGGGGGAAGAGAGAATAAATGAATCGGTGAATGATCTGCAAGCTATGGGTCCACCAGTACCTCCTGCGGTAGAGCCTGGAGCGGACCTGATAGAGAGATTAGCCCAAGTAATAGAGGGTTTGAGGCCGCGAGCACCCTGTGCCACAGTAGAGAGGGCAAGGAAATTAGGTGCTGAGGCATATGATAGATCGGGAGGCCTAGATGTTGCTATTGAATGGCTGGATAGTACAGAGAGGATATTGGAGTAGATGGAGTGCACAGATCCCCAGAAAGTATCCATTGCTTCATTCCTATTAAAAGCATCGGCCAGAGATTGGTGGGACTCCATTAGAAGGAGAACGACAGGTCAGATTACATGGGAGAAATTTAAAGAAGACTTCAATGAAAAATTCTATCCAAGAGCTTACAAGAATGCCACAATAGAAGAATTTTTTAGCTTGGCTCAGGGAGACATGACAGTTGAGGAATATGAGAAGAAATTCCCTGAACTGTCGCGAGTGGCACCATATATAGTTGATGATGAATTGAAGAAATGCCATAAGTTTGAACAAGGCTTGAATCAGAAAATCAAAGCATATGTAGTAGCTGCAGAGCATAGAGAGTATGGACGATTAGTTGAGGCAGCTTTGAGGGTTGAGAGGACTGTGCAGGGAGATAGAGATCCAAGGCAGAAATAGAAGCACAGTCATAGTTCAGGATGGTTTTCAGGTGGTCCCAGTAAAGCTCCTAAGATCGAAGGCAAGTCTAGGTGGTCTGGTAGCAGACAGCAGAGTTACGGAGCCGCATCCAGTCAGGGTTCCGTTAGGCCACCATCATATTCCCAGGGGAGAGGCATTGTACAGAGTGAATCAGGAACTTGCAGAAAATGTGGTAGACTTCACAGAGGAGAGTGCCACATGGGGAGTACCGGATGTTATCATTGTGGTCAAGAGGGACACTATATGAGAGATTGCCCTTAGAGAGCTGTTAGTGATAGTGGTGAGTCGAGATTCGTGACTTAGGGACAGACCAGCAGGGTTCAGTCTCAAGAGAGGAGAGGTCCACAGCCGAGGGGACCAGGGACTCCTACTCCCAGTCAGGCTAGCAGTGGTACAGGTAGAGACGCCTCATTCAGAGGACAGTCAGGGAGACCCCGTGCACAGGCTAGACCATTTGCAGTGACGCAGCAGGATGCAGAGGCCACCGTAGAGGTTGTTATAGGTGCGATATGGGGAGTTGGTGGAGGCAGCCACCAGAGTTGAGCGAAATGCAAAAACCATCCTAAAACCGAAGCCGCAATTCAGTCGAAAATGTAGCTGGACAGGTAGTTAGCAAGGAGGATCAAGCAAGATGGCCAAGAACAAACCGAAGCCTTCTAGGTTTGATAATCAAAAGTAGAGTCAGAGGACTCAGACTAGCCAGAGCTTAGTTTAGTCATTTGGGGGTCCAGAAGCTAGTAAAGTTGGAGGAACAGGCCTGTTTGCAGCAAATGTGGTAGATCACACCTAGACGAGTGTCTTATGGGTAGGACGAGATGCTTCAGATGCGGTCAGGAGGGTCACTTCATGAGAGACTATCCTAGTGTAGTCACATCGAGTCCCGCAGAGGCCAGATCTACCATTCAGAGGCAGTCAAGTGGGGGTTATGGACCTGAGAAGGGAGGCCCCCAGGGTAGAAGAGCTACAGTATCGATGCCAGCCAGTGGTGGACCTAGCAGAGGTGTGCCACCCAGGGGACAACCTGGTAGGCCCCGTAGCCAGACAGCTAAAGTATATACAGTGATGCAGCAGGAGGCTAACACAGCTCCAGAGGTGGTCATAGGTACCATTTCATTATTTGATTCTGATGCACATGTGTTAGTGGATCCAGAAGCCATCTATTCTTTTATTTATGGGGACTTTTTGGGTAGAGCTAGAGTAGAGACGGGTCCTATAGATTGCAGTGTGATTGTGTCATTTCCTACAGGTGATTCACTAGTGGCAGATCAGGTATATATGGGAAGTAAGGTTATTATATCAGGTCATGAATTCGAGGCAGATTTGATAGTGTTGAATATCCATGACTTTGATAATGTTGAATATCTACAAAACTATATACATTAAAATTTACAAAGCTTCATATATACATTTGAAGGTACATGCAACATGTTCAGATAATTACATTTTAAACAAAAGTATGTACATGCTCAAAAAGATATCTACCAAAAATAGAAATCATTGTGACTCGCTGAACGCATGGGGGATATCTCCTTGTCTGACTCTCTATCTACTCTGCTTATCTCAACTACCTGCACGTGGAACATCAAAATCCGACACGCTAAGTATATCTACTTTGCCGGTGTACACATATAATATTGAGATCATATCTATTTTCAAAAACACAACATTTAAAAGATGATAATTTACCAAATTTTTAGATTTCAAGCAGAGGTACATATAAATCAAACATATTCGGAACGTGCATCAATTATTTTTTTTTCAAATTGCATATCACTCGTAATTATGTTATTAGCCCTAATGTTATGTTAAAGCCCTTTGTAAATTCTAACACGATACCATGGACCGGTGATAAGTTTTCCCCAACATCGGACACTCGGTGTCTGCCCCCTAGATCTCATTTTCACAAACTTTTAGATTTCTGGACTGGACACTCGGTGCCTCTTAAGGTCCATGAATCAACGTCGATATACAATCGTAACGGTGTAGTGCTGCTAATAATTACTCTTATTAGCATGCTAACTACCAATTCTCACCTACTAATGTTCAATTTTACTCGGGCTCTTAATATCTTTCAATAATTACAAAATTATCAATTCAAATAAATATTTAATTTCGTAAATATTAAATCTCATCTTTTGTATCAATTTTTAGAAATCTTTTGAAACTTCCCTATTGGCCATTTCCAAAGGACCATATTGCTCTTATTTTTAATGTTAAAGCTTAACAACACAATATTCATTCTTCTCACATTCTTATTCGGCCATAGAGGAAATTTTCAAAATTTTTCTTCTCCAAACTTTAATTTATCATACATATCATCAAAATATTATGTAAATATCACATAAATGGGAGTGAAATAACAAAATTATCCCTTGGTTCTCTACATATCATTTGGCCAAAGGAATAAGTTTTCAAATTTTGTTTTCAACTTCATAAATCAACACACACACATCATTCGAATATCATTCGTTTAACATATAAATAAGCGTGAAATGACAAAAATACCCTTAGGATCCTCTCTAGCATACATTCGACCTAGGGTAGGGATTTTTGTAAATTTTTGTTCCACTTGATTTTTCATCATAAAATTCATTCAATCAACATCCAAATAACACATAAATATCATTTATATCAAATCACCACATCAAGATAACAAAATCACTAAGTTTTCAAACAAAATTTTCATTGTTATGCTACTAATGAAATCAAATATTGAAAATATGTGTACACCAACTTTTTTGGACTTGCTCCTAGCTTCCTACCACTCCTAAATGAAGCTCAAAGCTTCTATTTGCCCTTGCTTGGCTCACCTCTCTCTAATTGATCACTTAAGGTTTTGACAAGAGAGCACTTTTCATCATAAAACCCAAATCAACAAATTTAAATGCATAAACAACTACACCTACATGCTTTTGTAAGTTTCTATATCATTTCTAACTAAAACCCATCACAAAAATTAAAACCCACACCAACTTACCTTATTGAAACCCTTTCTAATAAGAATTCACTTGTGAATCAAGAGGGGTTTTGACAAGACCCAAACCAGATTCCTTTAGGTTACTGTCCGACAGGGCTTGCCCGGCACTCCAATGAACCTCCTTTAAACCTCACTAGGTGAGCTAACGGAATCCGTAGAGTAAATTCTTGAACTTGCGCTTTAGACGTTCTCTAGAACTAATTTAAATTCATTTGTTAGAACTAGTTATGCTAGTTTTATGTAGATACATAAAAGCGATCATTTAGCGAAAACTATATTAAAAAAAAAAATCTGGTAGCATAACAACTGCATTTCTAAGGTTTCCAAATTAATTTGTAAAGAAAATACACTCCCATATAATTTCAATCACAACCCAACTTCATTTTTCACAAACATACATCTTCCAATTTATCAACATTCTCAAAAATCCGCAACCATAGCCAATTTAAAAGAAACAATTTCGCTAAACAAGAGAAACCATAAACACTACATCTTAAGAAATCTTTACAAGGTCACTTTTATCACAAAAATGTAACATTATAGTTTTAAGTGGGTAGTACCAAAAGATACAAAGATTGATGCATGCAAATGTTTCTAATTCTAACAAAATGCAATTATGGTTCATACGATGCATCCGTCGGGAGCGCGCCCACCTATGTTGACGAAGGAGTTCCCTTACCGCTTTCACCCGCACCAGTACCTATAGAAGAATTTTAGAAGGAAAACAAGAAAACGGTGAGCTCGTAAAAGCTCGGTGAGAACTTTACACCTTTTGATTCAAAAGTTTTACTTTCTTAAATCGTGAGGAGGCTATGTAAATATCTCGATATAACAAAGCTAGCAACACATCCTCGAAGTGACTAAAATGAATCTTATGATCAACTACAAACTCATTTCCTCATGCGTTAAGTTTCAAGATAAATTCTCACTTTCTAAAAGCACCATTTGTATCTCGAAATGCTCTAATCACACAGCAATTGAACTAATGTCGCAAAATGTGGTATGTCACACAACGATTTTTCAACTGACACAATCATGACGCTTTTGAGACCCCTCAACGACTACGTGCAGAATTTTTCTACATCATAAATCGTAGCGTGAGATAATATCCTAAAGCTTTGCCTTACTATATGGGATATCCCTATTGGGTCTAAGTCTGTGAATTGAGGGTATACTTATGGCTTTTAAAAAATCATCTTTCACTAAATGCATTATGTACTAAATAAGTTATTTGTCGAACTTTGGACTCAAAGCTTTCAATTTCAATTTTTCATCAAAGTTTCCTATTCGAAATCTTATATTATAACAATTATTATGATCTACTCAACTGACAACACACACAATAGTAGTTCGTTCATGGTCTAATAACAATAATATTTTACCTATCATAATATCACGTGACATAAACCGAGTTTTTAACACGCACTTGGATTCAAGGCTTATGGAAGGGCTTTATTGGGTTTCTCGTGCTCCACTCGCTTGCTCCACTCGCTTGCTCCACATCTACACATCGCATTTTCATTTAGAATGTGCTCAAATAAACTACACAAAACTACAAATTGTGTTTTTAATGCAACTACACAATATGAAACCCTTTTTTACTACAACTCTATCATCTTGGTTCTAACTTAACTGGAGCTTTAAAGTTTCGATTTCTTTTCATGAATCTCATTTATTATCACCTACGAACACCCCCATACGCTCAAAATATTTTTCTAAAGCTTGAAACAAAAATTGGTCTTTTTAGACCCCCTTTGGTCGAACCTATGCTAAGGAGAAATCCCTAGCTTTTCTTCCATCCATTTTTACTCCAATCATCTTCCTAACTCTCATTTAGCCCAGCCCATAAGAGAATTCAAAAAGAAATAGCCGTCGGGTGGAGGTTTCTAGCCAAAAACCCCTATTTTTCACTACTTTTTCATGTCACACTTCATCACTTTTATATTCTATACTCAATCCTCTTTTCATTAAAGTTCCTAGACTCATGTGTGCTCAATTATGATCATATATCACATGAAAATGCAAAGAGAAAGTGGCATTGCATGATAGTTACCAATATCCTTCATCTAGCCTAAAGCAACACATTGAGTTCTTTCTCTTTCTTTTCAAATCCTAACATTCCCATAAGATTTTCTAATCTTTAACATGCATGAATTCAAGCTCATTCATATCAAAACTTAATGGTGTCACACATCCTTAGTGTTGCCGTGAACTACGCAACATATTGCTCCTTCCACCTCTCAAGCTATCCTCTTGATTGTTCTTTCAAACATTTCATCAAACACCTTAAATGCAACTCAATTGCTTAAAATAATCTTAAATCAAATTCTAGGGTTTTGCTCACATAAACCCTAACTCTAACTTCTCATTTAATTTCATCTAAGTTAAGTTTCCTTTTAGGTGCTCTAGGGTTCAAATCTTAGCTTTAGATCAATACCCCCCCATCAAATACTCAACAAGAATTCAATCTAAGAATCAACACTTCACATAACCTATCTATCATCACTTTAAAGCAAAGTCATGGAAACTTACTTTAATCTTACTCAAATCTTAATTTTCTAGTCTAATCTAATCCAAAATCTTGATTTGAAGCTTGGAATGGCTTGGAGTGGCTTGGGCTTTCACTTCTCCTTCTTGCTCCCCTCTTGTCGTCCCTCTCTCTCTCTCTCTCTCTCACAATGTGTTTTGTTTAAAAATTTTACCAAGTGTTGGAAGCCAACACTTATATATATCTCTTGATTAGAGAAATGACCACAATGCCCTTAATAAATTTATGTTACTATTAGTTCCTCACTTTACCCCTAAAGCTTTACTAATTAATCATGATGGTGCTAAAATGTAATATTCAAGGAAATTCATATTTTACCTTATACTTCATCTATTAATACTAAGAATTTCATACTTCGGGATGAGGGCTTACAGGTTTGAATGAAATCAAGACTTTGGAGGTGTAAATAATATGTAGAATAAGCTTGAGGAGGGATTTGTAGGCTTAAAATTGAAGAAAAAGTGAGAGAGAATGGAGAGGAAAGTGATGGCAAGAGAAGGAGGAAGAAGAAGAAATGAAATATTTTCTTGCACCCCTCCCCCTTTTATATCACTCTCTCTTTCCAATTAATTTTTAACCTCCAACTATTTCTATAATTTTAACTTTGACATTATTTGGAAAAGCTTGCATTAGATTGGATAATTCTCTAACTTTTCATCCCACTAACTAACTAATCATCATACTAATCAAAATCAAACTAAATGGCATTAATTTCATTTCACTTTTTGACTTTATGGTTGACAACCTTTGATTGGTCAAGAATTTAATCACATGTAATGCCTTCTAATTTCATTCCTTTTCTTGACCAATCACATTTTTTTAATATCCAATTGTCCCCATTCAATTCCTAAAATAAATCTTCAATTATAGTTTATTTCCCCAAAATAAATAAATGATAATATATATATCTCTTCTTACATATAAATTCTAAATTTAATCCACCTATTACTTACTAGCTTTAAATTCAAGAGCATTAATCCAATTGAAATGAGAATTCGGGGCATTACAAACGTGCCTGTAGATCAGACCCAAGTAGAACCTTCACGACCTGTAGAGCCAGCAATTGGAAATATGAATGTAAAGCAATTGGTTGGAGTCTTGGTAGCTACACTCCATCAACCGCGAGAGGCAGATGTTTCCATCGAGCATGCTCGAAAATTGGGCGCTAAACCTTATGATGGGACTGGTGACCCAAAAAGCGCACTGTTCTAGATAAAGACTAACGAAGAGATATTTCTGCTAAAAGATATAGCCAAAGACTAGTGGAAGGCAATTCAGAGATGGAGCGTAGTAGAGGTGTCCTGGGCACTATTCAAGCAAGAATTCATGGATCAATTTTATCTGAAGAGATACCAAGATGCCAAAATTGAAGAGTTCTTCAAGTTGGAGCAGAGAAATCTTTCAGTGGCAGACTACGAGAAGAAATTTTCAAAACTGGTCTAGACGATTCCCTTTATAGTAAAAAATGAAGAACAAAAGACGAAGAGGTTCACAAATAGGCCTAAACCCCAAAATCAAGGCCTACGTAGCATCCACAGCTCGTACTCAATGTAGAGAATCAGTTGAGGTAGCGATCTGGGTAGAGAGGAGTGCAGAGGCCACTTTTACACCCAGATAGCTAATTCGGAAACGGGGATGGTCATATGGATTTTCAGGAAGACCAAGCAAGTTCACCAGAAGTGGGAGGAGTTCACTAGATCTGGTAGCCGAAGATCAAGTCAGGGGTCGCAATCCAGTTAAAGCTCTATGAAGCCATCGGCTGAATTCAAAAGCAATGGGGAAAGCTAGAAGAATTGGTCGGTTTACAAGACGTGTAAAAGGATGCATCCGGGTAAATGTTTTAGAGATAACACCGGATGTTTTAGATGCAGGCATGAGGGCTACTTGTTGAAAGACTGCCCATATGTAGCCCCAACCGCCAAACCTGAGATCATGATCACTGCTCCGAGGCAGTCGAGTAGAGGCCGGGGATTCAACTAGAGGGGTTCTCAAGTTAAAGGAGTCGCTAGCTCCGGCTAGTCTAACGGGGCAGCAGATAGGGGTGAGGGGTGTACTATCTAGGGGACAACTAGGCAAACCCTGAACTTAGGCCTGAGTGTTCGCAATAACCCAGCAGGAGGTCGATGCTACCCTTGAAATGGTTACGAGAACTTTGCTAGAATTGTTGGCTTTAGATTGGAGCCCTTAGATTGTAGCATGATAGTATCTTTTCCTGCGGGGGATTTCCTTAGAGTGAAAAGGGTGTTCGAGGGTAGTACAGTCGTTATAGAAGGAAGAGAATTTTTAGTAAACTTGATTCTTTTGGACATGCAAGACTTCGATGTCATATTAGGAATGTATTGGTTGTCCCCGTGCATAGCGTCTCGATAGATTGCTTCCAAAAGAAAGTTAGATTGACCAGAGCCGGGGAATTGGATGTTATTTTTCATTGCGTACGAAAATCGCTTTCATCCAGCATGGTATCGACAATGAAGGCTAGCAGGATGTTGAGGAAATCATGCCAAGGATACCTAACCTATGTGGTAGAGGTGAGAGATGACGGAGTAAGCTTGGAGGATATTCCAGTGGTCAGAGACTTTCCATACGTGTTTCAAAGGACCTTCCAAGTCTACCTCCAAATCGGGAAATGAAATTAAAGATAGATTTGATTCTAAGAATTAAGTCGATCTCCATTGTGCCATATAGAATGGCTCCAACCAAGTTGAGAGAGTTGAAAGTGCAAATGGAAGAACTGTTGGATAAAGGGTTTGTTCGGCCCAACCATTCGCCATGAGGAGCTCCGGTTCTATTCGTAAAGAAGAAAGATGAGAACTTAAGATTATGCATCGACTATAGACAACCGAGCAAGGTGATGATACGAAACCAATATCGGCTTTCACAAGTCGATGATTTATTCAATCAACTACAGGGATCCAGAATATATTCAAAGATCGACCTAAGGTCAAGTTATCATCAATTAAAGATTCGCGCTGAAAATGTTTCAAAGATTGCCTTTCGGACTAGATATGGGCATTATGAGTTTCTAGTCATGTCATTCGGATTTACTAATGTCCCAGCAGTTTTCATGAATTTGATGAACAAGATCTTCAGTCCGTATCTAGATAAGTTCATGATAGCATTCATTGATGACATCTTAGTGTATTCAGGTAGTTATGAGAAGCATGCAGAACATCTTTGGATAGTCTTATAGACCCTGCGAGAGCACCAACTGTATGCAAAAATTCAACAAATGTCGGTTCTAGTTGGATAATATTGCTTACTTGGGAACATTAAGATCAGATGTATCAAAGATACCCATATCTTTTTCAATATGAGATGTAAATTTCGATGACGAAATTTTTATAAGGGATGAGAATCGTAATACCCTCTCTCGATGATATTACAATGCATATGTACTGAAAATATTTTGTACTGGTCTATATTTTATTTTTGAAATAATAAAATGATTTTAAAGTGTTTGAACATGGAATTTAATTTTTATAGAGTTTTCGGAAACAACTTTCTCTCTCTCCCTCTAAATTTTTCTTCAACACTTTTGTTCTCTCTCTTTTCACGTTAATCTCTTATCACATACGGACACCTATTTATAGGCGTGGGTGAAACTCGCTTTTCACCTTTAAACTTTCTTAAAATTACGACTTTGCCATATTTTAAAGAATTCTTTACTTTTTCACCATGCCTTTGTCCTTTCCTTTTATTTACGATTCTACCATTCTTAATTAAAATTTTTTATTTACACCAGTTATCCCTTAACTTTTATAATTTAAATTTACTCTCAATCATTCTAGTAAATTTATAAAAATTAATTTCGTCTTAGAACACTTAAAACTCATCTTTATTGTTTTATAAACAAAAATTATCTCATTCCGTACATGGGTATAGTACAATCTCGGGAGAGGGTGTTATAATTTCTTCCCCCCTTATAAAAATTTCGTCCTCAAAATTTATATATCATATTGAAAAAGATGGGGGTATCTCTGGTACATTTGGTCTTCGAGCTCCCAAGTAACTTTTTCTACTTTATGATTTTTCTACAAAACTTCACTGAGGGAATAACTTATTTATTCAAAATCTGCTCTCTACAACCTAAAATTTGCACTGATTCCTCTTCAGAGGTTAGGTTCCTTTTTTTTTTTTTTTGTTCCACCGGTAGCTCTGAAAGTACATAGAAGTGGTCTGAAATGTATTTGCAGAGCATGGATACATGAAACACGTCGTGAATCATACTTAACTGAGGCGGTAGTTCCAACCTGTACGCTACAGATACCACTCTTTCCACAATCTCGTATGGCCCAATATAGCGCGAACTTCATCAATCTATCTATTATTACCCATATAGCATTATGGCTCTTTTAATTACACCAGAACCCTACCTTGAAGTCCATGATGATGTTCTCCCATTTCTATTCTGGAATGGAGAGTGGTTGTAATAATCATGCTGATTTTTTATGTTCTGCCTTTACTTGTTGCTAGATGAACCATCGAGTTACAAAATCTACGATCTCTCTCTTCATTCATTTCCACCAATAGTGCTCCTTTAGGGTACGATACATCTTGGTGCTACCCGGATGCATGACGCATGCTGAAGAATGAGCTTCCTCCATTATTTCCCTTTTTAGACATTCTACATTCGGTACGCATGAGCATTGATCTATCATTGTACCATCTTTCCTAATCACAAAATCTTATCTTCGTTCTTCAATTTCAATTCTTAACTTTTTCAACTGGGGTCTTGTCTTTACTGCTCCCTTATCTGATCCACTAGAATGGGGCGAACATGAAAAGTAACTAACAATGCTCTTGAGTCTGCCACACCTAACTAGACTCCCTCAAGGTGAATGGCTGGGTCGAATGAACCTCTTATCCAACAACTTTTCCATTTGTACCTTCAACTCTCTCAACTCTACTGGAGCCATCCTACACAGCGTGATGGAAATTGGCTCAGTTCCTGGAACTAGATCTATCTCGAATTTCATTTCCCGATTTATAAGTAAACTTGAAAGGTCTTCAGAAACACGTTTGGAAAGTCTTTGACTACACGGATATCCTCTAATCTCGCTCCATCGCACCTCTCTTCTACTGCATAGGCTAGATATCTTTGATATGACTTCCTAAGCATCTTGCTAGCCTTCAGTGCTGATATGATACTGAAAGGAAGTGATTTCCGTATTCCACGAAAAATAATATCCGACTCTTCTACTCTAGGAAATCTAACTTCTTTTCGATAGCGGTCCACCCAAGCGTAATGCATGGACAATCAATCTATTCCTAATATAACATTGAAGTCATAGATGTCCAATACAATTAGAATCGTCGGGAACTTCCTACCTTCAATGACTACTATACTCCTCCGGAATACTCTTTTTGGTTAAAGGGAATCTCCCGTAGGGATGGATACTACCATGCTACAATCTAGGGGTTTCAGTTCAATACCACTCATTTGAGCAAACCTTATAGACACAAAAGAATAGGTAGTCCCAAGGTCTACTAATACATATGTGTCACGATCGAAAATGGAAATAATGCTTATCACAACCTTTAAAGTAGCATCTGCCTCCTATTGGGTCACTGTGAACACTCTGGCCTGAGTGTGTGGTCTACTTGGTTGGCTTCTGGATAGTGAACCCTTGCTTGATACTTTGTTAGGCTGGCCTCTTCTAACTTGGGAACCCCTCTCGTCGAATCCTCGGCCTCCACTCATCTACCCTATAGTAGCGATCCTGATATCTAGTCAAGTGGTTGGGGCTACATGTAGGCAGTCTTTCAAAAAGTGACCCTTCTGCTCGTATCTGAAACATCTAGTGCTACTTCTGAAATATTTACCCAGATGCATCCTTTTGCATATCTTACACACCGACCAATTCTTCTAACTCTTCCCATTGCTCTTGGATCCAGCTGCTTGCTTTATGGAGCTTTGATTGGATTGCAACCCTTGACTTGATCTTCGACTACCAGATTCAGTGGAACTTTCCCACTTTTGGTGAACTTGCTTGGTCCGCCTAAAAATACACCTGACCATCCTCGTTTCTAAGTTAGCTGTCTAGGTCTAGGGATGGCATCTGTCCTCCTCTCTACCCGGATTGCTGCCTCGACTGATTCTTTATACTAAGTGTGAGTTATGGATGCTACGTAGGCCTTGATTTTGGGGTTTAGGCCTATTACGAACCTCTTCACCTTCTATTCTTCATTTTTAGCTATAAAGGGAACCGTCCGGACTAGTTCTGAAAATTTCTTCTTGTAGTCTATAACTAAAAGATTTCTCTACTCCAACTTGAAGACCTCTTAAATGTTGGCATTTTGGTAGCTCTTCTGATAAAATCGATCCATGAATTCTTGCTTGAATAATGCCTAGGACACCCTGTTACGCTCCATCTCCGACTTGCTTTCCACCAGTCTTTGGCTCTATCTTTTGGTAGAAAGGTGGAGAATGCTACCATTTAGTTCTCTGAGCAACCTATCACTTCAAATATCTCTTCGTTAGTCTCTATCCAAGACAGTGTGCTTTTCGGATCACCAGTCCCAAAATAAGGTTTAGCACCCAATTTTCGAGCATGCTCGATGGAAATGCTTGCCTTTCGTGGCTGATGGAGTGTAGTTACCAAGACTTAAGCCAGCTACTCTACATTCATATTTCCAACTGCTAGCTCTGTAGGTCACGAAGGTCTTGCTTGGTTCTGATCTACAGGCACGTTGACAGACTCATCAACGTATCCTCCCTCTAATGCAGGTACCTAAGCTGTTATTCTCTTAGTAGATGGGCAACCTCGATGATGTATGATTCTATGAAGTTTAATTGTAAAATGTATGAAATTAGTGTTAAAATCGTAACACCGATACTTTAGGTAATTTCTAAAAATTTTAGCTGAAAACGATTATTCGGAAAATCTTTTGCTCAAAATTTTCTAAAACTCTAGCTCTAATACTAAACTAACAGAACCCGATCCGGATTCCCTCTAATGAATCCAACGGTCCTACCGGACACCCCACAAGACCCTTTTGTAGTATAACTAATAAGACTTAAAAGGATGTCGTGGAACGAACCCATAACTAAAAATTATTTATTTTAAAATCTCACGCTCAATTTCAAAACAATTTCTTTAAAAACATAATCATCATTATCTCAATATTCAAATATTTAACACATGTAGGCGTCATCATTAAAATAAAAGTTCTATAGAGTTTATTAAGCTCATTTCACTGCAATTTCAAGTGATTTCAAGCCCCTAAGAGATTATAAACAAGTCTAGGAGTATTATCCAACAAAGGTAAGTGGTTTTCAAGTGAAAAACTTGAGTTTCCATGTTGATATTGTATGAAAAACGTGGTTCAAAGTTGTCCACTTATAGCTTATATTTCTAATGACATTTTTATGCATGAATTTAAGGTTTTGAAGCATGAGTCAAGTGGGAAAGCAAAGCACAAGATTAAGGAACAATTGGTAAGTGATTTGGTTAAGAAATATTGTGATTTGAAATGGTTTGATGGATGCTTATATGTGAAAAATTCTGTTAATTGTAGAAGTGTGATTATGGATGGAATTTGTATGATGAAAGTTGATGGAATGTTGGTCTGTGTTTGAGTGTGCATATTGGTTATGATAAGGTAGAATAATTCAAGTGAAATATGAATGAACTAGCTTGAGATAAGGACTGTTTTGAATGTGGAAAAACATGAAAATTTAATGAAGTTATGATGTTTGAAGAAATGCATATGCTGGTAAGCCAAGGTAAAGTTTTATGTTCTAACTTGATTTGATTCAATTTGATGATGTTGGATGCTGGAATTTGTATTAGAATGATAGTTTGTGGTGTTGAAATGCAAAACAAAAGCATGGGGTAATGTATAGATGAAATTCGGTCAACGTGGGTTTGAAAATGTGCAGGCTGTCCGTGATTTTTGTAATAGCTTTTGAGGGCTGTTAAGGGCTGCCTAAGTATTAAAATTATGTGGAAATAACATGAAAAGGTTTAAGCAAGAACATCAAAACCCAATCAAGAGTAAGGTGAGATGTAAACCCCTAGTCTCGATCTAACCTTCTAATGTTAAAAGAATAGATTAGAGAGTTACTATAAATCACTATATTTAATTAATTGAATCTCACGGCATTAGAAGATTTAATAAGTTGAAGATTGACGACGAAATTCGTCAACTATAAAAGTTCAAGTAGCATTGTAATAAAATCAAGTTAGTATTAATATAAATCGATTCATCGATTTCATGAACGCTCATTCTAGCATTTCACAACAATTAAATTAGTAAGGAAAATATTAATGAAGAGTAAAATAATACATCCGCAAATAAGAGATAAGCGAAAGAAAACAATACTAGTAAGTACACAATTGAGAATTTAGAATGTGTTATTTAGAATGGTTAATTAATAACTAAATTTAATTTAGTTAAAGAGATGGATGATAATAAAAATAAATCAAGAGACAAGCTTGATACACCATGAAATTTTAATGAGACTTACAAGTAAATCAAATAAGAAGCGAAATAGCCAAGGAAGAACAAAGAGGGGTGTTGTCGTGAGAAAGCACCAAGACAATGGGTTTGGAGTGAAATTAAAAGATGATGGGGCAAGGATGCAAATTAGAGAAGTGTAATTAGTATATAAGCAACACTTGGCTGAAAAATTTTCAGCAAACAAGAAGCATTTCGTGCATCAAACAAGAGGGAGTCGTGAACCACCAGAAAAAAATAGCAAACATGCAAACTGCAGGGCAGAAACGACAGCAAGGAAAAGTGGAAGAAGATCTCTATCTTTGATCATGATGCATACACATTAATAGATCTCGGAGCCACACATTGTTTTGTGTCCGTAACATTTTCGGCAAAGGCCAATGTGGAATTACAACCCTTATAGAGCAATGTAATAGTTTCCATCCCTATTGGAAACTCACTATAGGCTGAGAGGAAAATGGTGAATAGTAAAATTGTGATATAAGGCAAAGAGTTTTCAATGGATCTGATCGTGTTAGACATTCGGGATTTTGATGTAATCTGAAGGATGGATTAGTTATCTAAGCATCAAGCCACAATCGATTGCTATAAGAAGGAGGTCAGATTGGCCAAACCAAGGGAACCAAAGGTGGTATTCCGTGGGATACGAAAAGTACTTGCCATCAATATCGTGATTGTCATGGCAACCAGTAAAATGCTCTGTAAAGGATATCAAAGATATTTGGCTTATATGGTCGAACAGAAGAAGGATAAAGTTCGATTGGAAGATATTTCGATGGTCAAATAGTTCCCAGATGTATTCTCGAAGGATATCCCATGTCTACCATAAGATAGAGAGATAAAGTTTGAGATATATTTGATTCTGGGGACTAAGTCGATTTCAATCACTCTTTAAAGGATAGTGTCAACAGAGTTGAAAGAATTAAAGGTGCAGATGGAAAAATTGTTGGATAAGGGTTTTGTAAGACCTAGTACCTTACCATGGGGGGCTCCAGTTTTGTTTGTTAAGAAGAAGGATGAGAGCTTACGGTTAGGTATTGATTACAGACAGTTGAATAAGGTGACAATATGGAATCGGTATCCGCTTTCGAGGATTGATGATTTATTTGATCAGTTATAAGGACCTAGAATGTATTCGAAAATTGACCTGAGATTGGGTTACCATCAGTTGAAAGTTCATAAGGAAGATATTCGTAAGACTTCCTTCAAAACTCAGTATGGGCATTATGAGTTTTTAGTTATGTCCTTTGGATTAACGAATACCCTAGTCGCATTCATGGACTTGATGAACAGAGTCTTTCGACCCTACTTAGATAAGTTTGTGATTATATTCATTAATAGCATTTAGTCTATTTAGGTAGTCATGAAGAGCATGCGAAACATCTCAATACAGTGTTGTAGACCCTAAAAGAGCATCAGCTATACACTATGTTCGGCAAGTACCAATTCTAATTGGATTGAGTTGCTTTCTTGGGTTATGTTATTTCAACTAAAGGGCTTAGTATAGATCCTCAGAGTATAGAAACTATCACAAATTGGAGACAGCCTATAAATGTTACCGAAGTCAGAAGCTTTCTTGGGTTGGCAAACTACTACAAGAAATTTGTTGAGGGGTTTTCTAGAATAGCAGCCCCACTGACTAGACTGACAGGGAAAGAAGAAAAGTTCGAATGGTCAAATGTCTGTTAATAGAGTTTTGATGAGCTAAAGAGAAGATTAACATTAGCTCTTGTACTTGCATTGCCAACGAGGATAGATCGTTTTACAATGTATAGTGATGTCTCGAAACAGGGTTTGAGTTGTGTTCTAATGAACGATAAAGTTATAGCATATGTTTCTAGGCAATTAAAGAAGCATGAGCAAAATTACCCTACCCATGATCTGGAACCGACAACAGTTGTCTTTGTATTGAAGATTTGGAGGCATTACTTGTATGATGTCCCTTGTCAGATCTTTACGGACTACAAAAGTCTGCAATACTTACTCACTCAGAAGGAATTAAATATAAGACAGATGAGTGGTTAGAGTTGATAAAAGATTATGATTGTACAATAGAGTATCACCTCGAAAAGGCCAATGTAATAGCCACTGCCTTAAGCAGGAGACCTATAAGTTCCTTAGCGCAGTTGAAGAGCGTATACCTTCCACTTTGGGTGGAACTGAGATCTCTAGGAGTGAGGTTAGATGTGATCGACTTAGGGGTATTGCTAGCTACATTTCATATTCGCCCTATTTTAGTGGACCAGATAAAGGAGTAACAAAAGTAGGATCCCAGTTGGTCAAATTAAGAAAAGAAATTTAAGATGGCCAAAGAACAGATTTTACATTGAAGGAAGATGGTACGGTGATGATGGCTAGCATCTATATGTACAACATATGAAAGATCTAAAAAAGGAAATTGTGGAGAAGGCTCACTCTTCAGTTTATGTCATGCATCCAGGTAGTACGAAGATGTACCATACCCTAAAAAAGCACTATTGGTGGAAAGGAATAAAGAAAGAGATAGTAGATTTTGTCACTCAATGCTTCACCTATCAGCAAGTAAAGATTGAATATCAAAAGCTAACAGGCTTGTTGCAACCCCTCCTTATCTCAGAATGGAAATACGAGAAGATTACCATAGACTTTGTAGTAGGGCTACCGCATAGTCAAAAGGGACATGATGCTATGTGAGTGATAATTGACAAATTGACGAAATCCACCCATTTTTTGCAGATTAGAAGTGACTACCCCTAAGCAAGCTAGCGCAACTCTACATAGATAAGATAATCAGACTCCATGGTATGTTGATTTCTATTGTTTTTAATAGGGATCCCAGATTTACATCAAAGTTTTGGCCCAGCTTACAAAAAGCTTTAAGTACTCAGCTAAGTTTCAGCACAGCCTTTCATCCCCAGATCGATGGTCAGTCAGAGAGAACAATCTAGACACTTGAAGTTATGCTTAGAGCATGTGTTCTGAAATTTAATGGGAGTTAGGATATACACCTACCACTCATGGAGTTCACCTACAATAACAGTTATTAAGCCAGTATTGGCATGGCTCCACACAAGGTACTCTACAAAAGAAAGTGCAGAACTCCAGTATGTTGGGACGCGGTAGGTCAGAGAAAACTTATAGGTCATGAGCTTGTCCAGATCACTGTAGATAAAGTTAAAGTTATTAAGGACAGACTCAAGATAGCGAGCGGTAGACAAAAGAGCTATACAAATAATCATCATAGGGACCTTAAGTTCAAAGTATGTGATAAATTATTTCTCAAGTTTTCCCCATGGAAAGGTATGCTCAGATTTGAAAAGTGTGGCAAGCTGAGTCTGTGCTACAGGTTGAAACTACCACCACAATTGGATAAGATTCATAATGTGTTTCATGCATCCATGCTTCGAAAGTATATCCCCGATCCCTCCTATATACTTAAAGGTCAGCTTGTATAGCTAAAGGGGAATTTGATGTATAAAGAGGAACCAATGCAAATTTTATATCGTAAGGAATGGGTTCTACACAATAAAATCATTCCCTTAGTGAAAGTTATATGGAGGAATCATGATGTGGAGAAAGCCACATGAAAGCATGAAGATCAAATACGTAGTAGATATCCTTAGTTTTTTTAATAGATGAGCTTTGTAAATTTCGAGGACAAAATTTTTATAAAGGAGGAGAAATTGTAATACACCCTTCCAATTTTACTACTGTAAATATATTGCACGAGTATATCCTTATTTATAGAATAAAGAAACAATTTAAAGTGCCTAGATGCGCAATCGAATTTTGATAGAATTTCCAGATAAGAAATTAAGTTACAATAAAAATTTTCGAGTGGACCGAAAATAATTTCAAATTCGAAAGGTGTCATGGTGATTTACTAAAATATATGATGCAATTAGGGTTAAGTAAATTTTCAAGAAAGGACATGAGTAACTAAGTTAGTTAGAAATGTGTACAAGGGCAATTTTGGAAAAATAAAGTATAGAAGAGTGTAGAGATAAATGATGGAAAAATTGTAAACTGAACCAATGGCATGCTTGTAATTATAACAAAAATTTGAGGGGCAATTTATTAAGGCACTTAAAGGCTATATATATAAGTGAAGCACCTAGAAGAATCAAGAAAGAAGAGATAAACTAAAGGGGTGTGTTTAGCCAAGCTATAGAACTGGGGACAACCGCTATTCTTCAAGTTTTTCAATCCATTTTTAAGTGGTTTTCAAGCCACCAAAAGGTTGTGAACAAATCTAGGCATGATATCCAACAAGATCAAGTGATTTTCAAGTGGTAAGGTTTAAGTTTCCTAGACTTTTATGTGTGAAAAGTTGGATAGATGTTGTCTAATGAGTTGAATGTGATTCTAATGGGATTTTTGTGTGTGGGTTCAAGGATTTAAGACTTCAAATTGGTGGGAAAACAAGGTTAGGGGTTCAAGACTATTTGATGAGTATAATAATCAAGATGACTTTTTTATTTAAGTTCAAGTTGATGATGTTTAGGATGTTAGTTTACTTGTCATGGAATTTGGTGTGATTTTGATTGGAATTCAAGTGGAAAACTTGAAGAAGTCTTGGTATATGTTTGGGTATAGTACACAACCAAGGGAGAAAATATATAATTCAAGTTGTGTTTGATTTTTTTGAGTGAATTTATGCATAAAGATATGCTAAAATATCAAGTTAGATTGTTGAAATGAAAATAAAAACATGGTAGATTAGATTGCTATGTATTCGGCCATAGGAGGTTTAGTGTGATGGATGATTGTTTTGATGATTTTAGATGACTTCATAAGCTGTTTTAGTGATGAATTTGGAACGGAATTGAAAAGAATTCAATTGGATATAAAAGGGTGCATGTCATGGCCTAACCATGTTAGGTTGCTAGATTATGAGTTTTATGAATTTAACTTGGTTTGACATCATTTTTGCATGTAGCGGAATGTGATTTTGATGATAAAAACTTAGTTAGATTGATGGTATGAAAGGTGGTGCATATTCAACCAACATAGAGGTAAATTGGTCCAAAAGTTTGTTTGATGTGTTGATATGAAAACTGAATTTCAATTAAGATGTTTTACATGTATAAATATTAATAAATTCAAATGGAAAGGTATTTGTGAATGACTGAAATCGTTATGATTTGAATAAAGGGTGTTCGGAAATCTCCTATAGTTAAATATTTGTTTGTATGTTAATACACTAGTGGAAGTATATATGTATAATTAAATCCAGTGGTAATGTTGTCTAAACGTAGAATGCAAAAATATGTAGGTGACACGGAATCGACGAAAACCTAAAGCGTGTGGTATTGTGAATTAATCTTAGATGAGTGTCTTTTAAAATATTTTGATATGATATATTAAAATGTATGTCATGATATGCTGAAAATAGACTTAAATTAAATGAATTCTATATGAAAGTACTTTGCATGGATTGTGAAATTTTATATGAAATACAGATTTCCTGAACTTGATAAGTTTATATGAAATGTATAGTTTATGATGAAAAACAGTTTGTTGAAAATGTATTTGTAAACCTATGGTATGCTTGATAGGTATTACAGATATCTCTGGTTAAGGTTAAGTATCTTAAACGTGCATTAGCAATGTCGGGGGTCTATCACTAATAGCAGGAGGAAACCCGTGGAAGGGAATATGTTAGTTAGTTTAGTCTTGTGTGTGGCCTATGCACGTACAAGGTATATAATTAGCTAGGTTCCACCTGAGTGAGAAAAAATGTCACTTCGTAGCAAAGAAAAAATTCTGCTATGCAAAACCAGATAGATGGCCTGAACAAGGAAAAATTCCAAGATGACCCGAGTGAGGCAAAATTCCACTTCATATCTAGAGTACCATATGGTACAGACTATCAATGGTTGGCATATTTTACTTAGAGATTTTTCGAAAATTGTATCGCCACCATTGTTTATATTTTTTTCAGCAAAAAACTAAAATCATACAACATATTGTTTTATTATTTAGTTTTACAATGCTCGAATTGTATTTATGATAATTGTTTATCAATGCATTTAATTGAAATATGGTTTTCAGAGAAAAACCAATTTTTGGTATTACAGCAATTCAAGGTTTATAAAATGTTTTAAAACTTAAGCGTGATTTAATTTATAAAGTTAAATTTGAAATGAAAACCTACAATACTCACTGAGCTCGCATAGCTCACATATTATCTTATATTTTATAAATTAATCCTCCCCAAGGGTAGGTACAGGGATAAATGTGTCAGTAGCAGAGACTCTAACCCAGGACTAGACGAATCGAGTTGCATGTGCTGCTATGATTATGTGAAATTATTGTGGCTGTTCTTGAAATTTTGTATATTAACAATTGTATAAATTTCCCCATGGTTTGAAAAAGTGTGTAAATGAATATATGCATAACTTGTAAATCTAATTCAATTTATTTTTAAATTGATGGCATGTTTGTGGATTGAGAAAAGTGAGAACCTGAGGCTCAGAAGTTGAGAAATTATTTGTTTTTTGAAGTGTATAAATTTTCTGTAAATTTTACAAGGTGGCATTTTCAGAAAAACAACCGTCATGTTGCCAAAATTTTATAAACCTTGTTTTACAAATGCACATTTAAAAAGAAAAATTTTCCACCCATTTCCGTTAGAAAAGAGATTTCGAAAAAAGTTTTCAATAAAGGAAAATAGCTTAGCTCAACGAGAACCTTTCAATGAGATTAGAAATCGACTAGAGGACCATTGTGGGGTTACTGGTGAGTTGCTATTGTGCGGAAATGGATGTATAGGGACAGGACTTGACATTGAGATTTTCATTCCCTATCTTGAAGTTCTTCTTTCCTCTCTTTCGCTTAAAGCCTGAGCCTTTACAATTACTGGTTCAGCCATATAAAGCTAACTAGAAGCCTTAGTTGCTTTCAAGCGCTCATCTTCCAACACAACATGACATATAATGTCATAAAAAATCTTGATATTGTCATTATGCATCATATTAATCTTCATGTTCTCCCAACTAAAGGGAAGAGACTAGATTACTACTTGTACTTGTTGCTACTCATCATGAGGTTATGCTCAACAGACTTAAGCTCACAAATCATGTTTGACATTTCCCTAAGGTGCTACCTTATAAAATGATTGTGGCGCCTCTTGCAGATGTCGAACTTGATAATAAGCCTCCTTAGTTTAGTGGTTGAAGTACCACCATACTTGTCTTTCAGGGTCATCCATATGTTCTAGGCTATCTTATAATCCTTATACATGCACATGAGGTCATCATTCATGCTACTTAGGATCATGATTTGAACAATGCTATTTTTCTTTTTCCAATTCAAATAGATGATGCGTGTTTTCAATATTACACTTTACCACACAAAAACTCATGCAAGTATACAAGCTTCAATGTAATATTATGGCGAATCAAGATCGATCCCATCAAGATGGTTCAAACTGAAACTAATTAGTAAAATTGATTTACGTAGCTTTATTCATAAATTGATTCATAGAAATTCAACTAAAAAGAAAATTTGCACAAATCCAATTAAAAGAAAAACTTAATTAAATAACAGGAACCGCTTGAATAAAAGATCTAGAGAAATTCAACTTCACTTGACATATCACTACTCTCATGTCATTTTCCATAAAGAAAATATCTTGATTTCATGTAATATTTGATCAAATATACTATTGTATCCATGAGCCTCTATTGATGGTCTCACAAGTATGTTCGCTTTAAATACCTAGTTATATTTCTATGCTAAATGGTTAATATAAACTCAGTACGATCAAATATCATGCACGATCACACTTGACAATTAGACATATTTCTATTCTAATCAATAAATGTCATTTTACTAAGTTCTAAGCATTGATATCTCTTTAAAGAGTACAAACACCACAAGATCAATTAATTGACTAGGCCTAAAATCAATCAATAGCATTAAACATTAGTAAAACATAATACATAATCAAGAAATCATTCATCAAAGCATCAAGAATCATTCATAAGAATAACTCTATGTCAGGTTACATTGAAATCACTAGAAACAAACTTAGTTATCTATAAATCTACACAAACTCAAGCCAAAATAAAAAGAATAATTGAGCAACATGATATGAGACAAGAACAAAAAATAAACATCACAAATTCACCACTGCTCTTGCTTTGAAATCACCCTAAATCACTCCTATGTTGCTCTTGAATGATTCCAATGAAGTGTTGCATGAACCTCCAATGGGCCTTGGTTTAAATCTATCAAAAACTTCTATAAAAATGAATGAAAAATACTCTAGAGATGTTTTGTGATCTATTGCATGACTACTTATATCAAGAAAATGATAAATTTATAGGTGAAATGGTTTAGGGTTGGAGAGTTTCCTCAATGTACATTTGACACCAATTTGCGACTTACAATTGCAAGTCACATTTATCAAAAATCCCTAACAAACAATGACCATTAGCATTCAGCAAACTACGTTCGACGAGATCATCAGATTACTATTTCATGACCCGACACTGTGAGTTGTGTTTAGCGAACGGTCTTCGCAAAAAGTTCCAACTCCCTTTTAAAACTTGATTTCCTCCACTATTTTCTGCCATATTCTCCTAAATAACCCTACAAATACAAACACTAAAGAAACATATTAAAATAACATAATCTACTCAAGTATTCCACACAAAAGCTAGGGTTAAAGATGTAAAATCACATCTAAAATCGACATGATCAAATACCTCTAAACCTAACCTTTGCTCGCCCTCAAGCAAACTTAAAAACAAGACTCAACTAAACAAAACTAAACTCTTTCAAACTACTTCTACAATTTATTAGGCCATTTCTATAGGCTTTCATGATGGCATTTAGTATATGCCACAAGCCAATAAACACTTAGATGTCCCTAGTAGAGGAGTTATAGTATCCGTAGTGTTTATTAGCTATGCTACCCATAAAAGTAACAGTTTTGTTTAAATCTTTTAACAAACTGCTCATAAGATTTTCGCAAAGAAATCAACACACCAATAATCTTGTGTCTGGACTAGAATTAAGTCACTAATGATTCTCACACAATTATCAGCTCTCTCTAACTTGTCACTTGGTATTCAAGCTTTGAAAATATCAAACACACATATCATGCCATATTTTTCCTTAACTCTAATGCTCACAAGATATCTCTCATTTTACGGCTTAGATTTAGGCTCAAAATTCTCTCCGTGCACATGAGGTAGAAGTTATGCATAAGAAATCATCAAAATATTATACAATGTATGCTTTCAAATAATAGAAAATAAACTCAAAAGATCTCATGGAAGGAATCAAAATTTGATAATATATCAGACATTGTTTACTTCAATGAAACAATTCAACTTCTTTAGAGATCTACTAGGTTTTTTTCATTTGGTTGTAATGGGGCCAGAAGTTGAATGGTTCAAAGAAAGGAAAGAAAAGTAATAGTTTTAAAATGAAATTAGGATCACACAATGAGTTCTAAAAGATCGTTTATTTAGGCATCGAGCGCTCTTTTGAATATTTAATCCCAAACTAAGCTTTTTCAAATTATTCACTTTCAATTACTTCAAAATTTCCTTCAATGCACTTTCCTTATTTTACATCTTTTTTTTCATCAACCCCAATCTTTGTTTTCCAAATCATGCCTATCTTCTACATTCAATTCTCCATCACTCCACCTTATTTCTTTTGCCTACATCTTAACCCCATGTGTAAATCCAAGCTCTAAAAGTAAGGCTAAATTATTCAAGCTTGGTATTTATTTATTTATTTTGAGATCTTCGTATGGATTTTTATAGGTTAAGACATGAAATTCAATAGAATAAAAGAAGTGTTTGGCTTCAAAATGGCTAATGACACACATAACACAAGGTAAGGAAACTATATTAGGGCTTTTGATTAGGTTAAGCACACATAGCCCATTTTCACATTTCTAAAGTCATCAAACTGTCCTAAAAATAAAGGATTGATAGATGCAAAATATGTTATCTCTTTCCAATGCAAAAACTATAAAGGTCAATCTAAATAATAAAAAATATATAAAAAAGTGTTTAAAAATTAGAAAGAAACAACCCATCTGAATCAAAACGCTTTAGGCTCAAATATCTCACTTCAATAGTCTCCACTAATAGACCACAATTATGTATATCTAAAATCTCTCTACTCTGCTAATTAGGATTCAAACCTTAAAAATCCTCTAATCATGTTCAAACTTTCATCGCTACCTCCTTGTCCAAACAACCAATCATAAAGTGAATCAATTCCCCTCCTAATCTCACTAGAACAATTCATTAAAAAGACTTGAAACAAAAATATTCTAAACTTTCAAAATTTTTCAAAATTAATAAAACAAAATTTTCACATGCATGTGTCCTACCCCAAAATCTAATTTAAACATTGTTCTCAATGTTAAAAATCAAATTCGAGAAGTGAGAAAATACACACATAAAATAAAATAAAATAAATAGAATAGGTGTACCCCCAAACCTAAGTATCATAATATCATCAATTTAAAGCACATAAAAAGTGAAGTTTAGAACTTCTATTGCAAGCTTAAGCTTGGTGAATTGATATCTTGACAATTGCTTGTCTTCCTTTCCTTCAAGTACTCCTATAAAAACAAAAACATGCAAAAATACAAACTAAATATACCATTAAAAACTCTTGGGTTACCTCTTAAGCAGCGCTTGATTTTCAATCTTCAGCATGCCTATCATTTCTTTAATCCTTCATTACCAATTAGCACTTGTAAAGCACCCCATCAATCTTCTCTTCATCTTCTTCGGTGATATCTTATCATGATCTTTGAAACTCCTTTTTGATTTTCAAGACTTAAGTTAAGATTCCATCTTCTTAATAGCAGAAGAGTCTGGTGAGGTTTCCTTCATCCACTTATGACAGGCCCCTCTCCTTACTAGGCCTGCCGGCCGCCTTACGGTAACCCTCCAGAGGATATCTGATCCAACTGGAAAGTTCCCGTAAAGCTACGTCATTTACTTTCTAAAACTTTCTGTAAATGCGGGAGTGCAGGAAATTTTTTTCTTTTTATTTTGAACATTTATAAAACGGATTTATAACAATTTGGGCAGCATAACGACTATTTTTCAAACATGCCACCCTGTAAATTTCAAAATTTAACACTTCTATATCAAACATTTCTCCACTACTAGGCCTCAGGCCCTCAAATCATTTCCACAATCCAACCACAAACATTTTTCAATTTAAAATCCATAATATACTTCATTTTTAGTCAACATAAATATATAATTTAATTCTATAAAAACAAAAAGCTATATACAACCCAAAATATTATTTACAACTACTTCCATCAAAATGGAATGTAATGCATGACATACACTTTCAAAAATAAAATTATGCAGTGATATCGATGCGTTCATCCACCTACGCGCCTGATAGAGCCTCTTTTGATAAACGGCTCGTTCCTGCACCTGGGGAGGATTTTTAAAAAACACAGAGAAAAATGGTGAGTATAAAAACTCAGTGAGCGTTAACTAAAATTTCCTTTTTCTAAAATACATATATATGTCCTCCTGAAGTAATTCACAAAACTAAAATTTTATTATAACTTTATTGAATTTACAAAAACTAATTAATTCTCATAAACTTTTCTTTATTTCTCGAAACTGGAAATAATTTCTAATTTAATAAACTTTACGTCTATTAACGTACTTTTCTCTTTTATCTCGCCAAAGGCAACCCAGGGAAACTTAGCCCTATTGTGACAGAATCTCTCATCGCCACTAGAGCTCGGGAATGCTATCATGCGTAGTCACAGATGTGGGAAAACTCTTGGGGTCGCGATTCCCCTCCCAACATCAAGCAGACCTACGCTACCATATACGTGCAGAGGGCGACTCACTGACTCAGACTCAATCCCCCCAAGTTAGTGACTGACTCTCCCAACCACTCTTGCCATACACGTATACAGTACTTCGACCGATAATCTCTTGAGGTTTAGGGTAAACCCAAGACATCTAAAATCTCTTTCATAATATTGAAACTTTCTTTTTTAATCTCAACTTTATAATCGAAAATGATTACAAAGTATCTTATCAACTTATTTACATGCATGTGTATATATCAAAAGCTACTAATTACTTTACTTAAAATAATTACAATTACAATAAAATCTTAAAATTCAATGCAATTTATATAAAAATAAATCACATGCTCAAGTAACTTTACAATCACAAAATAAATTCTTTCACTAAAGCAACAATTAAATAAATTCATTGTAGCTCAATAAATCTCATAAACACTTTAAATAAAAATATAACCACTCACTATTTTTCTTCACCACTACTACTTATTCCACACCTCCCTTTTTGATGCTTGCTTCCAAATCCTATAATCACATTTCCACCATCAACTTCACATACAATAATTCATTCAAGAATTTCATCATTCACTCACATAAATCTTCAATAAAATATACTAACTAATCATTTAATTTATCTTTCAATATATTTTCTCAATGAATTCACAACTCCATCAACTTTCCAACTAATATTCTCACATCCATTTCCATTTATTTCTTTGGTATTAAAGCATTCAAACACCTTATAACCATCATCCAAATACATTAAAATAGTGAATAACACTTTAGGAGTCATTTCTTTACATTGAACACCTTAACACCCAAATTTTCAAATTTCCATCTTTCTTGCATCTTTTTAATTCCAATCAATTTAAATTCATTCCCAAACCTTATACCACTTCTTCAAACATTAAAATCAATTTAAATACATGCTAAAACACAATGATTCATACACTAATATATGTGTATATATCCAACAACACAATCACTTGATATTTCTTATCAAAGTTTCATTTCCATCATCATAAAATCTCACATATAACTTCATTTAACCATCCAAATAACCTCATCACCTATACTTTTATAATTTAATCACATACTAATATATGACAACTTCATCATCCTCTTCATGTCAAACCAAATAATCACACATAAATAACTCAATAAACTATCAATTAACCAACTACAACCTTAAACTAAAAATATCAATCCATTTCATCAACTTTAATTATCAAACCCCAACCCTTACCTCTCCAAATATTGATCCAAAGCTTCTTGATCCTTTTCCTTCACTTCCAAGCTTAGATTAGTGATGATCAACCTTGATTTAGTTCATAGAATTCATCAAAACCTCATATAAATCACTAACCTTAAAAGTTCATCAACCAACCATGAAATCACTTCAACTTACCTTCACCTTTTCTTGCAAAAGCTTGATGGATTTGAGGGGTTATAAGACGGGATCATCTCATCTTCTCCTTCTTCTTCTTCTTCTTCTTCTTCTCCTTCTTCACGGCTACAGAATTCCTTCTTCTTTTGTCACGGTTTCAGCTCACGGTTCCAGCCCTCTCTTTCAGTTCTGTTTTGCTCTCACGGGTTTCAGCTTTGTTCTCATGATTTCTTCTCCTTTCAATCGACTTATCCCTCCTTCAATCATCCATCATGCATTCACTTATATACTAGCCCTCTTTCAATGCCAAAATTGCCTTTAAATTAACTCCACAATCACACAAATGCCACTAGACATGGATGAATGCATGTGATTGGTCAATACTCTCATCCTTTTAATCACTAACAACTCATCCCATCTTTTAATTAAATCTCAACTAATCACTTTGCTTTTTGACTTAAAGATGTCACAAAATCATTGGCCTTCACACAAGCACATGGATTGTGCTTCTTTGGTGCATATCTTCTCCTACACATCTAACATTGCATTTAACTTAAATTTTAATCCTTCTCTAACACCAATAAATTCCAAAAATATTCCATGATCATCCTATCATCAAATTGACCATGCAATACTCTAATTGGGTGTCTTAACCTTTAATTCCACGCTTCGAAAAAAAATCAATCGGTTATAAACTCATTAAAATTCACAACGTTTCTCACGAGGACATTTTTATCGATAAATATTCGGAACCTTTAAAATCTATTTAAACGAACTCATTTTTACTCCGTTTTAGTTTTTGATAACTCTAATTCATATTCCGGGGCTTATGATGTCCTAAGTCCGTTTTCCGAAAAATCACTATTCACACGGATACTATTCACTGAAAACACTATTCATAAGGAAATTTTCGTTTTCCAAAAATCAATATTCACTCAAAATCACTATTCAGTCCGAAAATACTATTTATCTAAGAAACACTATTTCTCCCAGGAAAATGAAATTCTGGGTTTTACAACTTAATCTTTTTCATCTCCTTTTAGGTGCACCATATAGCAATCCTCTTCAATCTCGGGTACCTTAATGGGCTTAAGAACTTTAAAGATCACCTTCTCATTTTGAACTCTCATACATAGTGAGCTCCCTTTTTTGCATATTAAGCATAATTCTCCTAGTTGCTAAAAATGGTCGACCCAAAATAATGGGAATTTCCTTATCCTTCATTATATCACAAATTATGAAACCCATATGGAAAATAAACTTATCCACTTCAACCAACACATTCTCTACAATTCCCTTCGAACGTTTAAGAGATCTAACCACCAATTGAAGAGTGATGAACATAGATATAACTTCCCCGAGCCTAGCTTTTTAAATATAAGAAAAGGCATCAAGTTAACACTTGTCCCTAGATCACACAATGCTATCCTGAGAAGTGCTCCTTAATCAACTTAAGTGGTATCTTCTTATGAAGTATTGCACTACATTCCTCAATAATGGTTACAGTCCCATAATCTCCCAACTTCCTTTTTCTCAAAATGATCTCCTTCATAAACTTCATTTAACCGATTATCTACTCCAATGCCTCCACAAAAGGTATATTGATATGAAGTTTATTGAATACCTCCAAAATTTTGAGAATTGTTTGTCCAATATCTACTTTTAAAACCTCTAAAGGAATGTCAAAAGTGGTACTGGAGGTGTAGACTTAGCTTGGCTCAGTTTAACTACATCATCTTTTAGCTCATTCTTTTGAAGTCTTTAGGGGAAAGAGAGAGGTGGAATAATTGATGGTTCCATCACTTATTTTGCCTTCTAAAATCTTCTTCTTTACTTGTTTTCTCCTCAATCTCTATTGGTTTTTGTTTGAACTCTTATCCTTTTCATCTATTTCAACTCTTTCTTTTCTCGAATTCGGCTTAGACATCAACTTGGTATTACTCAAGTCCCTTCCATTTTGCAAAGTTATAACCTTGCATTGCTCTTATTTTCTTCCGTACTTCGTATTATTTTCCATATCACTAGGAATGATTCTTTAAGATCTACTATTCATAGCATTCGCTAAATGTGTAATTTATGCCTCTATATTCATAAGATTCACCTTATAGTTTTGTATTTGAGCTTCATGTTCCTACAGCAAAATCTGTTGCTCCTGCATCTTGGCTTTTTAGTTCTACACCCAAACATTATTTGATAGGACCCTTCTTAGACCTTCTCTAGACTCTTATCTGGAGGATCCTGTCAGGTACTTCAACAGACTTCCTGAACTCGACTCGTCGGATTGAAGGAACCCGAGAAGCGAACCCCTATACTTTCTTAGCTGGTTTACTCGTTTAAACTTAAAAATTCGGTTTTCTTTTAAACTAGTTGGGAGTGATAAAATTTTTCGTGATTTTTGTTTCAAAATACTTTTATAAAAATTTTGGCAGCATAACGGCTGCATTTTTTATAAAACCAAAATTGTACCTGTGAATAAACAACACTTCGACTAAAGTTTCATTTCCTCCCAACTTCTTTATCCACAATCATGCAAAATCAACATCCATTTCTCAATCGACAACATAAGCACATACTAAAATAAGCATATATGTATACCATGCATGAAGATTCATGAATATTTACAACATAATACATGTATACAATATCAAAATGGGACATATTATAATTATCATACAATCTAATCCCACATTTACGCTTTATATATCTTTACACATAATTCGCCCACCTATATATATATACAACAAAAGGATGTCGCCGCCTCGCCCAATTACACCACCTAATGGAAAATGTAAGCTACACAATCATCAAACGAGTTAGTACAACAAAATTGTATGATATAACATACATCAATATATTAAACTAAAATCTTATATATTTTCAATACTATCAAAATCATGATATTTTCTTTAAAAATCCCCATGTATACCCTTGGAGTGCTTTATCCATCATGAGCGATTTTAACTAACGCCAACGTGAAGCTAATATTATATCTCAACCACTATGATATGGAATTTACCGCATCGCACGTAGGGTGATAAATCTCATAACTGAACAACTACAAAGTGGAATTTTTTGCATCACAATTGTAGTGCTAAAACTCTGGGCGACTACGAGCGGAATTTTCTGCATCGCTACGTAGTGCCAACTATGAAATAACCAATTACGTGCGAAATTATCTGCATTGCAACGTAGCTCTTTACTTTTCTATAATCTGAACGACTACGGACGGAATTTTCTGCGTCGTCACGTAGCGCTAATTCTCACAAATCTTAGGAATATACTTGGGTTTTAAAAGTAAATTTATTTTAGTGCTAAAAACACAAAACAAACTTGTTTTGGAACTTCTAAAAACTCTCTCATTTCAACTCTTTTTAGAACAACTCAATATTGGTTTAAATCATTTTATGGATTCCATATGAACCCATATACTCAAACTTGAACTATGATATGTAAAAATCATTTTCATTCTCATTTAACAATTATATACAATATGTAATACAAGGAAATAGAGTTTTTAAGTAAGCGATAGTACACTTACCTCGAAGCCACGCAAATCCACGTCAAGCGTCTTGACGAGTCTCTCGGATCTCGTGTGCTCGCTCGTCACCTACATAATAATTTCGTATTATTACTCATGACCATCTAAATTCTCAACTTTAAGTTAATATTCTCAACTAAAGACTCTTTTTCACTATAATCTCCTAACTTGTTTCTGACTCAACTGAGACTCTCTAATTTCAATTTCTTCACAAAAGTTTCAGTTTTAGACCCCTAGGGATACCCCCACGCAATCCGTATAATTTTTAGATGCTCGTAACAAAAAATCGAAATTTTGAGATTCCTTGACAGCCCATAACAGAATGCATCGCAGCACACTGCTCGGGGCTCCGTTTTCCTTTGTTCTTGTTCCTACAGTTCACTTATCTCATGTTTTGGTCACATGTCAAATTTCGTCAAAAAATTATATCATTTGCTAGGTCAAATCTAAGAAAAACGCCATTTTTCGAGCACTTTTAGTGCACTTTTTCATTTCGGACGAGCAACACTAGTTTTTCTTTCATATCTAAGCTTCATTTACCTAATTATGATCAACTAAACTGATTTCATGCAATAAAAATTGCATTCACATAATTATTTCACTTCTCAACGCTCTAACGGCACTATTTTGCGCATAACTTGTGCAATTTTTATCGGATTCGATCCATTCCAAAACCTATGGTTTTCTATGACTCCTAGCTATCATTTGAGGTGTAGAACACCCTCATCTTTGTTAGTTTTGCACAGGTCTTCTCTAGCCCATGGTTTGAGCCCGGGATGACCAATTTTGTCTAAAACTATCTCTTTGCAATTCTAACAATTCTCTAAGCTTTCCTAACCCTTTTTATACTCAAACTTGAGTTCAAAAACACTAAATCTCAGAGGTGTTCTACTGGTCTTCATAGCTATAACACACACACACACTCTACTTTATTATTTAAACACTCAAAACTCACTCAAAAATTTTGTCAAGTAGTTGGAGTGCATGAAAACAAATTTTGTTTCCCCTTGAAGCAAGTCTATGGCAGCCCTTAATTACAACCCTAAGCTATCATTTACACCCAACAACATGTCACCTAATTCTTTACATCAATCACTTAGGGTTTTACACAAATTTTAAGTGTAAAACCTTCAATACAACACAACAAAAATCTGCACATCATAACAGCTTTATATTTCAAATTTCAGCAAAGAGGAAAAGGGATAAGATGCTATCTTACTTGACTTTTGGTTTAGAGAAATGAGAGGGGCTTGGAAGAGGTCTTAGAGAAGGGGATTTGAGGCTTGGATGGTGGTTTAGAGGGTTGCTTCTTCACTCTTTTCTGCTGGGCGTTTCTTTCCTCCACTGCTGTTCTGTTTTTCTTTTCCTTTTCTCACGCCCAAATCTGTTTTGCTCTTGTATGTCATGGCTGCTACTGGTTGCTGCTCCTTTGCACGACTTCTTCTTCTCTTCTCCTTGCCGTTCACTTCTGCTCTTTGCCTTCTTCGGTTCTGCTCTGGTGCATGTCTGTTCTGGTTTGGTTTCTGGTCTCACGTTTCTGTTTGCTTCTCACGGCAGCAGCTGCTGTCTTGTTTTTGTTTTCACGCTTCCTTCTATCTTCTCACGGTAGTCACTCTTCTTTCTTTCCAAATTCAGCTGAATGTCACACACATATATATATTATTAACAATTTGAAAATGTCATCCATGTCCCCATTTCATCATTTGCACACCACTTACTCATTTGGTGCTCTCTCTCACGGCAACTATTTTTTTCTTTCAAAAATGTGTCTAAGTGTCACCCATATATATCTTTAACATCTCCTAAATCACTTTCATGTCCTATTTGACTTGTTGGACTATCACTAATACTTATTTAATCACTTAGTAACACTTTAATACTTATGGACATTTATGTAATAACATTCTAATTTTTGAATTTAATTATATATATATATCTCTTATTTGTATTTAATTAATTCTTCTCAATATGGTTATCGTATAATCTTATACGATCATTAACCCCTTTAATCTTTCGATTGAGATAATCGTTGACTAAATTTATTATTTTAACTTTATCATTTTTGTTTCTAATACTAGGAGATTAAAGATTGAGACTGGGGTTTACATTGTTCTTAGTTATAAACTACTCTAAAAGCTCCTCTATCACTAACTTTGTCTCTTAAGGTAGATGAAATTGTTGATGATGTTGATCTTGAAAACCTAGTGAAAACATAAGTTTTAATTGTGGTGTTTGCTCTTGTTGCTATTTCCATGAAAAATTAATGTGATCTCTTCATCCTAGATTGTATGAATTCGAGTACAGATTGATATGTTATCTATTGTAGCTAGCAATATACTGCACTATTTCAATGTTGCATAGAAAATTATCTATACCATGATTCGCTCTCCACTTTTTATAGCTAACAAATGTGTTTTGGACTACATTGATTCCATTTGCACCTATACCGCAAGATCAAATCTTTTAGTCAAAATAGAAATCTGAGTTATCAATGTTGTAATAGCATCTAGTTTATGAGTTCCTTACATTGTTTTTATGGACTTCGTTCTCACATATGACCATTGATAGATTTTGGAGGACATCTCTTTAATCAGTTCAAATGCATCCCTTACATTTATTTTCAACAATGTTGCTCTAGCCATAGCATCAACATTGGTTTTTGAAATCTATGATAATCCCTAATAAAAAATCTACACCTGCATCCATCTTAGAACTCCATGATGAGGACATTTCCAAAATAACTCCTTAAATCTTTCCCACGCCTCGTGTAATGATTCCCCTTCCTTCTGTATGAATACGATAGTATCATTCCTCAGTTTTTGTGTTTACGATGGAGAGAAATACTTAGATAGGAACTTCTGTACCAACACATCCCATGTCATGATAGATGATTGAGGCAACAAATTCATCCAACTTAAGTCTTATCCTTCAATGAGAAAGGGAACAATATCAACTGAATGGCATCATCCATCACTCTATGGTACTTGAAAGTGTCACAGATCTCTAAGAAATTTGCAATGTGTTGATTTGGATCTTCATTAAGTAATTCGCAAAACTACACTACGGGTGGCCTTCCAGTAAGGATTTACTCAGACTAAAAAGTTCCCGCAAAGCTAAGCATTTTTCTATCTACTGAAGAACCTTTTTAAAACTCTTAGAATTTCTTTTCGAACAGAAGCGGATGAAATTTTTTTTTTAAAGGGTATTTACAAAATAGGGTTTATAAAAATTTCAATATTACAACGACTAACTTTCTGAAAATTCCACCCTATAAAAACATGATAGAAAACATGTGCACTTCAAAAACTATATAATCTCAACTTTTAGGTCTCAAGCCTTAAAAATTGTTTTCACAACCAACCACAAACATGATTTCAATTTAAAGACAATTCAAAAATCATTGAACTTAAATAAAACATGATGCACACATGATTTTAAAACATAATACAAAAGCATAAGTGTATATATCTTCCCAAAATAATATTTACAAACATGTATCAAGTCTTAAATAGTTATGCATGTACATGGTATTTCAAAGTAAACCAATGTAGTTGCGTCGCGTCTTCAGTCCACTTACACGTTCGATGGAACTCCTTCTAATTGTTGGCTCACACCTGGACCTGGGGAGACTTTTTATAAAAACATGAAAAAAGTGGTGATTAGTCAACTTAGTGAGTGGGTGAACTTTATAAACTACAATATTTACTTTTAAAATATATCTATTCTCAAAATAGTTTGGAAAACTAATAATTGATATCGAATTTCTAAAAACTGTAAATCTTGCATATAGTATATAAATATTTTTGCTTGAAATTTTATAATAATTTCATAAGTCATAAATTTTCTTGTTTTTCTAAACCTCACATCTAATGACATGTCTTTCTTTCTGAAGCTTGCCTTACAAGGTAACACAGAAAAACTCATCTTTACACCATTGTACGTCTACACGTCACATTACTAGGATTAGAGAATGCTACCTATGTAGTTGCACAAATGCAAGAACTCTGGGGTCGCAATTCCACCTTAACATCAGGTAGATCTACACTACCGTATACGTGTAAAGAGCGACACATTGACTCAAATTCCCTAAGTTAGTGACTCTCCCAACCACTCTACCATACACGTATATGGTACTTTGGTTGGGTATAACTAGGGATTAAGGTAAACCAAAGGCATTAAAATCTTTTTAATATGCTCAAAACTTTTTCTTTCACTTGGCTAGAAAACATATTGATTTAGCTCATAAAGATTTTGTTTTCTATTGTGCGGTTTATAACTGAAATATTTCCTTTCTAAGACATGTCTCTTCTATGCATGTATTTCATTCAAACATTCTACTTTACTTTTAAAATAAATACATTTATAACATACATTTAAGAAACTATACATGTATTATAATAAAAATGATAACATACTAAAAGTTTGATTAATAAAGCATGATAAATCGGATACTAACATGAAATTGTAATTATAAATAATCAACTGATAAAATTCATAAAACTTTATAAATATCCATACTCACAACTTGCTATCCAATAGTAAACCACTCCTTCATGCCCTCCTTTAGCTCATCACTTTACCTACACTTTAATATAAGCGTGATTTTTGTTTAGCACTTACACACGCATCAATATATAATCTTCTAACTACATAAGGATATTGAAATACTCATTTTCAAGTCGTTCTAACTTCAATTATTCGCATATAATTTTCATTCTAATTTCTTAACACCATGCACGTAAAACACCTCGATTTAAGCCTAAATTTCATACTAACACATTAAACACATTTTTGCATCATCTCGGCTGGCCTATGTTAGCCAAATATTCAGCAATTTTTATACCATCAATCTCATTCAATTTTTCTCATTGTAATTACACTCAAACACACGTAATATGATGTAAATTCAATTTAAACCAATCAAGCATCACATTTGTGCAAATATGAAAAGTTTAGCTGCAAAATGACTATTTGATATCCAATACATTTCCTTTTAATTTTATGTTAATTCTATTATCTAAACAACCTATAAAATAATTCAAATCATAAGTGTCTAACACTTTAATGTACTCCAAACTAAAACATGACAACTTGTATACCAAAATTTTGCTTTTAATTTCAACATCAATTTTTAATATTCTAACATATTCTTATGCATGAAATGTAACACCCTCTATGGAGGTTGTACTGAATTCATGTGCGGAATGAAATAATTTTTACTTATAAAATGAGGAATTTTAAGGTGTTTTATAATGAAATTTAATTTTTATAGAGTTTCTGGATGAATTGAGAGTAAAATTTAACATTACAAGTTGGGGGGTAAATTGGTAAAAATAAAAGATTTTATAAGGATGTGGTAAAATTGTAAAAATGAGGAAAGGATAAAGGCATTGGAGAAAAGTGAAGAATTTTCTAGAATCTAGTAAAGTTGTAATATTAAAGAATTTTGAGGGTGAAATTGAACTTTATCCACGCCTATAAATATAGGTGTGTAGTGAGTAGTGTCGGTAGATGAGAAAAATCTGGAAAAGAGAGAGATAGAGAGAAAGCTATTGTCAATTTAAGGAAGAAAGGTAGATCTGCAGCTATTCCTGGCGGATTTCTGCCATTTTTGTTGAAGATCAAGCTGATTGGAAGGTGAGGAACCAGATCTGGTAGGATTTAAGTGATGAGAGTAAGTTTTTAAGGTTTTGTGATAGTGAAAAGCTATTGAGAACAGCTTTTGGATTTCAAATGATTATTGAGATTTTTGGTATGTAAATTTGGTGATTTGAAGTTGTGAGCGAGTGAAAAAGTAAGGCAAAAGGATGAGCAAGAGTTTGATAAGTGAAATGATGCTGATTTATAGTGGTTTGTTTATAGATTTAGATGATTTGGTTTCTATTGCTGAACCCTATGAGGTCACAACTTGAGAATTTGGTGAAAAACTAATGATGTATTTATTTATTATATGTATATGAAATGAGGTCGAGATGTATTTATTGCAATGTATAATGTAAGTCTGGAGAAAGGAGTGTTAGAAGTAGATTGTATGAGTCAAGGCAAGAGCTCGCAAGGTGCAAGCTAGAGGAGACCCTTAGTGCATTTCAGCCGGTTAAGATGGCCGACCGGGGAGCTAGCTGAGCTGTGCCTATGCCTATTACTCTCCATCTCTCCTGTCTGGACTGGACTAGGGTGCAAGCTAGTACCTCAAGTTGGACTGACAATATTGCAATCTTTAGTAGCTCGTATGAAATTAGGAGTTACAGTTAATAGTTTAGCTAGCTAAGTGAAGGTTTCAATTGTGAATAAGTATAGGTAATAACAAGCTGAGAGGAGGTCGTTGAGGAGGTCATTGAAAAAGTGATTCAAGTGGAGTGGGAAGTAAGCTGTGAGTGTTTAAATGTTTTATTTAAATGATTTTTCAGATTTCTATGAAATTAATTTTAGCTTTTCATTATTCATTCTAGCTTATGAACATTTTATATTCTATCATGAAAATAAATATCTTATTTATTATATGGTATACAATATTTTAGCACCATTTTATATTTATATTTATAGAATGAACAAGAATATGATTTGAATTATAGAAAGAAAAGATTTTCAAAGACTAGCGAAACAGCCCGAACTTATATATATATATATATATAGACCTTCTAACATTTGACTCGGTCTGTATACCCCATAGTGTAGGGCAAGTATTTGGAGGATTAGTCCTGCTAACATCAGAAGGATAGAGTCTGTCATGTATGTCAAGTCGCCCTTTACACTTGTGGGGTATTGTCTCGCTTGTGATGTGTGATGATAGTTCCGCCACGCAGTGGTGGGATGTTTTTGTAGCTTTCTCATGGTGTGCGATGATAGATATTCTACCATGTGACCCCTCATACCGAGCGAAGCTAGTCTACCCGTTCATGTGGTTATAGCTTTCCTTGGGTTCTCTATTAGTACATATTTTAGTAAGAGCAACATACCATTGAAAAGTAAGTTTCAGAAAGAAATTATTTTAGAAAAACTTTTGAAACATCATAGAAAATCTATGAAATCCAATTTTTGAGAAAATCAATTATTTTAAAGAAAAATATTTTTCGGGATATATTTGTTAGAAAATGATTTAATAGAACCTTCGCACTCACTGGGCTTCATAGCTTACAACTGTTTTGGTTTTATGTTACAAAATCCCCCAAGTGCAGGAACAAGAAATCAGGGTATCAGCCTGCCGTGATCAGGCTAGGTGGGTTAGATGATAGACGACACTGCAGAGTTTCTTTTGAGAACATTATGTTTTAACGAATATTATTAATTATGTATTCGTGCATACTTTCGATTCGAACATATCTTGTAGAATTTTTAAATGAGATAACTGCTTATTTTAGATCTTTGCTTAATTACGATAATGCTTTTGATTTGATTTACTTGGAAATTGAAATGAGATTTTAGAATGCATAAATTTTCATGTTTAGTAAGTCATTATAGATACGGGTTCGCTCCACGACGCCCTTTTGAGCCTTATTAGTAAGATTTTGGAAGGGTCTCATAGGGTGCCCAGCAAGACCGTCGGGTTCAATAGAGGGGATCTAGGTCGGGTCATGTCATGAAAACTACTCAATTGAAAAGAACTCAATTTGAGCCATCTCAACACCCTTTGGCCGAACCACATACAAGCACATAGCATCAACCTTTCTTCAAGCTTTTACACTTGCATTCACATAAAAATTACATCACATTTCATGGCAAGATAATTAGCTCAAATTGAACCCTATATTGGTCTTTCACCACATGCAATCACACACCAACATTTCTTGAAATTAAACCATTAAATCCCATCACAATCTCATCTTATTTCATGGCAAAACAATAAAACTCAAATTAAACCAATAAATCTCATCATGACTGAGACTTACAAGCAACCAACATCAAGATTTCATCAAATTTCTCACTTGGATTTCCACTAGATTCACATGCAACACAACACCCTAATTTTTGAAACCTTAAATCCTTAAACCCCAAACACAAAATCACAAAACCAAACATTTACATAAACTTCATGAAAACTAGATTCTTACCTTTTCGAACCAACTAAAAATAGATGAACTTTGCTCCTAGACTTACATGCAATCTTTGCATGTGTTGAAAATGCTCAAAAATGACCTCCAAACAACCATGCATGGCTGCTGTCCTAGGCCTCTCTTGCTCTCAATTGAACACCCTTTTCAAATGTGTTTTCTATTCTTTTTTGTTTCTTTGACCAAATGCTCTCTCTTTCTTCTTTCATTTTGTTTTGTTTCCACTTTATATATCTCTCATGATTCATTGCCACTTGTCCTCTCTTGTCATGCATGGATCTCACATGTCTCATTTTGCATGACACTCTTTTTCCACATGTCAAGCATGCATGCCTCCTTTTTATCATTTGTCCCCCTTTTTATTACAAATGCATGACACTTGTCAATCATGCAATGTTCTCTTTGATGCTCCTTGCCATTTGTCACACATTCATGCATTCTTTTGCTTTTCATGCCACTTGTCACCCTATTTATGCATTCTTCCATATTTTTTTCATTTCCTAAATTGCCTTTGTACTAGTCTTTTACAACTTAATAAAATCATGCATCTTTTTGTAATTTTTTTTTGCACTAAATTTATTCTAATCTTCAATTAATGTCCATGTTAATTTTTGTATTCAAAATTATTTCCGATCCGTTCGAAAATTTCATTATAATTCAATTAACATTTCTAGAAACTCTATAAAAATTCAATTATACATCCGAATTCGATCACTTTAAATTATTTTATTTTCTCGTATTTAAAATTATTTCCGGTTTATTCAGAAATCATACTAGAATTTGATTTACACCTCTAAGTACTTTAAATTACTTTATTACTTTATAAATAATCAGAAGGGTATTTTAGTACAAATAGGCTTCAGATCACTTATAAACTATTCGAATGGACTCATTTTTAATCCGTTTCAGTTTCCTTTAACTATAATACTAATTTCGGAACTTTTAATTTACGAGGTTTGCTTTCTGAAAATTTTTACTCACACGAACACTTCTCATCTGGAAACACTATTCATCACAAAAATAAATTATTTTTCATAAAACGAAATTTTAGGTTTTACATCATTTGTATCAAATAATCTCCTATCGGTTTCAAACGTCACCACCAACTCCATTGCCTCTATTCTCACCACTCTAATTATTTGCTATATAGTCTCGTTGCTTTGCCAACCTTCTTAACCTTCTGAGATTCCAAACTATTCCTTAAACAGAAAAGAAAAAGTCTAATTTAAAGTTTTTTGAACAGTGTCAACATTAGTTCAATAGTTTGACACACTATCCTTGGCAACGACACCAAAAATATTGTGCACGTTTTCAATATTACACTTTACTATGTAATAACTTGTGCAAGTATACATGGTTTCAATGTAATATTGTGGAAAATCAAGATCAGTCCCACAAAGCTGGTTCAAACTAGAACTAATTACTGGAATTGATTTATGTAACTTTATTCAAAAATCGATTAATAAAAATTGAACTAAAAAGTAAAATTGTAAAAATCCAATTAAAATAAAAACTTAATTAAATAATAGCAACCACTTGAATAAAAGATCTAAGGAAATTCAACTTCACTAAACATATCACTACTCTTATGTCATTTTCCATAAACAAAATATATTGATTTCATGTAGTGCTACTTGATCAAATATACTATTGTGTCCATGGGCCTCATTACGATCAAATATCCAGACGTGATTACACTTGACAATTAGATATGTTTCTACTCTAATTAACAAATGTCATTTGACCAAGTTCTAAGCATTAATGTCTCTTTCCAGTATACTAACACCACAAGATCTATCAATTGGCTAGGCCAAAAATCAATCAATAGAATTAAGCATTAGTAAAACATAATACTTAATCAAGAAATCATGCATTAAAGCATCAAAAACCATGCATGAGAATAGATCTATGTTAGGTTACATTGAAATACCTAGAAACAAACTTAGTTATCCATAAATCTACACAAACTCAAGCCAAAATAAAAAGAATAATTAAACAACATGATAAATCACCATTGCTCTTGCTTTGAAATCACTCCACTGCCGTGTTGCTTTTGAATGATTCCAATGAAGCGTTGCATGAACCTTCAATGGATGTTGATTTAAATGTATGGAAAACTTCTATAAAATTGAAAGAAAAATACTCTAGAGATGTTTTGTGGTCTGCTGCATGATTGCTTATATCGAGAAAATGATCAATTTATAGGTGAAATGGTTTAGGGTTGGAAAGATTCCTTCATGCATGTCCGATGCCAATTCATAACTTACGATCATAAGTCGTGTTTCACAATCGCATTTAACAAAAATCCATAGAAAACAACGGCGATTGGCATTTAGCTAACTGTATTTAGGAAGATCATCAGATTAATATTTCATGACTTGAGACTGTGAGTTGTGTTTATGAACGTTCTTTGCGAAAAGCTCCAGCTCCTTTTTAAAACTTGATTTCTTTCACCATTTGAACCATCTTGTCCTAAATGACTTACAAACTCACACACTAGTAAAACACATTAAAATAGCAGAATCTACTCAAGTATTCCTCACAAAAGGTAGGATTAAAGATATTGAATTTGTCTCTCCTGGTTTAAGGAAAAGCACCTAACAAGAGTGGTACTATTGTGTTTGTAAAGGTCCTAAGAGTATCTTGTTCTTTAAGGATGTACTAAATTTTGTAGTGCTAAATGTAATAGTTGTCACCATTCAGTTTCTCACCCTTGTTTAGCTCAATAATGATATTCGTTGATGCTGAAATCATTTCTTGAAATTTATCTTATTCAAAACGAGTAAATGATGTCTATACTAGCATAATCTAAACTATTTCATATTTCTTTTGCAGCAAACTTACACCTACAAATACAATATGTGGATGCAAGGAGTAGAGTCGAAAAAATGGTCAAACTACTTAATCATCGTCAACTTCCAAGCCTTTCAAACACGGTATATATGTAAATGTTTTTGCGCAATCCAGTCCTATTCGAACATTATGTAAAGGACACCCACTTTGATAAAAGAATGTAATTATTACTTAAATAAATGCACAATGAATTTCATTAAATGAAATTAAATATTTACAATTAATTTAAATTAATATAAATGAACTAACAATTAAGTAATGTCATGAAGTTAAATACATATAAAATTTTCAAATAAAATAAGATAAGAATACTAAAACTAAAAAATAATCAATATCATCATAATGCCAGAAATCATCCATATGGGGTCCTCCTCCTTGTCGAATGACATATAATTTACTTCTGTATCATTAGCTAGCATGTAGTCATCCCCATTATCGAATATCAAAATCACATCCACATCGTCAACGGGCATGTAATCAACCTCATCATTGAATATCACAATGACCTCGTCCTGATTATCACTCTCCTCATCATAGGACACATTGATGATCTCAATTTGACCACCATTATTTTCATCCAAGGAAATATAGATAATCCTAATGTGATGTTGATCATCCTCCTCATCGTCAAATATTACGATGATTTCAGTACCATTTAATATCTCAATGACTTCTTAGACTTCATCATCAGAATCGAAAAAATAATGATTAACACGATAGATCATCTACAAAGTAATTTATCATGTTAAGCATGTTAAATAATTTATTATAATTAAACTAAATATAGTTAAAAAGATTAATTAGATTAGAGCATACAATTGGAATCCAACTAGAGCAAATATTCAATGAATTTTATTAATAATATATTGAAAAGAAGAAAAATAAAATTAAAAAAAAATAAAACATTTTTTGGTAGTTGGAAAATTATCATTGGTAGCGGCATGTAGACCCCACGTGCTAGCAATGATCATGGCCAAGCATTAGTAGTCGTGGCACATCAGTTGAGCATGCAATGCAACTGCGTCGTTGTGTCTTTGGCACACCATGTAAGCCCCTTTTTCGTAATTTAGCATTTCTTAGTAGTAATAATTAACTTATAGGGTAAGAATAGTAAATTTCATAAATATAACCCTTATAAGTGATATAAAATGTTAGTAGAGATTTTAAAAATCAGTTAAATCAAATAGTAAGTTAATTACTAATAGAGGGCAAAATGGTCATTTATACATATGAGAGCCCTATATATATGAGTGTTAGCTTCCATGACTTAGTGAAAACTTGAAGCAAAAATAGAGAGAAAGAGAGAGTGAAGGTCAGCCAAGAGAGGAAGAAGGAGAATCAAGTTTTTTCAAGTCCAATTAAAGATTCAAACAAGAAATTAGCCTCATTCAAGCTAGGAAATCAAGATTTGAGCAAGATCAAAGTAAGTTATCCTCACTTTTACTAAGTTGATATTAGTAAGCTTATGTGATGGATGGATAGTTGGGTTTGTTCTTTTGTTGAGTATTTGATGTGGATTTTTATAGGAATCAAGTTTAGAACTTTAGTAAGTGAAAAGGGAGACTCAATACAAGAAAACCTTTGCAAGAATTGAAGGTTAGGGTTTATGAAGGAGGAACCCTAGGTTTTGAATTAAGCCTTGGTTAAGTAAATTAAGTTTCAAATAAGGTGTTTGATGCAATGCCTAAAAGAATGACAATGTAAAAATCTTGAAAGATAAAAGAAGCAATGGGTTGTGTGTGAATGTGTGGTTCACGACCATTAAGGGGATATGTGATTCCATTGAGTTTTAATGAAATTAAGCTTGAATCCATACATGTGAAAAGCTAGAATATCATATAGAAGTGTTAGAATTGAAAAAGGAAATGAAATAAGACAATGAGCTATTTTGGGCTAAATGAAGGGCATTCATGGTTATCATATAATGCCACTTCCTCTTGGCATTTTTATGTCATGTATGGTCCTAATTGAGTATATGTGAGTCTAAGAACCCTAAATTGAGTTGAGAATATAAAAAGAATAGATTCTGATATGAAAAAATAGTAAAAAATAAGGGTTTTTTTTTTTTCGAATTCGCTTTGGGGCTGACCTAAATAAGAGATAGGGAGACGATTGGAGCAAAAACAAAAGAAAGAAAAGCTAGGGATTGCTTCTTAGTATAGGTTTGGCCAAAAGGGGTCAAATCTGATTCGGGTCACATCACACCACGTGGGTGCGTCTAGTGCTGCCATACGTCTTTGAAATGTGGACACTCTAGATGCTGCCACATCGCGTCACATGCAGCACCATTGCATCCATTCACATTATTGACACATAGTCACTCCAAACGTTGCCACATCACATAACACGTGGCTTTGTTTTATTGAGCCACATAATGTGATGCATGGACGCTCCAAATATTGCCACATCTCATGTTACATGGCTTCATCTTAGCCATTTATAAATGTAAATTTAATAATTTACATATATAAATTGATTTAGGGTTATTTTGGATATTGTAAAATGTTGACAAAGAAAAAAAATGTTAAAATTTTAAATCTTATATTAGGTGCAATGAGTGAATGAGTGTGAGGAGCAAATTTTTTGTGAAAATAAATTCACCTTTTTGAATTTTGCTACCTCATTCAATGACAGGACACATTTCCTTATTACATATATTAAAAAAATAGAAAAGAAAAATGAAAGAAAGAAGGAAAAGGAAAAAGGTATTTGTAAATGTAAATTTAATAATTTATACATAAAAATTGGTTTAGAGTTATTTTGGATATTTTAAAAGGATGGACAAAGAAAAAAAATGTTAAAATTTTAAATCTTAATATTAAGTGCAATGAGCAAATGAGTACAAGTAGTAAATTTTTGGGTGACAATAAAATCACCCTTTTAAATTTTGCTACCTCATTCAATGATTGGACAAATTTCTTTATTACATCATATTTTGTTCTTATACTTAAAGATTTTTTGCTATTTTAATAAAATAATATATTTAAACATAAGGTATTTTTTTTCTTTCTTAAAGTCGATGTCCAAAGTTGCCCATTTAATTCCATAGTTTTATTTTTAATATTTCGAGACTCAAAAAGATAATGATTTACATTTCAATATTTCAACTTCTAAAATTAAGTGTAAATTCGTCATAGATAATCTTTAATTAAAATTTAAAAGAGCAACAAGTTCCACTTGATCCATAAATTTAGAGTTTATTTAATTATTAATTTAAATTTTGTAATATTTATTTTGTCTAAATTAGGATTTTTTTTATTCGGTGCTTCAAGTCTGGATTCACCCCTAATTGCAGTGGAATACAAGTAATTTTCATTAGTTTAGACATCAAATCAAGTAATATTTGTTTAATTCGCAGTATCATTCGATTGGTGGCAGCAAATAATGTTTAAGAGAAAACAACATTTGTAACGTACCTTGAAACCACAAAACTAAGTATTGCAGTAATTTTTAATTTATAGAAATTTTGTTGGATGTAAAAGAGAGTACCATAAACATTTGGGTTTGTAACGTCCCGTAATTTATTTTCGTATAAATAATGTTATTAAATTAAATTAGTAAGCATATTAAATTGGATTAAAAATTAGTTTAAATAGAATTAGTATAATTAGTATATTAATATATTTAATTGTTAAGAAAATATAATAGTTTATTTAATAATCTATGTTGGAAAGTATTTTTTTTAGAAAAATGATTTAATTAGAAATTTAATTGGAAAGCTTTGATGATGGAAATTTGTCATTGGAAGATGAAATGAGTGCATTTAGAATGCATTATATGTGAAATTTTCTTGAACCAATGACAAGTTGACATCTAAAAGTTAGAATTGTGAAAATCAATAGAAAATTAGCAAGTGTGTGGTAGAAAAGTGAGTGGAATGGTGAGTTGTTATTATTGTCTAATAGAAAAGGGGCAAATGTAAAGGTTTTTAGGCTCAATTAGAATTTTAGAAAGTATGAAGGTCATGATAGAATTTTAAGAAATTGTTTAGTATAAAAAGGGGTCAATTTTTGAAAATTTCATTTTCTTCCTTCTTCCTTCTTCCTTCTTCCTTCTTCTGCTAACCTGCTCTTACTCATTTTCTCTCAATTTCTTTTCTCTTTTCAAGCTACTAAGCTCATAAATAATCTTACATTTATCTTCCCTACCCATCTATGACTTCATTTCTTATAAAAAATCTCCTAGAAATCAAGTTGTATTTTCGGGTATAAAGTAGTCAACATGAGGTACGTGCAATTTTTCTGGTTTTTCTTATGTTCAAATAAATTAGTAAACATGTAGATGCATTTATAGGTATGTTGAGGTAGTTAGGTATGCATTTATTAGTATTGATTTTATTTTTATGGCTTTAAAGTGTGATTTTGAAACCCTATGTGATCAATTAGGGCATGGGGAGTCTAGCAAGTGCAAGGAAAAATTTTGAGCTTCTAATTGGAGTACTAGGAAGCTTAGGTAAAGGCTCAAAAAGGTTGGTATACTTTTTATTTCGAAGTTAATATTTGTTAGTAGCTAAAAGTTGAAGATTTTGTTTCGAAACTTTGTGATGTTGTTATTTTAGCGTGATGAATGGTTATTAATGATGTGTATGTGTTATTTGGATGATAATGGAAGAGATTTTATAGTGAAAAACCAAGCGAAATGAAAACTTTTACAAAAACCCCTAGTATGGCTTAATAGGTACCAAAGGAAGGTCTAGGGGTATTTTTATCTTTTTTGGCTTATTTACGTGTTTAATGGATGATATCGAAATGATTTGTGAAATGACTTTTGAAGATGAAACAAATTTCAAAAGAAAACCCTTCTTTGACCGAATTTGAAGAATAGAGAAGCCTAGGGGTATTTTTGGTAGTTCACTTGTACTTATGTGTTATTCGCATCGTGATATGATGAATGATGATTTTGAAGAGAAAAAAATTTGAAAACCACCTCTTAGAGTCTAATGAAAAAAGAATGTGATTGTATAATAAAGTTTTTATTGTGAAGCTAAGGGTAAATAGTCCCTTGGTAATGGTCAAGAGGAAAGTTTCGAACGATTTCAAAGAATGAAAATAAATGATGATGTTTGAAAGTTAATCGATTTATAAAAGTTTAATTGAAAACAATGTTTTCGTAATTATTAAAAATATTGAGAGCCTAAGTAAACTTGTGTATTGATAGGTGGGGATTGGTGTTTGGCATGCCAATAGGATATTAGTAGCAGTACTGCGCCATTATACTTATATGATGTGATTAACGGACCTTGAGAGGCACCGAGTATTCGGTCCAAAGTGTGATACGAATGTGAAAATTGAGCTCCGGCGAGCAAGCACTGAGTGTCCGATGTCGGAAAGAAATGTGAAATCCGTTACCGATCCATGGTATTGTGACAGCATTTACGAAAGGCTCTTACGATATTTTAATAACCAATAATGAATTGGAATTGAAAATATATGTTGAAAAACCTTTGATAAAGTTTTTGAAGAGTTATTTAAACATATGCTATGTTGATTGTTAAACGTTTTGTGAAATGATGTCTTTCATATGCAATGTTTGTGAATTTTTGTGATTTTGATATTACATATGTATAGCAACTGAGCTATTTTGCTTAGTGCGTTGGATTTTTCATGCTCAGGTAGTGAGGTGAGCCGAGTAGGCTGAGAGAGAGAGTCCATCGAGAAGATAGTCTCCAATGCGCTCCGCAAGTCACAGCAAATCTCCAAACGTTTTGGTAGACATCTTTGTCATATATATATATATATATATTGTAAAAATGAAGTTTCATGATTTACGTTTTGTATATTCCAATGTATCTGCGTACGAGGTTTTGTAAATTTCAATGTATATGGTTTGTATTATGTTTTTAAATGTTTTCTCAAAAAGCTGGGAAAACAAGATGAGTTTGTATCTAAAAATGGACGTGTGTTTATTTTGTTTTGAAGATGTAAGAAAAATGTATGTTATCTTTGAATTTGTGTGTTGAAGTGGATTTGAGACGGACGGAGTGTCCGATTTTGGCAGTTGAGAAAGTGAAACGATATTAGAAGTGTTTTTTTCATTATGCAAGTTTTAAAATTTTTAGGTTTTACAATAAAACAGGGGAAACTCCATCGGATTTTTCGTAAATCAAATTAACTAAATAAACAGGTTTTCATAAATAAGAAATCCTAACATCCTTCACCTCAGCTCCGGCGTCCGGATGTCGTGAATCGAGGGGGAGGGTGTTACAGGGTTCAACTCAGCAACTCTTTATTTAAGCTGCATAAACTCCTGAATTCTCTCTAACAGCGATATGAAGAAGAAGATTGACAGTCAAGTCAACTAGAAATTTGATTGGATCCTTTTAGCGTTACTCTGTTTACTCTTGGTTTCAAACAGCCCCTTCCTTACTTCAGTTATTGTTGAATGAAATATTTTCATAAATGAAGAACTTTCCTACAATTTCCCTGTTTTGGATTTCTTGTAAACTAGCAAATTTTTTTCTTCAGTTTACTTACACTTTTTCTTCCTCAACACATACTAGCCACCAAGAGTTTTACAGTGTTTTTGCACATGGACATCCAATCTCATCTCCGAAGAAGGGTCCAAGTTTTTCTGGACTTTAACTGCTTTTCTCGGTTCTGTCCACCTATATATTCTCAAGGTATTATTCTTTAGACGTTCGATGATTTGCAATGACCCCATTTGAGCTTTCATCCTTTTTTATTCTTTTTTTATTCCTCTATTGAATTTTACTATGTCTTATTATTTGGAATATACTATCAGTTTTTCATTTTATTATATACGTCTTGTCCATCTAGTTTTGATGTAAGGCTGTTTTTATAGTCACAGAGAAAACGTTAGACAATGTTTGAGAGACATATCTAATTCTTAACTGCTTTGTTGTTGTATAAATTTTGTCTCTGAATTCATCACAAGGTTATGCTATCAAAGAAAGAACAATAATAGCTATATGTTATGTAATCAAAAGTATATTTAATTGACTTGATTAAGAAAGTGAGAGAAGGCTTTTTCTAATGATTTAATGCTTTGTTCATCTACAGTTTGTATAACTTTAGTCTCTTATCCATCATAGGTTTGTCAATTACTTGTTAAATACAAGAAATATGAGCTTGCAGTGTTTTTCTGTCTATTGGAGGCAACATCAGTTGTGTTGGATCTGATTGGGAAAAGTAAGACAGGTTTTCTTCTTGCTGCATTTCTATTATCAGCAATCAGATTTATTACAGCTGTTTATGTATGTAATAAAGAAAGAACCATCGCTGGTAGTAGAATACAAGCTGAGAGACAAATTGGGGTAATGGAGATTGTCTTCTCTGCTGTCCAGTTTATTGCTACGTTCATTCATTTAATATCCACTGCTTTTCATTTCAAGAATAGTTACCATAATGTACCAGTTTACCCACTAGCCTTCGTTGTAATAGTCGTTGTTTTCATCTTCCAAAAGGATAAAAATGTCGCTGATTCTGTGTCTAACACTACAAATTGTCCATCTGACGATCCTGTGCAAAGTTTTCCTGTTGAAATCGACCTTCTTGGGAGCACGGTGGATCATGATAACCCGACAAGTAATATATGCTTGTGATCCAATATTGCATCTCGTATGCCACCTGCTGACATTGAGGTATGTCAACCAGCATAAGCATTTGCAGAATATTGAGGTAGTACAGATGAATATGATAATAATTGCCCTAATGAATTGAGATGTATATTATAGTTTCTCATTTGATATCATAGTTGAAGATATTTTGTGGGATTTTTGTTTCAATTTGGTGTTCAATTGAATTGCATCCTTTTATATTTCCTTGGTTCTCATGTTCAAAGTCAGAGACATCCAAATTTTAGTCCTTGACCTGCTAATTCCTACATTCTATACAAAGTAATCTTACCAAGTTAACTAGAATTTCTACTTTCTATTATCAGGTAATAACTTTATTTAATAGAAGAAGATATGTCAACCATGGTGGAGGCTCTAACCAGGTGAGAAACTACGTAAATTATTTACGCTTTGTGGTAGTGACTGACAAGTATCATTGCATCAGAAAGCAAATGAACTTGGTTTTAGAGTATATATACCAAGTTAAAAATATACTATTAATATGCTTTCCTCTCTTCAAGGTAATTTTTCTGGATTCCTATCAGCTTCAAGAAGAGTTTTTCCAGCTCAAGATGGATAAAAGCACAAGGAGGCTTTTGGATGATATCGAGGCTCAAATGGCATAGTTGATAAAAGATAATCAAATTCTCGATAGCATCGAAAGGACCACTCATCACTACTTGAATATAAAAGCTAAGAACTCCATTTTGAAGGCTTAGGCCATGGAACTGAGACACAGACTAGAGTCTCAAATGACATCCTCACTTTCATCAACACAAGCTGTAAGCCCTATCTTGATTTTAGACTTTTTAGTGTTATAAGCTAGATAATAGAACGAGAATGTTAAACTTCATCAATGTTATTCTAGTGAATGATATTAAAATGCTAGTGAAGTTTTTAGAAACTAATTAATTCTAATAGTAAAATAAATTTAAGAGAATGGCAAAATAGTCATTTTTCTAAATTATAGTTCTATGTATGTGTAGGTGTGATTAGAAGAAACTAGTGTGGGAATTGTGAAATTTATAAAAGTAGTAAGGACATCATGGAATTTAAGCAAAATTGGAAGATATTTTGGTTAAATTTTAGGAAGTGACATGACATGTAAATAAGTACCAAACTTTGAGGGTAAATTCATAAATGAAGCATATATATATGAGTGTTGGTTTCAACACTTAGTGAAAAATTGAAACAAAATAAATAGTGAGAGGGAGAGAGTGGGACGACAATAAGAGGGAAGAAAGAATCAAGTCACTTCCAAGCTACTTTGACACACCAAATCAAAATCCTAGGGTTATTCAAGCTAGAAGAACAAAATTAAAGGAATATTGAGGTCATTTATCATGATTTCTTCCATGAATGATAGTAGTTGGATTGTATAATGTGATGATGGATTTAATTGTTTTCTTATTGTGTTGTTGATGGAATCTTGAAGTAAATCAAGATCATAGTCATGAATTATCAAGCAAAAAAGTAAATTTGACAAAAACTATGTATGAAATGCTAGTTAAAATGCATATGGATGAAACCCTAAGTAGTGATTAAAGTATATTTATAGCAAAATTTCTTGTAAATTAAGTGTTTGATAAATTGTTTAAGAGAATTGACAATGAAAAGCTTGAAAAAGTGAAAGAAATAAATTGTTGGGTGTGTTAGGGTGGTTCGGCTATAATGAGAGAATATGTGATTTCTTTGAACTTTGATACATATAAGCATGAATTAATGAATGTTAGACGTTATGAAATCACTTGGAAATGATAGAATTGAAAAATGAAAAGAGATAGTTCAAGAATGTTGTTTAGGCTAGATGAAGGACATTATTAGTTACTATGTAATGCCACTTCATCTTTGTATTTTAGCATAGTAAATAATCATAATTAAGCCTATATAAGTCTAAGAAACATAGTAGCAAGCAAATTGAGTTTAGAATGTAAAAATGATAGATTTTGACACGACAAAATGTTGAAAAATAGGGATATTTCATAGGTTTTGCCCCTCTATAGTTGGAATTTTTCAAAACCGTTTTACGGGTGACTTAAGTGAGAGACAAGAAGATGATCCAAGTGAAATCGGAAGCGAAACAGCCCACGGAATGGGCTGTGAACAGTATTATGTCAAAAAGAGTCCGAAAATTTTTGACTTTTCGTTTCGGACCTCAGAAAATTATACGGACTGCGTGGGGATGTTCCTAGAGGTATAAAAGTAAAACTTTTACAAAGAAATCATAATTTTAAAGTTTTGGTTGAGTTAGAACCTAGACGAAAAAGTTGTAGTCTAAAAAGTGTGTTTAAGAGTAAAGTGTGTTCAAAGACATATGAATAGTTGTGTGTAGCTCATTGTAGCACACTCTAAATAAGAATATAATGTGTAAGTGACGAGCAAGCAAAGGGACCATAATGAGGCCTTTGAAGCTTTTGGTAGTTCGTGAGCCAAGGTAGGTGTTATCTCACTTGCACTATGTCAATTTTACATTAGCATGTATGTATTCTTGCTAAAAGATCTGTAAAATAACTTGGCAAATACAAATTCGGGTTTTTGTAAAAGAATTTCATCTTGGATTTAGTAATGAGAATCGAAAACAAAATTATTTCCAAAAGTTTGAATGTTGAATTTTAGTAAAAAAACCGAAGGGTAAATGAGTTTGTGTTTTATATACTTAGTAAAAAAGTTTAAAAAACCCATGTGTATGTCCTTAGCTTTCATATTATCTAATGCTATGCATGCGATGCAGAAAATTTCGCACGTAGTCGTCTAGATTTATAGCGATGTGCATTATGTTGCGATGCAGAAAATTCCGCTCGTAATTGCCAAAAGTTATAGTAAATTGCACTACAATGAGCGATGCAGAAAATTTCGCTTATAGTTGTAAAAAGGTTTATAGTTATTAACACTATAATATGCGATACAGAAAATTCCACATATAGTTACTCAGATTTGAGATAGCTTCACACTACGTTGTGATGCAACAAATTCCGCACATAGTTGTAAAGATATCTCATTAGTGTCATAGTTGGTGTCAGTTGAAAAATCGCCCCGTGGCGTACTATGTTGAGAATGGTTAGAATATGTGGGGTTACACATAGTGTTTTTAGAAAAGAAAAAAATAATTGTTAAAAACTATTAGTATGTTAAATTAGTATATGATTAGTAATTATGTATTTTATGAAATTTTATAATTGATTTAACTAACAAGTTTTTCTTTAATATAGTATACAAACTTAATCAAGAAATAGTCGTAGGTGTGTACGATCGAAGACATTTTCATTAATTTAGGTAGGCAAACTAAAGGACGTATTTTATATATATACATACCTTGTGATGTTTTATGAATACGAAATCTATGAAGTACATGTGTTCTATTGCAACTTCAGAAATATATATTTTTGAAACTTGTAACTTTTGTAAATTAAATCGGATGAACTTGTAAATTTCGCTTATGATACATATATATATTCCACCATAATTATTATGCATAATGGTAATAGATTTGATTATGAAAATGCATGATTGTGGACGAAAGAAGTCGGGTGGTGATTGAGAATAGTTAGAAGTGTAAATTCTTGCAGGAAATTTTGGAAACCTTCAAAATACAACTATTATGCTGTCGAATTTTTAGTAAAATTTTCTTCAATCAAATGTGAAAAATTTATACCAACCCAACTATTTTTAAAGAAGTGGAAATTGATTTAGTTAAGATAAAGTAAACGAGCAAAGTATCTTAGGGGTTCATTCTGCGGGTCTCTCTTGACCGTGAGTAAGGTTATTAGAGGTTCGCTGGAGTGCCCAGCAAGACCCTCCATATAAAAGCCTAGAGACAATCTGGCTCCGATTTTGTCACAAGCAATGGAGTTTTTGAGCCCAATCAGTGTCTTAACCACATTGCTGGTAGCTTCATGAATCCTATGGATATGTTCTATCTTAACCATCCCATAAGAGGTTTCAATATTGATCCTCATCACCCAGTGGCTTGGTCAAGTTTTGTAGAGAACCAAGTATTGACATATAACACAGTAAATAACAGTCTTTGAATGTTGTGTCATTTGCATTGTTTAAACAGTTGCTAGCCATTATCGTCATTGCAGGTTCTGTCAAGCTCTATGTAATCTATGCATATATATATATGAAACAATAAAAATCTTAGGATATAAACAAAAGATGTTCCAAACCAGTTCTAGTGCCAGCCATTCATATGTTTGAAACCCCTTTGATTGATATATTAAAAATTGTAAGAAAAACAGTCACACATCAAGTACTTAGCAAACTATTACCTCATTGCAAACTCTTCTGATTCTTCCTCCAAAAATGTGTGTTCAAGCTGAATCAGGGGTTGCTTTGACCGTAACATTGGTGACTAGCATAGGACTAGGGTTCTTGTTTTGATAATTTGGCTCTAGTGTGAGCATCTTTAAAGATACTTTCCGTTAATATGTCTCCACACTTGAGGTAGTTAAATACATATTTGTAGGAAGCGAATACCTGCAAGAAGCAGAAAAGAGAGGAGAAGATGGGAGACAGATGATTGGCTACACCAATGCAAATGATTCATCAGCTAATTTGATATGGAGAGCCTCCTTGTCTACGGTGGAACAAACAGCAACGCATGGTATTCCCATCTCATGAGCAGTTCGAATCACGCCAACTGCAAATGAAGCAATCAAAAGCCACTGCAAACTAAAACTTATACATCTACCAAAATGAAGCAATCACAAGCCAAGAATTTCGACTAAGCCAAACGAGCCAAAGTAATTATGGGGATGGCAAATCATACAAGGAAAAAAATTTAAGTTTGATTATGATTTTATTTATTTCCTTTTTGGATTCCCTTTTAAATCAGTATTAGTTTTTCTAATTAACATAGGACTAGTAATAAAAAAAGCTATAAATACACAATTGTTTATTTTTCATTATTACTTGTATCACCTATCACAATAACACAAACATGGTTCAATTAAGCGGAGGTCGCGTGTGGATTGCTTTTAGTTTTAGCATATTTAGTTGCATTGCAACTATAGTAATACTAGTTCTTTTATTTATTGGTCAGTTGACTCTCAGCTTTCGTTCTCTAGATTTTAAAGTTGTTTCGGTCAATAAGTATCCATTCAACATCCAGACTAATTCTTCTCATATCATCACCAATTGCAACCATACTTTTTCAGTCAAAAACCGTAGTAAGGTCACATTTTGCATCTCAAGACATTCAGGCTTCGATACTCTACAATAGCGGTGGACCAAGGAATATATTTTAGGGGGCATTTTATAATAAAGTAAAATAAAATAAAAATTAAAGATAAAAATAAATTGAAATGAACTTTCAAAATGAATTTTACAAGTGAAAAAAATGAAATGAACTTTCAAAATAAAAATTAAAGATAAAAATAATTATAGTTCATATTTTGAAAGTTCATTTCAATTTTTTTACTTGTAAAATTTACCATGTAAAATATTTTATATATAATAATAATAATAATAATTCATAGTACATTTGTATCATTTGTTTTCATAGTTCGAATCCATAGTGACACGATACATTTTTTTGGAAAAAAAAAAAAAAAAATAATATATGATATGGTGGGTGGTCGAACCATACACGGTGCATTTTTTGGAAAAAAAAAAAAAAACAATGTGTTATGATAGTTTAGGGAAAAAAAAAGGGGGAAATAATATATCTCTTTTTGGACAAAAAAAAAAGTAAGAAAAATTGTTCAACACTTCAAGGGGGTTAATAACATTATGCACTTTTTGGAAAACAAAATGAGAACATAAAAGATGACACTCCACTTTTTGGGGAAAAAAAAAAAAAGAAATTGTCAAACAGTTCAAGGGGTTAATAACACTATGCACTTTTTGACATTGTAAATTTCCTTTTTTTAATTACATTATTATAATAGGTCAGAACAACCGGAATCAAACAGAATCAAATACTGGTGGCACGACCTGGAGAGTAACTCTCACACGAGAAAGAGTGACTCACACATAGGTGAGGGAACTACCCTCACATAGGAGAGAATGCAATAAGAGGCTGATGTTATGGGTGTTCAACCCACCTCCTAAGAGAGAGAGCTGGGTGTGCAGCCAAGGCTCAACCACTAAGTTGATACACTCTTGACGATGTTGTAAAGTTGTCTTAGTTGAAATGTATACGTACCTTCTTTTTGAAAAAAAAAAAAAATTTGTGCAGTTTTTGGAAAAAATGTGAGAATGTTTTGTGTTATGGTGGGATTAAACCAATGACAAGAAGGAAAGAAAGCAAAGCCCAAGCCAACAATGTTATTTTGTGTTATCAATCATATTTACTTCAATAAGTATATATAACAATATATTTATATTAAAATATTAAACAACTAATATCATGAACTTAATCAATTTTCAAAAAATTTTAGGGGAGACACATGCTTTCTTTGACCTAAAGGTGGGTCCACCCCTGCTCTACAAGCAAGAAAATATTTCATCCAAGGAGATAAAACGCTTTTTTCAATTGTATCATAAGGAGAAGAGATTGGTGCAAGTAAATTTTAATGTTTCATATGAAAATATGGACAACACGATTATGGACTCTATTGTTACAAACTGATTGAGGCGAGTTATGGAATTTGATGCGATTGTGGAAGGAGTAGTTACGAGCAATCCTTAGACAAAACTTAGAAAAGTGAAATTGACGAGTGCTTCTTGTGGAATGATTATGGTTGGATTTTTAGCAAATATAACGATAGGGTCAATTTTGGGAGGTTAAAAAAAATGGCATACTTAGTTGTGTAAGTATATGTTTGCAGGGCTAGCTTAAAGGTATCCTTAGACTATAGAAGAAATTTTTAAATAAGGCAAATAATATTTAATGTAAATGGAGATATTTTATTAGAATTTATTCTTCTTACCTTTTCTTATTACCTCTCGAAATGTGAAAAGTGTTGATTAATAAAATATGTCATTGAAATTAGATAGCTATGTTCAATAATGTTTTTATTCGTTATAAAATTTAGGGATAATTTAAAAAAACTTATTTTAGTTTGTAAAAATATTAATTTTATCACCTATAATTTCATTTTTGTCTAAAATCCCCCCTAGTGTTAATAAAAACACTCAAAATGCTATATGAAAGCGTGTGAAAGTACGATAATTTTCTCAATGGTTACAGATTGGTGATAAAGTCAAAGGTAGTAAAATGGTCATTTTTTATAAATTTATTAATTTCAGAGAAGATTTTGAACAAAAATAAAACTATATATAACAAAACAGTCATTTTTGCATACTATAATAGGTTGTTTAGAATTATCTCTAAATTTTTTTAGTATAGTTTGTCATTGAAAAATATGGGATACTTTTCATTTTTACAAAAATTATGTGATTCTTAATAATTATTATTTTTTAATTCTTAAAATTCTTATTTTATTATCTGGTTGTACAACAAATGAAAATTGATTTGAAACAGAAAAAAAAAAAAACCAACTAACTAATGCAATTGGTTCAAGAACATTCATAACTGTCGTGGTTAATTTCCCGAAGATGCAACAATGAAAAGATAATATGAGAAATTTTTTCATACAAAACAATATATATATATATATATATATATATATATATCAAACATGCAACAATGACAAAAGAAGCATCACTATTTTTTTTTTAATTTTTTGTATCACTAATATTTTAGATAGTGGGCCTCATGCTAGAGTAAAACTCTTCAAAACTTTCCTAGAAGGCCTCAATAGATGGCATAACAAAAAGAAACGTCAAAAAGGCATATTGCCTGCGCTTCGTTTGGAGTTTACCGGATCTGTGCGACCCATCACCCATGGACGTAGTTCTTCTCATGGGCTGGGATGGGCTTAAGCCTATCCTAGCCCATCTAAAAAAAACAAAATTACACACAATATTATTATCTAAAATTCATAGTATTTAGTTATTAATTCTTTTCATACCAAAATTCATATACTTTTTTTTTCAGCCAATTGCATAGTTCTTATTTATATTTACCTTTCTATTCAAATATAATATTTATTAACACTTTCATTTGATACATTAAATATAAAATTTCAAATAATTTATCCACTATGTAATATTAATTACATATTATATTATTTAAATTTAATTACATGTGTTTTTAGTGTGTTTCCTAATGCACTCTTCAATCTAAAGTAAGATCATACTTTATGATTGTTAAAATATAAATTTTCTATATTATTGATACTATAATTTGTAAGTTTGATCATTTAAATATTTTTAGATTCAGTTTTATTGATGTTTGATTATATTTATATTTCATATTTCTTTCACACTTTGTTGGATTTTTTTAAACATTTCTTTATAAGTTAATATTTTATTTCCAATATTAATTTTAAATGATAAAACTCATTATGCCACCTCTAACTAAGTATTCATATGTGTTTCAATTTATAAATTTGTTTGGTATAATTGAAGTTAGCAATGGTGATTTGAGTTGACAGTCCGAGTTTAGACTAACATGAACATGACATGATTATATTTTGCTTAACGTAAACGGGATATGATAAAAAAAAAATGAGTTAGACCCTTTAAACATGAACATGAAAGATAATATTTGGTCAACATGAACACGATACGTTTAACCCATTTAATGACATGTTAATAAAAAACCCATTTAAATGACCCAATTAAGTACCTATTAATTGACACGGTTAGATGATCTATTTAATGACTTGTTTATAACTCATTTAACTATATTTAATAAATTTATCACAAAAACTAATTTTAATAAATTAATAATAAAACATACAATAATAAAATATAGATCAATTAAAAAATAAAAATAAAATATAAATACAAGATAAATAATTAAGTTTATCATTTAAATCTATAAATATAATCCAAAACATAAACATACAATCATCCACAAATATAGTTCAAATATAAATCTTCTTCCATTTCATGGTATTCCTCTTCTATACTTTCAGTTACCTAATTATTGTTATGGACATCATTGAAATCCATAGATTTAAGCTCTACAGGAAGAATAGTCAATAATAAATAACATTAGTAAAATAGATTACAATTAATAAACTTAAATATTAGCTAATTTCAAATTGAACATATATTCAACGAACCGACAATATATATGTGTTTTGATTAGATAACAGATTCAAACAAAAAGGCACAATCTATGACATCAAGTAATCTATACTCAACATGTGAGTGAATATAAACAAACATCCTCAGAGAAAAGTAAACAAAATAAAATACATTAAAAAAAAGGACAAATATAATTCTTTCAATGTATAATAACTAAATTCTTACAAAGGAAAATATATTTCTCAAATTGAAATTTATTTATAAACTACTATATGTATATATACAATTCTACAAAGTTCTTGTGTCGTGAAAACAACCTCCATACTTATTGCAGTATATAATGCGTACATACAAATACCCAAATTAAGCTTCACCGGAATCCTATACATCCAAGAAAGCAAACACAAAATACCCAAATTAGGTTAGCTTATAAAAAATCTCAGCACATATAGTCTAACTGTTGAGGATCTTGACCAAGCAAGCAATTTTCACACTTTGATGTTACATAAACGAAATAAAACGTTTTCGATCACATAGCAATGCCGGTGAAATCACACTGCAAACAGACTTGCACAAATTAGTTCAAGTAACAAAAAGTAACCAGTGTTGTTTTGTGTTTAAAGTAAAATCATAAATTTAACCTACAATGTCCCTTGTGTCAACATACAAGAAATCAATTATTCAACCAATGTAATAGCTTCAGCTGATCAAGTAGTACATATGAGATGAAAAATCAGAGTTTCATAAGAATTACAAGCTGATGTTGAACTTGTTTATTCCTGTACATGTAAGCTGTTGATAGGCAATGTTAGCTAAACAAGACAGTTATTAACAATAGCAGAAATTTATGTGAGTCATGGGCTGTGATCAAACAACACAATTTAACTCGGTGACAAACAAAAGGCCTACCTCTACTGTTATCAATTGTTTAATTATTTATAAATAATTAAATGTGTAAGAGATCAGTCATGCTAGAGTGACAAATGACAAGCAACATATAATACATCCAGTACTCACTATCACTATATAAACTTTGTACTAGGGAGAAGTAATTAAGCACTGAAGATCATCAAGAAAAAAATTTAGTTAGGTTCCCTTACAAGTTACAAGAGCATGGAACAGTTTGTTACTCCTTAAAAAGCTTCTGCATCCGTTTTTGGCCTTCAGCCACAGCCGCAGGATCCATACGCTGACGAAGAAAATTAAATTTATTTGTTGGATAGAATTACTTTTGCAGAACATTAACTAATTACAGATTCATGTAAGATAAATTAAGGTGAACAAGTATGACAAAAACTGTCTACAGCAACGCCACAACTTGTAGCACAGTCTATCCCATTGGTTTAGGAATCTACTAAATATTTCAAGTGTAGTATAGGACTCGTTCTCTTTTTATTGATGTGAATCTGAGAAAATATTATCAGGAGATTCGAGACATGTTACGATTACCTCGCACCATATGTTAAATCATATGTAAAATATTATCATGATTTAAAGTAAAATTATGCATATACATTCGGATGGAACTCAGTTTGAATGCTTATTTTTGAAACCTACAAAAGAACATTTTCTAAGAGTTGCAAAACCAATACATTAACTCCGTTTATGGAAGAATGTCCAACACAAGATAGGCAGAGAACCTTCTCTTCAAGCTCTTTACTTTAGAACAACCATGACTGAGCTCTGACTATATCTATCTGTCTCCTTGCATATTTTTACTGAGCCAAAAAAAAATTTTAAAAAATGTACATCAATAGTTGAACTTCAATGGCAACTCGATTTGCTTCCAACTTATTAATGAAAACATTAGGATCTAGTTCGGAGAATTGACTAAATTAAAGATGATAATCTATCTAGGAGGAGGCACTCAGGCAGATTGTATTACTTGATATCGATGGAAAAGCAGACTGCTTTGCATAGAATTCGAAGTTTGTTTTGGAAAAATGTTAAGAAATCTGTTTTAAAGGCAATGTTTATGTTACTCAAATAATGAAGGGAAAAATTGATTTTGAATTTAATGTGGAAACGTGGATTTTAAAAATTTTTCCAAACAAAACATACCCGATCGATGCTAGTAATAACAATTCAATAATTAAATTAATAAGATCGAATCTTACCTTTGCATGAATATTGAATTGATCCCTTTTGATTCGTAATTATTCACCATTCGATCTTCCTTGCTATGACTCTTCACAAAAGAAACTGTGTGTGGGCACAATCTTGAAGAATCAAATCACGAAATCTTTTATGAAAGATCATTATGTGAGATGGAGTAATTTGATGTTTTTAATTAATCCAAGTTTTTGGTTCAAGTAGCCAAAAAATTCATCATCACTTTTGTTATCAACATAAAACACCCTTTTATAATGGTAAGTTAGAGTTTTCCAATTTAACAAGGAATACAATTTCCTATTTAAATTAGAAAACATAGTTCATATCTAATATGGAATCAAATTCCTTATTAGTCAAGAACTCTTTACTTTTAATTTAATATGGAATCTAATTCCTATTAAAACTTCTTTAATTCAATTTAATATGGAATCTAATTCCAATTAAATTAAATTACTATTTCCATTAATTAAAAGATTGTTCATTAAATTAAATGATTCTAAATCATAAATAATTTAATGACACCATTTAAAATTGAACTCATAATCTCTATAGATAATTAAATAATTAACACTTAATTAAATAATTACATATTTTTAAATAATCAAATAATTCGTGAACATGTCCATGTGACATTAATAATTGGACAATCCAATTATATTCTTTCATTTGTTTCTTTATGTGGTTGTGAGCTAGCAAGGGGACCAAATGGACCTACAATTTGAGCTCCAATAATATCGGAATTATTAATTAAACTGTTTAATTAAATAATTCACTATTATTAACCCCAGAGTTACTCCACTAAAAACCTAAGGTTGCACTCTCAAGATTGTAGATGTTTTACACAATCTGAATTTTCAGTGTCCATCGATTTAATCATTTCATATGGTTCGATCCTCCACAAGTAGTTCATAATTAGAGCTAGGTCATTAAAGTCCGTTATACCTCTCTAATTATATCTTATTCCAATAAGTACCATTGATTCTCTAATGAACAATATATCCATAACAACTTATGAATTTATCTTTCCGTTTGCTCATAAACAGAAAGTCGAGCGCTCTTATTGTTCAAGACCCGAATCAACACTTTAAGGGAACTACTCATCTACTTCTCGTAAGAAAGAGTGGATTCCACTTTTGTGTAGAATGTTCCCAGCCATTTATTAAATCACATCTCCAAAGTACGAAGTTTATTGACCGTAAATCTATAACAGTCTCACCCATGTAAATCAAAAGATATGACTCAACAAATAGGAGTCCATAAAACACTCAGGATTAAGATCAATCCATATATGATCATCTAGTTGATAAATATGAATTTATTTATTTAACGGATATTAATAAAAAATTCATTTTATCGTGGTCCAGTCCTATATAATCTCTATCATATAAGGTGCCTCCATTTTCATGTCGCCACATGAACGATCCCGGATAAGATCATCGCATCAAATACAAAATGGACCGCAACTGTAGATTTACCACAAACAAAGTACCCAACTTTGTTTGCTTTCTACGGACTCTTTAGATTATTGATCTCAAACTAAATCCTCTTGTATATAACACTTATATACTTAGTTTGAGATTACATAAGTAATCATGGATGTTACATGATATTTGTATGAAGCAAATATTTCATAAATGTATATCAAAATAAATATATTTTATTTATTAATTAATTTAAACATTTACAAATTACAAGCTCTTAAGGCATATTACCCTAATAATCTCCCACTTGCCCTTAGAGCAGATGAGACATGTCTCGTAATCCTAGACCCTCTAGATGACCTTCAAACACTTTAACCGTTAAGGTCTTTGTAAATTTATCAGCATGGTTGTCTAGTGAAGTTATCATCTTAATGACACATCTCATTATGTACAATCTCCCTTTTGAGATAGTATTTCTTCTATATATGCTTCCCTTATTTGTGGTTTCTTGATTCTTTAGAATTGACCACTATATCACTATTATCACAATAAATGGTGAGTGGTTTATCCATATCTGGAACAGCTTCCAGATCAATCAAGAATTTTATGGAGCCAAAACGCTTCCTTAACTGCTTCACAAGCTGCTACATATTCAGCTTCTATGGTGGAGTCAACAACACAAGATTACTTAACACTCCTCCATATAATGGCTCTACCACTAAAGGTAAATACTGACCTGGACATGGATTTCTTAGAATCATTGTCCAATTAAAAATCAGATCTGTGTATCCTTATGAGATCAAATCCTCTCCAAAATACACAAGCATATAGATTCTCATTCTCCAAAGATACTTGCGAATATGTTTTACAGCCACCCAATGATCCGATCATAGGTTTGATTGATAACGACTGACTACTCCCACTGAATTATATATGTCAGGTCTCATGCATAGCATAATATGCATGAGACTGCCTACTGCAGAGGCATAGGGAATTCGTCTCATATCCTCAACCTCTTGAGGTGTCAAAGGACACTATTCCTTTGACAAATGAACTCCATGACAAGAAAAATAAATTACTTTTCTTGGAATTCTTACATTGCAAACCATATAATGATCTTATCAATGTATGATGCTTGAGACAGTGCTAACTACTTGTTCTTACGATCTCATATAATTTGAATTCTAAGAACACAAATACTCTCTCAAATCTTTCATTTGGAATTAGTTAGCAAGCCAGTTCTATACCTCAAATAATGCTCTTATATCATTCCCAATGAATAGGATATTATCAACATAAATTACGAGGAAAACCACTTTCTTATCGATGTTATGCTTGTATACACAAGGTTCATCAACTTTTTGCTTAAAACCATTAGATTTTATCAAAGTATCAAACCTTATATCCCAAGATCAAGATACTTACTTAAATCCATAAATGGACCTTTGCAATTTGCAAACCTTTTGCTCTTAACCTTGGGACATGAATCCCTCTGGTTACACCATATAGATGCATTGATCAAGATTGTCATTCAAAATTGCAATCTTGACATCCATTTGCCATATCGCATAGTTGAGATATGCAGCTTTGGATAGAAGAATGTGAATGGACTTAAACATGGCTATTGATGAGAGAATCTCTTCATAGTCAACTCTCTTCTCATAGGTCTAACCCTTTGCCACTAGCCTAGTTTTGAAGGTCTCTACCTTCTTATCCATTTACAACCTATGGGTTTTACCCCATTTGATGGATCCACAAATTTCCAGATAGAGTTGGAGTGCATAGACTCCATCTCAAGATTCAAGGCTTTAAGACTTTTCTCCTTATTAGAGTCATCTATTGCATCTCTATATGCCAATGAATTATCTACTCTGTCATTAGAGATGACAACTAGTACCTCTCCAAAACTATGTAGTAAATAGGTTGTCTTACAACCCTCCCACAATGATGAGGTGGTAAATAACTCTGACAAGAATCTGTCTGACACTCAGAATGGTCTTAACTATGTTGTTATCAACAACTATTGTTGATTGAGTACTGGTTGAACCATATAATAATGAGAAACTAATTGTAGATCTCATCATGTCCTGTGAGGTTTTATTTCTCCTCTCTATAATACCATTTTGTTGAGGTGTTTTATGAGCTATGAGTTGATATAGAATCTTATTCTTAATCAAGTAATCCCCAAACTATGTTTTGAGGTGCTCACCTCCACGATCCGATCGTAGAATTCAATAATTTACCTAATTGGTTTTCAACTTTAGCTTGAGATTATTTGAACTCTTCAAAAGTTTCAAACTTTTATTGCATTAGGTAAACAAACCTATATTAAGAATAATCGTCAACTAAGGTGACAAAATATTCATAATTGCCTCTAGTTTTAACATTCATAGGACCGCAAACGTCTGAATGTATAAGCTCTAGTGGTTCTTTTGCTCTAAGCCCTTTTTCATAAAAGGTCTTTTGAATATTTTCACATTCTAAACATGACTAAAAAACAGGTAAAGAGCCAAATCTTTAACTCACTTAAAAGTCTGCTCTTTTACAAGTCTGTCTATTATGTCAAGGTTACAATATCCAAAACTTAGATGCCAAAAATAGGTATCATCATTGGGAGAAATCTTTTGTCGTTTTGTTTTAAGTTCTTCAACCTTAAACATTTTAGCTTTGAGCAGCTATGAGTTAACAATCTTAACTTATATAAGTTGTTTTCTTATATTCATGAACAACTATTCAAATAATTTCTAAAAATAATAACTGATTTATTATTAAAAGAAATTGAATATAATTGTTCCATGAGGTTAGAAAAAGAAATTATATTTCCACTAACACATTGTTCAAAACAATAAAACAACTATAAGAAAATAAAAGTCGCACTTCTCCCACTGCTCTAGCTAACACGACATCCTAAGTGCCATCAAGCATGATGAATTTGTTCATAACATAGTTGCTTTGAACTGTATGAGGCTCTTCAGAAAAGTCTCCAGTATCATACTTACTTAGCCAGGCTCAGGAAGACACTCTTCCATCAGGACAAAATTTAGGTCCTTATAGACCAAAATGACATTTAAGTTATTTAACATAGTTATCCTCGTTTAATTTATCATTGGCAAGCATAAACATAAATTGAGACAACATTACTGAATTAAATAATAATAAAATATTTTATTCAATTGCATTCATACAATATCATTAGTTTTGCATAAAATTAAACGTGATGTATGATACACGAATAATGAATTAGAAAATACCCTAAAAATAATTACTATGCCACGATAATCTAACATTCCACAAATAAGTGCCGCCGTAGGGTAGGTCAAATATTTGTATGTTAGACTGAGACATTCTCAATTAAATAATATAACAAAATAACTCTTATTCATATATTATTTAACTACCGTTTTTCGGTCAAGAAAATAATTAACAATTAATTATTTCATTTATGAGTGTAACCCATCATTTAAGATTCCATTGACTTAACTCGAGAATTGCCGCCATAGGGTAGGTCAATCCCAAGATACATCTAGGAATCCTATCCATTAGGAAGTCAACCTTGATCAACTTAAATGGACACCACCCGTAGGGGGACGATAACAAAGCCGTCTCGAGGCGCCTTTAAGTTTCACAGTGTTGAACTAATGATGGAGACCACAGGATATATTGTCATATATCCCTCTCCCACTCACTATTTTAGGATTAGGGTTTTCTACTTAATATTCCTAGGCATTGTCTTAGATTATTAACGGCTAAGAAGATAATCTAAGTTACTAGGAATTTGTATGTTACTAGAATCATCATCCTATTAATATATAATAAATTACTAGATGTTTAACTCTTAAAAATCTAATTTATTATAAAAGATCTAATCTAGATAATCTAAACTCTTTAATTATGAAGATTAGATTTAATGTGAAATTACCCAATTTTAACTCTTAAAATCTAATCCACAATATAAGCCAATTATGAAGTATATTATTATTAATCATAAAAAAAAATACTTCTAAAAGGCTTTACTAATCTAAATATATTAAACTTTTTAAATAAACTAGATTAGTAATAATGTGAATTATTTAATTTTAACTTTTAAAAATCAATCCACATTATGAGCCAATTATGAGAAATATATCATTTTAATCACATTAAAATTATATCTCCAATTTGTTTACCAATCTAAATAAATTAAACTCTTTAATTAAATTAGATTAGTAATAATGTGAATTATCCAATTTTAACTCTTAAAATCTAATCACATTATGAATACCAATTATTCAAAATATAAATATATTTTAATCACATTAAAACTAATCATATATTTCTAATTTGTGAACCAAGGACTTTCAGCTAAAATCCTATCAAATTATAAAATTGGTATTCTATGTATTATTATCTCTATTTTAACTAATAAACTATTTAATAGAAAAAATAAATAATAATACATGTATGCATGTCATGTTATAAAGCAACGAGTAGGCACTTTCTATTCTATATGACATATTTTAATGCATGACTATGTTATCAATAAATTATTTATTCATCGCATGATAAATAATTTAACTAAACAACATGTGATTGACCGAGTTCTTTGGCTTTAAAAAACCTAATAATACTAAATTTAAGGTTACAAAATTTAACCAAGACATTCCTTGGCCTTCACTTGTAGTCTTCATAGTCTTCAAGGTCTTCATGAGTTTTATTGGATTCAAAATTAAATCTAATTTAATAACCAAGAACATCCATAAAATGGATTGAGCTAGAAGCCCATTTCTTGATTTTTAAACCCAATAAAAATTATCCATGTGATTGCCAAAAATTGGACACTTAAGCATGCAACACATTAAATATGCAGTGTTTACAACAAAAACATTTTTAATTGTAAAGTCCATCACATATGTGCAGTGCATTCAATGTTGCATGCATGGTTTTGGTGCATGGCATTCAACATGCCATTATGCGTGAATAAGTGAAATTGCACTTACAGTGCATTGCATTGATGTTGTTTATGCAAAACAATTGCATTGAAATTTTATGCAATAAACAATTGCAACAGTTCTTGCAATCATGCAACTTTTGCATCAGTTTTGTGCAGTAGGTGCCCACGTATGAATTTTTGTGCAACAATTGCACTCTGTTTGACTTTTGTGCATTATACAAAACAATTTCAATTGTGTCAGTGCAACAATTTGACTTTTCAAAAAAAAATTGCACTGTTTTGTGCATGACTTCCAGTGCAGTCGATACACATGCCATAACAAGTGCACCAGGTCTGTGCAAAAAATATATATATATTTATAGACCTTGTCCGTGCATAAAGCACCTCATTCAGTCTCTTTTTGCACGGTCAAACTGATCGTGAACTAGACCTGCAGCAACCACTTGCTGTTGCCTTCAACAGCACTTTTCGTGCTGCCGTCCAGACAAACCAGACTTGGTCGGTGCAATCAAACTGCAGCGTATGCACAATCCTTCAACGCTGTAGATCAGGACACAAACGGCCTTTGAACTAGCCAATAAAACCGCTTAGCAAACTGGTTCAAAACCAGTTCTTGCACACATGCACCAGGTATGCACAAACGCAACTACCGGCCCACATCAGCAACAAATTCACAGATCTGTTCTGCGGTTAATTCTTAAAATAAAATAAAACCCTAAAACTATGAATTACAACAAAAAATTGTCACAAACGGCTTACAAATTAATCGAATTAATATTAGCCAAAGAACCATACAATTAACGATCAATCCATGCAAACCAAATTCATCAAACATGAAAATAAAATATGCAAATCAATAATTAGTGCCTACTCTATGACATACAATGAATCATAATCAAAAGGAGATTCACTAATTATTGAATCAATTATTAAACTAGCGAAACGGGGCTCTAATACCAATTGAAGGGAAAAATTGATTTTGAATTTAATGCGGAAACGTGGATTTGAAAAATTTTTCCAAACAAAACATACCCGATCGATGCTAGTAATAACAATTCAATAATTAAATTAATAAGATCGAATCTTACCTTTGCATGAATATTGAATTGATCCATTTTGATTCGTAATTATTCACCATTCGATCTTCCTTGCTATGACTCTTCACAAAAGAAACTGTGTGTGGGCACAATCTTGAAGAATTAAATCACGAAATCTTTTATGAAAGATCATTATGTGAGATGGAGTAATTTGATGTTTTTAATTAATCCAAGTTTTTGGTTCAAGTAGCCAAAAAATTCATCATCACTTTTGTTATCAACATAAAACACCCTTTTATAATGGTAAGTTAGAGTTTTCCAATTTAACAAGGAATACAATTTCCTATTTAAATTAGAAAACATAGTTCATATCTAATATGGAATCAAATTCCTTATTAGTCAAGAACTCTTTACTTTTAATTTAATATGGAATCTAATTCCTATTAAAACTTCTTTAATTCAATTTAATATGGAATCTAATTCCAATTAAATTAAATTACTATTTCCATTAATTAAAAGATTGTTCATTAAATTAAATGATTCTAAATCATAAATAATTTAATGACACCATTTAAAATTGAACTCATAATCTCTATAGATAATTAAATAATTAACACTTAATTAAATAATTACATATTTTTAAATAATCAAATAATTCGTGAACATGTCCATGTGACATTAATAATTGGACAATCCAATTATATTCTTTCATTTGTTTCTTTATGTGGTTGTGAGCTAGCAAGAGGACCAAATGGACCTACAATTTGAGCTCCAATAATATCGGAATTATTAATTAAACTGTTTAAATAAATAATTCACTATTATTAACCCCAGAGTTACTCCACTAAAAACCTAAGGTTGCACTCTCAAGATTGTAGATGTTTTACACAATCTGAATTTTCAGTGTCCATCGATTTAATCATTTCATATGGTTCGATCCTCCACAAGTAGTTCATAATTAGAGCTAGGTCATTAAAGTCCGTTATACCTCTCTAATTATATCTTATTCCAATAAGTACCATTGATTCTCTAATGAACAATATATCCATAACAACTTATGAATTTATCTTTCCGTTTGCTCATAAACAGAAAGTCGAGCGCTCTTATTGTTCAAGACCCGAATCAACACTTTAAGGGAACTACTCATCTACTTCTCGCAAGAAAGAGTGGATTCCACTTTTGTGTAGAATGTTCCCAGCCATTTATTAAATCACATCTCTAAAGTACGAAGCTTATTGACCGTAAATCTATAACAGTCTCACCCATGTAAATCAAAAGATATGACTCAACAAATAGGAGTCCATAAAACACTCAGGATTAAGATCAATCCATATATGATCATCTAGTTGATAAGTATGAATTTATTTATTTAACGGATATTAATAAAAAATTCATTTTATCGTGGTCCAGTCCTATATAATCTCTATCATATAAGGTGCCTCCATTTTCATGTCGCCACATGAACGATTCCGGATAAGATCATCGCATCAAATATAAAATGGATTGCAACTGTAGATTTACCACAAACAAAGTACCCAGCTTTGTTTGCTTTCTACGGACTCTTTAGATTACTGATCTCAAACTAAATCCTCTTGTATATAACACTTATATACTTAGTTTGAGATTACATAAGTAATCATGGATGTTACATGATATTTGTATGAAGCAAATATTTCATAAATGTATATCAAAATAAATATATTTTATTTATTAATTAATTTAAACATTTACAAATTACAAGCTCTTAGGGCATATTACCCTAACAAATAATACCTTCCTTTTCATTTCTAAGCATAATTGAATATTAGCTAATTTCAAATTGAACATATATTCAACGAACCGACAATATATATGTGTTTTGATTAGATAACAGATTCAAACAAAAAGGCACAATCTATGACATCAAGTAATCTATACTCAACATGTGAGTGAATATAAACAAACATCCTCAGAGAAAAGTAAACAAAATAAAATACATTAAAAAAAAGGACAAATATAATTCTTTCAATGTATAATAACTAAATTCTTACAAAGGAAAATATATTTCTCAAATTGAAATTTATTTATAAACTACTATATGTATATATACAATTCTACAAAGTTCTTGTGTCGTGAAAACAACCTCCATACTTATTGCAGTATATAATGCGTACATACAAATACCCAAATTAAGCTTCACCGGAATCCTATACATCCAAGAAAGCAAACACAAAATACCCAAATTAGGTTAGCTTATAAAAAATCTCAGCACATATAGTCTAACTGTTGAGGATCTTGACCAAGCAAGCAATTTTCACACTTTGATGTTACATAAACGAAATAAAACGTTTTCGATCACATAGCAATGCCGGTGAAATCACACTGCAAACAGACTTGCACAAATTAGTTCAAGTAACAAAAAGTAACCAGTGTTGTTTTGTGTTTAAAGTAAAATCATAAATTTAACCTACAATGTCCCTTGTGTCAACATACAAGAAATCAATTATTCAACCAATGTAATAGCTTCAGCTGATCAAGTAGTACATATGAGATGAAAAGTCAGAGTTTCATAAGAATTACAAGCTGATGTTGAACTTGTTTATTCCTGTACATGTAAGCTGTTGATAGGCAATGTTAGCTAAACAAGACAGTTATTAACAATAGCAGAAATTTATGTGAGTCATGGGCTGTGATCAAACAACACAATTTAACTCGGTGACAAACAAAAGGCCTACCTCTACTGTTATCAATTGTTTAATTATTTATAAATAATTAAATGTGTAAGAGATCAGTCATGCTAGAGTGACAAATGACAAGCAACATATAATACATCCAGTACTCACTATCACTATATAAACTTTGTACTAGGGAGAAGTAATTAAGCACTGAAGATCATCAAGAAAAAAATTTCGTTAAGAAAATGTAATACCTAACAAATAATACCTTCCTTTTCATTTCTAAGCATAATTGAATAAGAAAATGTAATTCAGCGTTAAGTTTGAGAGATTAGCTAAGGGGTTTCAAAATGTAATTTTTCTATCCATATCGTTCTGTGTTTTTAAATCGATTATAAAATTGGTCACATCAGCAATATTGGACCATCCTGATACAATCAAGAGACTACCAGAAGAGAGAATGGGAATATGAGATGGGAAAAATTGCAAGGAACATAGTGAATATGAATATACGATTCGTCAGCAACGTAGCAAGAGAGATCTCAGATCAAACAGGACAAGTGGATAGAGAGAGACCTCTTTGATTGCATTTGTTAGAGAATCAGGTTATTAGTTCATGGATGAACATGACAAATTATTGGCTAAGAAGACCAGCTGATATATCTCAAGTAATAAATCAACATGTCCAAATGTCTCCAAGGTTAATTAGATTGGCCAAAGTGACTGATGAAGCGGCATTAAATGGTCTTTGTATCCATACTTGACGTAATCTAGCAAAATAAAATCATCATAAAAAAATAAAACATTTAAGAATCTGCAATGTGCAGAAACTTGTTTCTGGAGACATAAACGAAAAACTGATTGCCTAGACAAAAGGTCGATAACTAGAAGATCAACCAGAACACGCGCTTAACTCTGCATCGCCTCTTAAACATGACAAAATCAAGTAGGGATGATGATTTGCCTGTATGAGACTCACTCGTCCTGTACCCCTATAAGGAAAATATAGTATGCTTGAATAGGTTCTGATATAAGAGAAAAAAAAAAAAAAAAAATTAAACCCATTGTGTGTGGTAAATTTGCTTACCAACCTGAACCTGGTGAACCTCAGCCATGCAATAAGATCCATCAAAACTTACCAACTCTACATTTCCTCTTGAATGTGGCAGAGCGCAATCACAATGTTTTTGGATAACTTACTGCTGCTTTGCTGCTAGCAATAACAATAATTTGGACATCACATTGCAACATACTTACAATGAATAAAGAATCAAAATCTGTTGCTTGGTTATATGCGCCATGCCGTAAGAAGCCTGATGAATTGCTTAACAACTAACAATAGTTTTGTTCCAGAAAAATGATAATCCAAAATAACAATACATTTGAGAACGCATTTTCAGGTCAAGTAGATACAATAACATTATAGCTTGTACCAATGCCAATGAATATGGTATGTCGAAGTGTTCCTGCTCGTTGTGGTTCTCCTGGACTCTGGCTTTCTATGAATTTCTTTATTGCCATAATTTCCTTAAATGGTTTTGTCAGCTCCCATGAATGATGCACATTGCTCTTACATAGCCTAGAAAGGATGGTAAGCCTTCATCTTGTACCAATATTCACCCAGTACTAGTGAGCATAGTTTAACATTTTGTAAATACAGTAAGGTCTCTCAGTGAAATTGACAAAGTAGCGGGCAATCGTGTCATAATTGTTGCGGCAATACAAGTGGAGACCTCAAAAATAAGACTAAATGGAACGTGAATCAGTCAAAATTAGGAAAAGTAATGTTAGTTCTTTTAATACTCATTTGAATATAACCAAATTTGAGACAATTGGTAGGATCTTCAGCAAAAAATGAATAACATAAACAATTATGCTCTGTGAATTAGACTAACAAAACAAACATAATAGAAAACCACTCAAACTTGATAAACTTTATTATACTATAAAATTATAATATAAGAATAAACACTCAAATAACTCCTTAAAACAAATTTTAAAAAAAAATAAAAAATAAAAAACTCCGTGAAACAAATGTCATGATTACTAGAATGTGTGGAGACTATAGAGTGTTGGTGTTTTATTAAATATTGATAAATGAGTATTATTATATAGAAATGTACTTACTAATTTTTTATTCTTGTCCAAAATGAAAAATCAAAATAATGTGTATAAGACGTGAATATTTAATTTTAGTTATACAAAAAAGGAATACCACAAAATTTTCTTCTTTGTATTTGCTGTAGAAAATTAAAAGAAAAAAAAAATTAAACTTACAACACAAAAACGAAAAACCTTATGAAAATAAAACTATTTCTTTTCCTTTTATAAACATCAACTAGGGTTTGTATTAATTCAAAATTAATATTGAACCTCATATTTATTAAAAATTAAACACTTGTCTCATATAACATAATTAATTTATGTTATATTCTAGAATACACTCGTGACTTTTAATAAAATTAATTAAATAAGTTTCTATCTGAGCTAGCTCATCCAAAAGTATACCATATAATTTTATCAATTGAAAAGTATATAAAAATTATTATGAGTTTTATGCTCTCAAAAAGATTACAAAGGAGGACGAATAACCATTCCCTACAAAACAAATATAATTTTGATCAATGAAATTTTTTTAAAATATTATTATTTCACTTCTCATTGATCAATCTCAAAAAATGATTAACTTACATATACAAGCATTTTCGCTTCACTTTAAGCCAAATTACCCAACAATTACTTCAAATTATCTATCAACAATCTCTACTATTAACTTAGCGTTGAGTTCAAAATAGCTACTCTAAGTGACCTTGGTTAAAACTAATAAGGAGGTGGAAACTACAATAAATGAAATCTTTGATGTCATGAACTATCAACTCTGATAATTAACCAAATTATTAAATAATAAAAAATTTGCATGCACCTAACATTACAAAAACTCAGTGGTTATTTTACTCATGATTCAAATTCATTATAATTAGAAATAATTGAAGACATGACTACACTTATACATCTCTAAAATCTTTGGATCCACATGTGGTTTTTAGAAAGTTTTCACCCATAAACTAGGATGAATTGAAGCAAGATAAGCCTTTTAAAAAATTTACAAATTAAAATAAAACCCTCCTAATTATTTCACCTTTATCAAATCCTAAATTAACAACTCTTAGACAATGAATTGTGTAAAGCCTACATTAAGGATGTGGAAAATTTCATTCACCTCTAGTTTGTGAGATATGGCTTGATTACATTCAATTACGACTGGTTATGCATTGTGTCTAGAACCTTCTTAAATTTTTATAATTCTATAGCATCCTTAGAACAATTTACTATAATTTTTTGCATATTTTCAAATATCATCTTTGCAAAGAACATAGTGAACAAAGTATAAAAAAATTTACATCATTCATAATTAGATCATACTGTTCGATAGCTGAGAATCATAGTTAGATCCTTATCCCATAACTTAAAGCTTTATGGTCTTGTATTTACTCAAGATAAATGTAAATTTTTCCCTAGATTAAAACTAAAGAAATGTATTCATTCATTGAAAACTTTAGAATTTTTCCAACGCCGGCCACAATTAGTAGCACAAACCAAAAGAAAAATATTTGTTCAATTGGTTGTTATAGCTATTAAGATAACCATGTTTTCATTATTTTACTTTTCATTAATCAACTTAAAAAAAACAATTATCGAACAATAATACCATTTTCACTTCACTATAAGCCAAATTACCTAACAATCACTTTCAAAATTATCAACCAACAATCTCTAACTTAGACTTGTAAAAATAAAAATAAAATAAAAATAATTTAGATTTATACGATAAAATTTTGAGTGGCGATGTTTCCACCCCTTAAATAATTGTATTTACACCCCTTTTTATACATACATCAAATTAATTGTTGTTTTAAAAGATTATTAATTATAAGGTTAATTGCAGCAGTATTCCTCGAGTATCTCAAAATTGCACTAAATGACAACTTTAACATTTATTACACTAACATACCTTAAAAAATGTTGACCACCATTAAAACCAATTATTTATTGACCACTTATTGTGAAAAGTCAAAACTACCCATAGTATATATTTCATTATTTTATTTTTAATTATCATTTTTTTTTTGAAAATTTGTTATATATATTTATTAATAAAAAATCATATCATAATTATAATTATAAAGTTCTTTATAATTATAATTACGATATGATTTTTTATTAATTTTTTATTATATAAATAATTAAAAAAAAAAATAAAATATATGCTAATGAATCTTGACTTTCACAATAAATGTTTAGTCAATAGTTAGTTTTAATGACAATCAATATTTTGTAGGATACATTAGTGCAATAAATATTAAAGTTTTTGAGATACTTGGGGCAACTAACCCTATAGTTAATAATCTTTTAAAACAACCATTATTTGAATATGCGTATAAAAGTGATATACATACAATATTTAAGGGGTTGAAACATGGCCACTCTAAATTTTTTGTCTAATGATCAATCAACAAAGAGGTCTTATTCTAATATAACAAAAGGAGGCTTGTCTATATAAATAAATATATATATATATATATATATATGCACATTGTATGGTTTTGTATCATTAGATGATGCTTGGAAATGGACATAAATGTAAGAACATTAATATCCTAATGTTTACAGTCTTACTGGTATCTTTTTTTTTTTTTTGAAATATTATTATTGGTATCATTAAAGCCATATGGTGATGATCTTTCAGGCCCAGTTAGTTAAGCCTAATATATTTTTCAGTGGGCCTGCTTACAGTTGTATTGGATCATATGGCCCATGGATCATAATTCAAGTATTATTATTATTTTTTTTTTTGGAAAATGATCATAATTCAAGTTAATTCACTTATTTATTTATTTCATAAATTGTTCAAATTTTTATCAATTGTATACAGATATTTGAATTTAATCACTTCACATACAATCATTGTTTACATATGTTACAAAAGCAAATAACTATTTTGTTATTTTTTTGAACATGAATCAGAGCATAATTTTCGAAGAAACAGAATCCTTTCAATTAATTATAACGAAGCAACTTTTTTTTTTTTTTTTAAAGAAATATTTTATAAGCATTTCATTTTGTTATAAGACATTTACAAATGATGTTCATAAATTCATATTTATTTGTGGAAACTAAATATAGGACACAAGAAAGTGTAAATCAATTCTAATTGTCACGGCTAAACAATAGTTTTGTTAATCAATAATTCCATGAAGGTTTGTTACCTAAATTATTTATTCTAGTTAACTTGATAGAAGTATGCGTATTATTCAAAAATTAAGTGTTAAATATTATTTCCTGTGGGCCTCCCCAAGGATATTAGTTATGTTAATCAATAATTTCATCAAGGTTTGAAGTCAACTTGTTGATCGGAAACTCAATAGAAGCAGTTAGAACAGCCTCCTCAAGATAGTTCAATTTAATTTAACATTGTCGACGTTGGAATTCAGTCGACGAGTAATCAATGCCCAATACCTGCAATCAATGTGAGAAAGCACAAATACCAAGGAAAGACAAAGACAGAAACAGATAATCAAACGAGGAACACGAAGATTTTACGTGGTTCGGCAATAATTGGCCTACGTCCACGACTGTCTGTCTCTTTAATTCTGCAGAGTGACAGTATATTATTGAATATTGTCCGTCCCTGTTACAATAATCTTAATCCCTATTTATAGGGAAAGAGGTATTACAATTCTGGTTGTAGCAAATCAGGAAGAGAATCCTGAATTAATTATATTCTCTAAACAATTGGGAAAAACAAGGAAAAGAATTATAAATTAATTATGCTTCCTAATATATTTAGATAATATCAGGAAATTACTATAATTATCTCAAGATAATGTTGATCTGATTTTGAATTTGAATTGATCTCCATATCTGATAAGGAAATCATGGTTGAACTTGGTAACTGCCTGTTCTGGAAGATACTGTACTTATTACGCGTCTGAGTGAGCTGACGTGTCGTGGTGGTCTCGAGCTCGAGCTCGCTGAGAGACGAGCTGCGCCAACGACGAGCTGCGACCTGACTGTGTTTATAGGTCTGTTGATGCCAGTTGGAAGATCTTTTAAGCAAACTGAAGAACTTGCTGGGCTTCAAAGTCAACACTGAGCCTCATCTGATGGGCTTTGACTGGGTTAACTCTTTTGGGCCTTCTTATTAGGTCTTGGATGGGCCTAAATTGGACTTTTACCAGCCCAATTAATAAATCCGAAAAATACATATAACAAACATGAACAAGACTAAAAATTTTATCTTGAACTAGTTCTTAGATATAATGACAATCAACCTCGATATGTTTAGTTCATTCATGATGGATTGGATTAGTGGCAATGCTGATAGCACTGGTGTTATCGCCTAAAAGAGTAATTGGTTGAGAGCAACACCAAGTTCTATGAGAAGCCATTGGAGCCATACAACTTCAGAACTAACAGAAGACAAAGCGATACTCAGCCTCCGTGGATGATTTAGATACCAGTTCTGCCTCTTACATTTTCAAGAGATAGGAGAATCACCCAAGATGACACACCACGCTGTGGTAGAGCGCCGAGTATCAGCACACTCAACATAATCCGCATCAGCAAATGTTGTGAGATTAAGAGATATGTTAGAAGGAAAATATAGCCCAGGATCACAAGCACCTTTCAGATAGCGAAGAACATGATGAAGAGCTGAGAGATGATGCCTTCTTGGATCAGAAACAAAATTGACTTACAACTTGGACAGCAATGGAGATATCAGGACGCATAATAGTGAGATAAATTAGACTACCCACCAAGCATCTGTACAAAGTAAGATCTGAGATAGGTACGCCATCATCTCATTTCAATTTCATATTTTGTTCCATTAGAGTAGAACAAATTTTATTATCAGTGAGATTGGCTAGTTTCAGTAAGTCTTCAATGCACTTGCACTGAGTGAGAAATATACCATTAGAAGAATAGGATACTTCTAATCCGAGAAAGTAAGAGTGCCAAGATCTTTCATATGAAAAGAATCTTTAAGAAACTTCTTTAACACTATAATTCCTTCATGATCACTACCCGTGATGACAATATCATCCACATAAAGAACCAAAAAAACATTGTCAACATGAGAATAATGATGAAAAGTGAGTGATCATGAGAACTTCGTTGAAAACCCACTCAACAAATGGTAGACTGAAATTTCTCAAACCATGCACAAGGTGCCTATTTAAGGCCATAAAGGGATATGCAAAGTTTACAAACCATATTGCAATCAGCAAGCGAATAACCAAGAGGGCAGTCCATCCAAACTATTTCCTTCAAGTTTCCATGAAAGAAAACATTTTTCACATCTAACCAGTATAGAGGCTAGTGCTTGCATGATGCTATGACAATAAGAGTATGAATAATGGTCATCTTGGCAACTGGAGCAAATGTTTCATTGTAGTCAATCCTATACTCTTGCTTATATCCTTGTGCTAACAAGCAGGCTTTATATCGATCCAAAGTGCCATTAGGTTTATCCTTAATAGTTTAGACCCATTTACTCCCTATCACAGAAGTATCAGGTGGTGGGGGATCTAAATCCTAAGTATAATTCTCCTTCAATGCCTCAAGTTCTTCTTCCATGGCTTCTCACTAACATGCATGTTCCATTGCCTGGTTATAGGTAGAAGGAATCTTGATAGAGTTAAGATTAGTAAAAAGGGAATACCTTACAGGTGGTTTTCCAAAGTTGACATGGGTAGGTCATTTTAAAGGTGGTAGACTTGGTGTCGGCTCATTAATCAAAAGGGTGAAGACAGGACCTTCAAGACCATAATCAGGATGAGGCATGATAGATGCTGCTGCATCATTTTCGATTTGAGAATCAGAAAAATCATGCAAAAATGAAATAGAAGAACTAGAAATTTTTGAAGTAGAAGATAAGACATAAAAATATAAATTCTCGAAGAAAGTGAGATGACAAGACATATGTATTCGTTTATGTCGGGGATCATAGCAAACATAGCCTTTTTGTTTATCATTATAACCAACAAAAACACATTTGGCAGCCTTTGCAGTTAATTTATTTTGTTCATGTGAAGGAAGCAATATCAAACAAACACACACAAAAACACGAACATGCAAATAATCTGATGACTTGTTATAAAGATAAGAATATGGGGACTGATTATCAAGTATGGGAGTAATTTGCCGATTAATAAGATAAACAGCCATGTGAACTACTTCTACCCAAAACTGTGAGGGAACACAAGATTCGATTAGAAGAGTTCGGGCAATTTCCAAAATATGATGATTTTTTCATTCGACTACCCCATTTTGTTTTAGTGTGTTGGGACATTATTGTTGAGCTAAAATTCCATTTTCATGGAAGAATTGTATGAGATCTGAAGCACAAAATTCTCCTTTAGAATCTAAATGAAAAATTTTGATTGTTTTGCCAAACTGTGTCTCGATCATAATAATAAACATTTTTGCTATGTTTGCTTGTTCAGACTTAACCCATTAAAAAATATATCCATGTAAAATTTGTAAATTGAATAATAAACGAAACAAAATATTTACGACCAAGTCTAGACAAAACAGGCGAGGAGCCCCACATAAATCACAATGTATTAAATGAAAAGGTGCATCAACTACTGTAGTAGAGGAAGTGAAAGGTAACTAATTAGCAGATTTCCTAGGAGCACAACTTTGACAGTCTCTGATAAAAAAAAAAAAAAAAAATAGACTTAACATTCAGTTTCCCCGGAAGAAGATTAGACTTGAACATATACTCTAATTTACTAGCATGTGTGACCTGAACGATGATCGATAGATTCCACGTGTTATTGGCATGTAAATTTGATGTACATGGAGAAACTGTAAGACAAAATGGAGATTTCTTTTCATGATCTAAATCAAGATGAAACAAACGCCCATGTTTATGCCCCTTCATGATCACTAGTCTCGTTTGAAGATCCTGTCCATCACATCCAAGAGAAGAAAAATTAACCAAACAATTCTGATCAGTCAATTGTTGAATAGAAATCAAGTTGGCAATTAGTTAAGGAACGTAAAGAGTATTTGGTAGATAAAAGAATTTTGTAGATTTATCAGTCGAACACATGGTACCAACTCCTTTAATTGGTAATTTTCTTCCATTAACAGTAGTAACTGATTGATTCAAAGAGCAAGGTTTGAGTTTAGAAAAAGCATGTTTTTGTCCAGACATGTGATTAAAAGCGGCAAAATCAATGTACCGAGTAGATTTAATACCTTTACCCGATAACCCAGCAACAAAAAATGCAAAGGAAATAGCATCTGGAAGAATTTATTGCATTGATTCTTGAATGAGTAGGGTCTTTTTAGCACTTGTTTGTTCTCGATCACAACCCATGGCAACAAAAGCTGATTGACTCTGTTTACTCTTCAAAATTCTACAATCCAAAATAATGTGTCCCTCTCACAATTGTTACACAGATTGCGCTTTTGACAATGAGACTGTACGTGTCCAAATTCATTTCAATGTCTGCACTGAATATCTTCTCGACCTTCATGCTTCTGTTTTGATTGAAATTTACCACGTGAAGTGATAAACACTACATCAACTGAATTGGATTTTGTGTCCAGTTGAGCTTGTGTATTCAGCCGTGTTTCTTCACAAACAAGGTCTCCAAGCATAGATTCCATAGTTAGATTACCTCGATTGATCAGTGTGGCCCTTGCATTCTCAAATTCATGTCGAAGCTTCATGAGAAATTGCTTCACTCTTCCACGGTCTCTTTCTTTTTTAAATTCTGTGTACGTTACGCTTGAGATGGTACTCGAAGAGATCATTTCTTGCTCTATCACAGCTTCAATATTTCAATAAAAAACTATGGATATCTCTGTCATCTTGGCTGATGTTTGCAATTTCATATTCAACTTCAAATTGCCTTGATTGATTTACCTGAGAATAAATTCCTTTAAGATGTTTCATATCTCTACAACAGTTTTGAAAGATTTAAGGTTTGGTGCAATATCAGGCTCAATTGAATTCAATATCCAGGTGACTATCTAAGCATTCGTTGTTCTCCATTTGCTTTTCTCCGCATCGTCGCCTGTTTCTTTTTGAAACCCATCAAGAATAGAAGAGAGTCCCTTTCCTTCAATGAAAATCTTAAGGTGAAATTCCCAAAGTGGTTAATTTTTTCCATTGACTTTCATAGGTATGGACTCATACTTGTTACTATCCATATTATAGACTGAACACAAAAAGCACAAATGGAAAAGGTTAACAATAGCTTACAACAAATCCTTTATAGGATAATTAAAAAAAAATAATGAATCTCAAAAGGATTTATCAAAACATAAGCAAATTCAAAGGTTTATCTGTCTTGATTATGATAATATGTTAGTTACTATCAGATCCAAAAGTTTAAGTTGATAGGAAAAGATCCAACTATAGTATTTAAGACTTAAAGTTATGATACATTAACAACAATATAGTCCATTCTCTTACACAAAAAACAAAGAAAAAGACTACAACCAATATGTGTCCTGCATCCAATATTCCTGCCTCGACAAGAAAAATATAATAGAACTAACTCTACTTTCTATAGAATTTCCTCACTCCTAGTAGATGCATTACTTTTGTAAATATGTTAATAAGCAACAGTTGATTAATTTTTAATAAACCAAATTTTAAACCTTACAAGTGCACAAATCGTTTGATTGAGTTCGATGGCAAACTAGGGTCGATTCCACGAGGAGTTGTAAACATACTTCAAACAAGTTTATTCAAAACAACTAAATTAAATGAAAGGGTTGTTGAAGTTGGGTTGAGAACTTAATTCAAATTGCAATATGAAAAACTAAATTAAATAAGAAAAATCAATAGGAACAAACTTAGTTAGGACATCCTATTCACCACTAAATAATCCTTCAATCTATAAATGAATTAATGAAGCATAAAATTACTAATGCATGATGAAGACATTCATGACAAGGTAATGATCATACTGTATGTCATATTAATTCTTCCTTAGTTAATATGCAAGTCACATGATGTCTACATAAATGGGTGTGTATTCCTAATTATAACCTAGCATGGTGTCTACTCGTTTAACAATAAGAATCCATTAAGTACTAGAAGGATATGAATGTCATATAAATCCAAGAACATGATGTCTATCCTAGGTGCTTATGAATTAATACCCTTAATTGGTTTGTAAGCAATTAATTGTTGCAAATTAAGAATATGCACAATAAGTATATGGTTTATATTCTTACAACATAATCCTAAAAATATGCTCTTAGGATAGCCAGTCAAAGAAACAAAGTAAATAGGATACAATTTTAATGAAGACATTAATTTCATCGTGCAAAAATATAAACTTCACTAAAAATAATAATTTATTGAATTCATGTTTAGGGCTTCAAGTTAGCCCTAACTAACAAAGAAAATTAGCTACATGTGGCTTTAAAAGAAAACATAAAAAAAAATAAAATAAAATAACTAAAGAAGAATATATCGAATAGTTGCTACAGTCCACACCTTTGATCTCTCTCTCTTTTCTGATATGTGTCTCAACTATGCAGAAAGGACTTCTATTTATAGAGTTGAGGGTCGGCAATGAGTGATTTCTTGACACAAAAGTCCATCTTGCACGAAAACTAGAAATGACACAAAATTGGGTGTCATAGCTTCTTGTCCTAGCTTTCTTCCCTACAAAAACGTCACAACTTATTGTCGCAAGTTGGATCATGCGACTCTACCTTACGACTTATCTAATGTAGGTTCTTTGACACAGGTTGCAATTCAATTCAATCTTGCGACTCCTTCAAGCAACCAATTAATGCGCTGCACACCTTTTTGACTTAGATTTGATTGGCTAATTATAGAATCAAGCCCTCAAACTTCTTTCAATTTCCTTGAGCTCCATTAATCTTTAGAATCTATAATTAAGCCCTTGACTTAAAAATCTTCCAAACTTCTTTTGATTCACTCCTATGTTGAAATTAACTCTCGAAAAATCCTTCAATTCTGTCTCTTTTCTTCTCAAAACCTATAATTAAACACAAAAAACTAAACAAAATAAAAGTACCAATTCTACTAAAAAATATAACATAAATAATAGGTAAATTAGGGATAATATAATGATAATTAATGGCCCAACAAATACTCCCAAACCTATATTTTTCTAGTTCTCAACAAAACTAGAACTTTATAAACAACCGAATCTAAAAATACGAAAAATAAAAACATAATCTATTTTCATAGGTAAACATGATGACATTGAGAGTATGTCACAAGTCTTTAAACCCCTAAGTGTCCCTAGTAGGAGAAGTTGTATCTCCTGAGGGTTTACTAACAAGAATACCCACAAATGTTAAAATGTTCCACCTATAACTTGTCAACATGTCACAAAATGCAAATCAATAGAAATCCCACACATGCATGATATTGTATTAGGACTAAAGATAAGTCATTAATAGTCTAAGGAATAATCATCAAGAGTCTCACACCACTCTTAAAGCAATCTCATTTCAGAGCACCATCTTCACATGTTATGAACTTAGTTAGTCTCAATTCTAATTTTTTTACAAGATATCTCTTATAACTCTTAAGAGTCCTAAGACAAACACTCATGCAACCATATATGACAAAGGTGATGTATAGGCAAAAAAAGCAACGTCTTTTACATCACGTATGACAATAGACATTAGAAAAAATCGCAGTTTTAAATGAATAGATCTCATAAATAAAATCAAATACTAAAACCTTAGCTTGAGCATGATGACGTATTTCAATTATCAAATTTGACTTCGCCCTTGAAGATCATTAGGTTTTATTTAAAGGTTGTAATTGGGGCTAAAATTTGATTAGTAGGTAAAAAATAAAGGTCTAAGTTCAAAAAGAACTTAGGATCACACCAAAGCACTTGATTCATTTTCTTCAATTCATCACAACCTCTTCTTTTTTTAATTACTATGGCCTCTCTTATTTTCTTTCAGTTCGTCTTCCTTTATTCACTTCCCATTTCTTTCGTATATCTAGGCCATATAAAACTTGTGCTTCTCACGTTTAATTCTTCTTTGTTTTGTTTTCTTACTTTTGTTTTTTTTTTTTTTTTTAATCTTTCATCACAATGTCATTTAGAAGCACACTTCACACTTTAATTCTTTTTCCTTTTTCACCACTTGGCATGATCCCAGTTGTTGGGGTCATTTAGTAAGGGTAGTCAAAGAAAAAGCTCAAGATGTTTAACTTCAAATAGTTATGATGTACTTCAATTTAAGGTGGGTAAGTATGCTTTTATAAGATAAAATTGTCCATATCACCTCTAGAAGTCCATCCAATTCTCAAATTAAAGCAATTCATAAAATCTAAAATGATGATTTGTTCTTTAGTACTTAATGCAAAATCTATAGAGATCATCTATTAAGAACAAAAACGAAGAATGTTTAAAGAGTAGAAACAAATAAATCCTTAAAAAGAAATACTTAAAAGGCTTAGATCCTCATCAAAGGTAATCTCCACTAATAGTCTATAATTTATGTAAATATGATATTTATCGACTCAATTAACCAAGATCATGACATTCAAAAGTCTCAAAACATGCAAAAATATTGATGACTATTCCTAGTAAAGATATCCAATTAAAAACATGCATTAAGACTCCATTGACAGACACAGAGTAACTAGTCAACTTGTTATAGATAGAATTCAAAAACTAAAAATTGAAAAATTTAACAAAATTTTTTTTTATCAAAAACTATCAAAAATTAGAAAATGTTTTTCCACCACCCTCAAACCTAAACCAAACATTGTCCGTAGTGTTTTAGTATAAAGAATAAGTTAGAGAAAAGAGAAAGACAAAATTAAAAATAATAATAAAAAAAGAAATGAAAATACCTAGATGGGTTTTCTCTTATCGAGTCCATCATTTAATGTTGTGGCAAGATGTCATGACTCTTCTTCATTCTCCTAATATTTGAAGTGCAACCAAGGTAGCACCCTCTTGAGGCATCTTACAAGGTTGGTAGTAAGGTTTGAGGTGGTGTACATTCACTTTGAATATAGTTCCATCTCTATTGTTGTAGATCTCAATAGGACCATGAGGAAAAAAAATTAGTAATAGTGAAAGGACCCTACCATTTTCAACAAAGCTTACTAGGAAAAGTGAGCCCTTTGACCTATAGTTTGCACCTTTATAGCAAGGAGAAAGACATTGCTAATGAAAAACACAAAAACTATATTTGAATTAGAAAATAAGTTAAAACATTATTGTTAGAGGTAGAGAGTAACCTTTTGTAAGATTTCCTACAAACGACATCAACTGTTGATGTAAAAATTGACTGCAACAATTACACCGACAATAGATATATTGGCTTATAAAGGGAACACAATCTAGGGAATTGAGAGGATCGATTTCGATCCCCTTTGACGCTTAGATCTCTTCAGATAAGAGGATCATTTCCCTTGGGTGAAATGTTCCTCCCCTCAAGCTAGCTATTCTTTATATCGAGCAAACTATTCTTTCTCTTGGCTAATTATTCCTCCTCTCGACCAATAGTGAGATGAGGCCTTTAGTCCCTTAGATGATGTTAAAAGACATTCTTAAAGAACCAAAGAGCTCTAAGTGGTCCCCTAAGGTCCTTCAATTCCTCTTCGCTAGATATTATCAAGCAAGAATTCCTTCGAGAGCAGGTTAGATCTATCTTTCTTTTGGCCACTAGTAGAAGATGAGGTGGATCCCTTTAACTAGAAAGGACACTAGGGCTTTACTTAAGTGATATGAACCTTTTAGCAACCTAAAAAGTAGGGTTGGTACACCTAAATTTTCTAGGGGCGAGATAAAACTCCCTTTGAAAGCTAAGGATTAGCTATTTCTTCAACCATTGGCCTTTCACATAGATGGGTATTATGGAGATATCCTTTTTTTTTTTTTTTTTTAGATCAAAGGGGTTTGAGACCCCTAGAACTTCATAGTAAAAGCCTTTTAAAGAGTACTTTGAGTTTTCTAAAGCCATTAAACTAGATCTCCTTGTAAGCGATGAAACAATGTCATTATATAGTCTCCTTACTTGGTGTTGGGGCTTCCACATCTCATTCATTGGTGATCAACTCCCTTTGCTGTCTCTTCTAACATAAAGCCATGTGGCACTTTGTAATTCGCTATTATGACAAATATGCATGTTGGCTCATTTTTTATAACCGTTCTAATATTAAGACACATAGCGATCTCTCATTTACTGCCTTGATAAAGGGACCACATGATTAGTCAACCCCTTTTTTGACCATTCTAATACACAGACACATGGTGATCTTTCCTCATTTTTAAGATCAAAAAGGTTTGAGACCTTTAGAACTTTAGAGAAAAAGTTCCTTATAAAGTATTTTGAGTTTTCTAAAGCTATTAATCTAGATATCCCTGTAAGCGATGAAATAATGTCATTATACAGTTTCCTTACTTAGTCTTGGGGCTTCCACATCTCGTTTGTTGGTGATCAACTCCTTTTATCGTCCCCTCTAACATAAAGCCATGTGGCACTTTCTAATTTGCTATTATGACAAAGAGGCATGTTAGCTCCCTTTTTATGACCGTTCTAATATCAAGACACGTAGCAATCTCTCACTTACTGCTTTGATACAAGGACCATATGATCAGTCAACCCCTTTTTTGACCGTTGTAACGTAGAGACACGTGGCGATCTTTCATTTGTCACCCTAACAAAAGGATCGCATGATCGACCAGCACTTTTTTTTACTATTCTAATGTAAGGACAAGTGGCGATCTTTCACTTGCCGTTCTGATGAAGGGACCACATGATCGGTCAACCCCTATTCTAATCGTTCTAACATAGGGACAGATAGCAATCTCTTACTCGCTGTCCTGATAATGGGACAATGTGATCAGTCAACCTCCTTTGTTGATTGTTCTTACATAGGAACATATGGCGAACTCTCATTCATCGCTGTAACTAAGGGGCCACACGTAAAGCCTAGAATTTTCTCTTTTCATGAGGAATAAAATATTACCGAAGAATAGTATTGTAACGCCCTCTCCCAAGTTATACTGTATTTACATTCGAGAAGAGATAAATTTTATTTATAAAATAATAAAAAAGATTTTTAGAGTATTTAAAAGTGCAATTTGATTTTTATAGAGTTTTCGAGATGATTGGGAGAAAGATTAAATATTAAAAATTGAGGATAAAATGGTAAAAATAAAAGATTTTATAAAGAATAGTACAATTATAAATATGAGAAAAGGACAAGGACATTAGGGAAAAACAAAGAATTCTCTAGAATCTGGTAAAAACGTAATTTTAAAAAAGTTCAAGGGTGAAATCAAGCTTAACTCACACCTATAAATATAGGTGTGTGGTTGGTATGTCGATAGGAGAAAAATCTAGAAGAGAGAAAAAGAGAGAGAGAGAGAGAGAGCTGTCATCGGAGAAGGAAAGAGAGCAGATCTGCAGCTACTCCAGGCAGATTTCTGCCATTTTTGAGGAAGATTGAGCTAATTGGAAGATCTGGTGATTGAAGTTAAAAACGAGTGAGGAAGCAAGGCAAGGGTTGAGCAAGGATCTGGTTATAGCGAGCTGAGAGAGGAGGTCGCTGAGAAGGTCGCAGAAGCATTGGTGCAAATGAATAGGATAGCAAGCTGTGAGTGTGAAAAAATTTCCTTTATGATAAAATGCTTTTCAGATTTTCCTGCATTTATTATATAAATTCTCATAAATTATTTTTAGCTCATCAACAGTTCACATTTAGCATGAAAGACTAGCTTATTTGAATATAGAAGAGTAAAAAAAAAAAAAAAGAGTAAAGATTTTCAATAACTAGTGGAATGACCCAAGCTTATTAGATAAATCTTCTAGCATTTAGACCCGACAAGTATACCCCACACTGTAGGGTAAGTATTGGGAGGGTTAGTCCTACTAACATCGAGGGGATAGAGTCTATCATGTCTATTGAGTCGCCTTCAATACTGTGGGGTATTGTCTCGCTTGCGGTGTGCGATGATAGTTCCACCACGCAATAACAAGGTGTCTTTGTAGCTTTGTCACGGTGTGCAATGATAGCTATTCTGCCACGTGACCTCCCATACTGAGCAGAGCTGGTCTACCCATTCATGTGGTTATAGCTTTCCTTGTGTTCTCCATTAGTATAGATTTTAGTAAAAACAGCATACCATTGAAAAGTAGGTTTCAGAAAGAAATTATTTTAGAAAAAGTTTTTGAATTTCTAAAGAAAATTTATAAAACTTAAGTTTTCAAAAACAAATTCTTTTTAAAGAAAAATGTTTTCAGGAGGTATTTTATAAAATTTATTTTAATCAAACTCTCGCACTCACTAGGCTTTATAGTTTACTATTATATTTGGTTCTATGTTACAAAACCCCTCAGGTGCACGAACAAGGAATCAGGGTACCAGTTTGTCGCGATCAGGCTAGATGAATCAAACGATTGACGACGCTGCATTGTTTTTTCTGTGAACATTATGCTTCTAATGTTATTATCAATTATGTCATTGTGCATATTATAAAAATTTGAATAATATTTTGTAGAATTTTTATATAACTATGAGGACATGCCTAAATTAGATATTTGCATATTCATGACAATGTTTTAATCACAATGTGATGGGCATGGATGTTGAAATGAAATTTCAAATTAGATGGTTTTCTTGTTTAGCAAAGTTACTTATTGATGCGGACGACGTCCTTTTCGGGTCGTAATAGTTAGACTTCAGAAGGGTCTCGTGGGGTGCCCGGCAGGGCTGTCGGGTTCCTTAGAGGGAATCTGAGTCAGGTTTTGTCAAGTATTTTCATATGAATAGTATCTGTATGAATAGTTATTTTCAAAAAGTAGACCTCACAAATCAAAAGGTCTAAAATTAAAGTTAGCGTTAAAAGAAATTGAAACGGATAAAAAATGAGTTCATTGGAATAGATTGTAAGTGATCTGAAACTTGTTGGATAAAAATACCCTTCCAATTATTTATAAAAAATAAAATAATTATTCTAGTAGAATTTCTGGATGTGAAATTGAGTTATAATAAAATTCTCAGATGGACTGAAAATTATTTCGAATACGGAATTGAAATGAGAGAGTGCTTGCGTGACAAGTGGAAAAAGAATGCATGCATGCAGGACAAGTGGCATGAAAAGGAATTGAAGGAAGCATGCATGCTTGACCTGTGGAAAAAAAGAGTAAGAAATTGTGACAAGTGTGTGTCATGCATGGCAAAATTGAGAACAAGTGGCATAGAAACATAAGAGATATGTAAAGTGAAAATTTAGTTGAATGAAACAAAGAATGAAAAAAGAACCTCTCAGCCACAAGGAGAAGGTGTTCGGCCATGGAAGAAACAAGGGGGCAGCATGCTAACTTGGTCATTTTGAGGTGATTTTTGAGTGTTTTCAACACATGCAAAGGTTGCATGTAAGCTTAGAAACAAGATTCATCCATTTCAAGTTGATTTCAAAAGGTAAGAATCAATGTTTCCATGAGTTGTTAGCGAGTTTGGTTGGATTTATGGTTTTTAATGGATGGTTTGTGATTTTTATGTATGAATTTAGAGATTTGAGAGCTCAAAATTTTGGGAAAGCAAAGCTTGTAGTTCAAGAGCCATTGACAAGCATACTAATGAAAATAAATTTTCGATTTAAGCTTGAGTTGATGTTATTTTAAACATTATAACTTTGCTATAATATTTGGTATGATTTTGATGTGAATTTAAATGTGAAACTTGAAGAAAAATTGGTGTTGTGTGTGCATGTAGTACACGGCCAAAAAGAGTTTCGATGGTTCAAATTTTAGTTTGTTGTTATGCTATGAAATGTGATGTGATTTTGATGTGCATGTAAGTGTAAGATTTGAAGAAAAGGTTGGTGTTATATGTTTGCGTGTGATTCTGCCAAAAGGAGGTTTAAATGGTCTGATTTGAGTTTAAGTTATTTGAATAGTTTTTGTGCATGCAAATGTGTTAAAATGTTGAGTTTTTATGTTGAAATGAGAAGCAAGTGTAATAAACTACCATATTTCAGCCATAGGTGTTTGAAAATGATGTACAATTGTTTTTGAATGATTTTATGAGTTATATTGATGGTGAAATTAACTTGAAATTGAAAGGAAATGTATTGGACGTCAAATGGCTACTTTATGACCAGACTTTGTTTAATTGCAAAAGTGTGATATTTTATTGAATTGACTTGACTTTATACCCTTTTACATGTATTGGAGTATGACTAGGATGAGAAAGAAATTGATTGAAATTGATGGTGTAGGTTCGATCAACATGGGCCAAAATAATCCAAAAATGTGTTTCATACTTTGAAATAGAATTTAGACTTAAATTATGGTATTTTACATGCTCGGATATTAAAAAACTCGAATGGAAATTATATGTAAATAATTGAAGTTAGTGCAACTTGAAAATGGGTGTTTCGAAATCCTTGTATAGCTAGACGTTTATGTGATTGATATAAGTATGAGTTCTAAGTAAAATTATGTTTGTATTAAAGTAAAGGTGGAGGGAAGAGCTAAAGAAAAGTTTGAAGGAGTGGTTTGCTAATTTAGGTAGCAAGTTGTGAGTATGGTTATTTTAAAAACTTTTATGAGTTTAATAAATTGTTTATTGATAATGCAAATGTTTATTTGAGTATCCAATTTATTATATGAATTGATTAAATTTTAGCATGTCATTACTTTCAATAATGCATGTAAATTTTCTTAAATTTATGTTACAAATGTATATATTTTAGAAGCAAAGCAAATTAGTATGTTTGAATGAAATATATGCATAAAAGAGACATGATAAGGATATTTGAAAATTTTTAGGCTTTTGCCTTAAAAATGTAGTATTTTGGTTATAAACCACATACAAGAGAAAAGAATATTTATGAGTTAAATCAATATGCTTTCAACCCAAGTGAAAGAAAACGTTTTAAGCATATTGAAAGGATTTTAAATGCCTTGGGTTTATCTTAATCGCCAGTTTATCGACTGAAGTACCCTATGCGTATATGGCAAGATGGTAGGGAGAGTCACTAACATAGGGGGTTTGAGTCAGTGTGTTACTCTCTACATGTATAGGGTAGTGTAGATCTGCCTGATATTGGGGAGAATCGCAATTCTAGAGGTTCCGTATCTGCAATTACATGGATAATATTCCTTAGTCCTAGTAATGTATCTACGTATCATCACGTAAAGATGAGTTTTTCTAGGTTACCTTATAAAGCAAGTTAGAGAAAAAAAAACACGTCATTAGACGTAAGATTTAGAAAATAAGAAAATTACGTTTTATGAAAGTTATTACTAGATTTCGAATAGAAATATTTATATGTTTTATGCTAGTTTACAGTTTTTATTGAACAATAATAAATTATTAGTTTTCTAACATATTTTGGAAGGATATATATAATTTAAAAGCAAATATCATAATTTAAAAGTTTATCCAGTCACTGAGTTTAAATACTCACTACTCTTTTCATGGTTTTATAAAAATCCTTCCGAGATGCAAAGTGAGTCCTCAATTAGAGGGAGTCTCGTTGAACGTGCAGGTGGGCTGAGGATACAATGCTACTGCACTGGTTTATATTTTAAATATCATGTACATGCATAATCATTTAAGATTTGATGCACGTTTTGTAAACAATATTTTGGAAGATGTATTTACCCGTATAGTTTTGTATTTATGTGCATCATGTTTTTGTATAAATTATATGATTTTCAAGTTATCTTTTAAAATTGAAATTCTATTTGTGGTTGATTGCAAAAAGGAAAAGATGGCCTGAGACCCAAAAGTTGAGATTATGTTGTTTTAGAAGTGTATAGGGTTTTTATAAAGTTTTGTAAGGTGGAATTTTTAGAAAAACAATCGTTGTGCTGCTAAAATTTGTATTGACCCTGTTTTGCAAATATATTTTAAAAAGAAAAAGTTTTCATCTGCTTTCATTTGAAAAGAAATTTTAAAAGGTTTTCAGTAAAAGTAAAAGGCTTAGTTTCACGGAACCTTTCAACCGGAGCAGATCTCGATTGGAAGGCTACCATGAGATTGTCAGGTAGGTTGCCTAGTTGTATAAGGAAGAGGGGCTCGTCACCACATGATCGGTCAGTCCCTTTTGTAGCTCTTTCTAATGTATGGACTCATGGCACTATCTCGTTCTCCATTTTAATTAAAGGGCCATGTGATTGGTCAATCTCTTTTGCTGCCTTGGTTGTTGTACGATAAGGGGAGTTATTTGACTTTCAAGATGGAGTTTCCTTTCGGCCTTTCTTCCTGCCTCTTGGTAGGGGTATTTTGGTCCTTGTCGTGTCTTTTCTCAACTCTTCTTAAGATGTTTGGATTAGGGACAATTGTATCCCCTTTTCTTGGGCTTTCTCTTTATGCTTTTCCTATAGCCTGACCTTAGGCTCATCCCTTGAATTTCTTTTAAGGGTAAACCTTGGACTTGTTTTGTAAATTAATGGGCTTTATGTTTCAGGCACATCTTAATTTTTGGTTAATTTTCTCTTATCTTACATATTTGCTCTCTTTTCCCACTTTCTTCTCTTTTGCTTGCTTTCTTTCTCTCTCAAAATAAAGGTGAAGCCGACTCTTTTCTTTCTTTCTCTCTCTTGCTTGCTTTCTTCTCATTGTCAAAACAAAGTTGAAATTGAGCTCATGCAACCTTGATGCTATAAATCAGCAAAAAAATACATTTAAAATATAGGCATGTGTTACTATGTTGTGTATATTTAAAAAAAATAAAATAGCAAATGTACTAATGTTTTCAGAGGTTAATTTATGTTGTTGCTTTTGATACAAATTTGTGGTAGGTTAATTTTAGATTTTTTGTAATTTTTTAAAAGTCATGTTTAAGGGCATTCAAACAAGTGAAAGAAACCACATTTTAATTGACTTGAATTTCAAAGTCTAATTAAGTGTAAAACCGAAATGCATGTCACAATTAATCTGGAAGATAATGGCAACTGATAATAACATTAAATACAAAAGTTTCATAATTGATAAATAGGAAGGTCACTGAAAAAGCAGAATTGATGCTAATTCAAAGTCATTGTTTGACTAAAGCACTACTAAAAATCTCTAATAATGCAAGGCTAGTGATACTTAAGACCGAAATGCATATCACAATCAATCTAGAAAATAATGGCAACTAATAATAATACTAAATACAAAAGTTTCATAATTGATAAATAGGAAGGTCACTGGAAAAGTAGGATTGATGCTAATTCAAAGTCTTTGTTTGAGTCAAGCACTACTCAAAATCTCCAATAATGCAAGGCTAGTGATACTTAAGACCGAAATGCATATTACAATCTATCTGGAAAATAATGGCAACTGTTAATAATATTAAATACAAAAGTTTCCTAATTGATAAATAGGAAGGTCATTGGAAAAGTAGGATTGATGCTAATTCAAAGTCTTTGTTTGAGTCAAGCAATACTCAAAATCTCCAATAATGCAAGGCTCGTGATACTTAAGATTGAAATGCATATCACAATCAATCTGGAAAATAATGGCAACTGATAATAACATTAAATACAAAAGTTTCATAATTGATAAATAGGAAGGTCACTGGAAAAGTAGGATTGATGCTAATTCAAAGTTTTTGTTTGAGTCAAGCACTACTCAAAATCTCCAATAATGCAAGGCTGGTGATACTTAAAACCAAAATGCATATTACAATTAATCTGGAAAATAAAGGCAACTAATAATAATATAGAATACAAAAGTTCCATAATTGATGAATAGGAAGGTCATAGGCAGGATTGCTGTTAATTCAAAGTCTTTGTTTCTATGTGGAAAAATACTCTAATTTCTAAGATATTAGAAATTTCGGTCCCTTTTGTACGGACATATGATTCGATCGACATCTACTAAATTCATGATACTTGACTTCATCAATCAAATTAGCATCAATGAAATTGTTTTATCTCATCTAATAGAAGTGGTCGACAACTTCTTATATTTATTTTTTCAAATAAAGGCTGTCATTTTTTAATTCTTCATTTATCTTATATTTTGCTATTTACTTTGCTAAATGATTCTTGAAAATGAGGCTGGTAAGTGGTGATTCAAACAAACATTTTTTTCCCTTCGATTGATATCTACTGAAATCTTAATGCTTTAACATTATTGTCCAATTATTATTAGTAAAAATTTTCTTTCTTATTTAAATGAAATTCTCACAATCACATAAATAACGATTACATGCCTTGTAAAAGAAACAATGCATTGCTCAAAGGGTCTGAATGAATCTGCTGTAAGAACAAAGAAAGTAAAAACTTAAGAAACCGTACATCAATGGAAGGTCCTTTTTTCAAAAAAAAAAAAAAATTTCTTCTTAAGATCAAAGAAATTACTCAATTATTTCTATTAAGAGATAGTGTTTATAAATATTTTTATTAAAGATACTTAAGAGATTTTGAAATGAATTATATGATTACCTATTATTTATTTATGTTCATGAAAATCACATATCATTTGTTGTTGTTGTTATTATTATTATTTTTTGGTTAATTTCTTGATATTTTATATGAAAGCCACTTCAATGAGGTCGTGGATTTGATTGGTTTCCTTTCTCCAAACTTGGTTTATGGGAAAAATGCTATATATTGTTGAGGAAAACAAGTGGACAGTTTCACCTGATTTGCTAAGGTATGTCCGAAATGGTGGATATATCAACAAAACAATTGCTATTATTATTATCTATTATTTTTGAGAAGAAATATGATTAGAATCAACAACATTGCGTGACACTAAGAGCTTTAGGAGTTCATCTCATTAATTAATTAATTAGTGTAAAAAAAGGGACAAATAAAAGAAAAGAAAGGGAAAAATGGAGAATGATATCTCAGATTATATTTCAAACATTATTCTTGCTATGCTTCTTGAATAAAGTCTCTTGAATTTTTCAAAAAAAAAAAAAAAGCAAGTATACCTTCATTTCCTTTAATTAATTAATTGCTTACCCTGTAACTTTTAAAAGAATTAAAATTATATCTTTCATATATATATATATTGTTGGCAAACTTTATTTTAATACCTAAGGTGTCGAAACTATCAAGTTTTTAAAGGTCTTTGGGAAATAACTCATTTCATCCCTAAAGTTTTAAAATTTTTTTAAAAAGTCTCTACAATCAATCAATTGAAAAACAAAAAAAAAAAAAAAAAAAAAAAGACTCAATTGCCAATCACCACTAAAAATGATTGTTTTGCCCCAAAGATATCAAAATACTACAATGTCATTCTACCAATAAAAAATTGACACATATACAAAATAATGATTTTTTAAAAAATATAATTAGATTAAAAGGTGCGCAATACCACCAAATAACTGAGTATATATTTGACCAGCACTAAAGAAGTGAGTTAAATTTTACTAGCACCTATTTGAATGAAAAGACACTAATACCCTTCATTTAAAAAAAAAAATAATAAATGCATATTATTTGTGTTTATTTCACTTTGCCCTCTCTCTCTCTCTCAACTCTCTTTCACTTTGTTCTCTCCTTATTTCTCTCTAAAAAACACAGACCGGTGGTGGCAATGGTAGTTCAACATGGTTGGAGTGGCAACGACAGCGACAACAATAGTTTAACATCGACGATGACAGTGATAACAACAGTTTAACATTGTTGGAGTGACAACGACAACAACAGTGACGATAAAAGCTCAACGGCGACAACCGTAGTAGTGGTTAAAGTGCCTTCATGAACTGGATTGACCGTTCATGATCGATCTAGCTCTTCATTCAACATTCTTGGTTCCTTATTATGATGCGAACACGTCAAACCAGAGCAATTAGCTTTTACTGTGTACATGAATAAATGAACAAATATGCTCTATTCTTTTTATTTAAAAAACAAAGCACATAGCTCAAATAAATCCTTTGAATTTTGAATAAAATAAAATAATAATAATAATAATAAACCAAAGTTAAGTATTTATGCTTGTTTTTATTCCATCTATTTGTTTGCAAATTTGTGTTCCTCGATTACAATTTGTGCTTCAACTCTGTTATTTTTGTTTGATACAAATTTGACCAACTTGAATGCATTTAACTAATTGTGTATGTTATATGCCCTAACTGTGTGTGTTCTACAATCTAATTGTGTGTGATACACACCCTAATTGTTGTGTGTGTTCCACGTCTTAATTGTGGGTGTTTCATGCCCTAATTGTTGCATGTATTATGTACCCTAATTGTGTATGTTCCATGCCCTAATTATATATGTTCAACAAATTAATTGTGTGTTGCGTAAACTAATTGTTTGTGTGTTCCTTTATCCTATTGCATACTTCTGCAACTCAAGAAAAAAAGACTTATTCTTGTGAAGCACTAAGAAAACTTGTGCATAGAACTATTACTGAGAAAACTTGTCAATCAAAATAACAAGAATAGAAGCTACACGACTTAAAAAAAAAAAAGAAAAAAAAGAATAGAAGCTACATGCTTTGTTTTTGAATAAAAAAGAATAGCATGTAGCTTCTAATATTGCTATTTTGATAAAAAAAAACATAGAAGCTACATGCAATATAAAAGAAAAGAAAAGAATAATATATAAAATGTGTTCTTCACAAAACAATTACTCTAGCCACTCAATATCTACTTGTACTGGTCTAGAGAATAAGATGAAAATAATATATTGTAAGACCTGGAATTTCATTTCCTTGGGAGAAATAGTGTTTCCCGGAAAAAGAAAATTTCCTCAAGTTTCGTGAAATAAAAATTTTTCGGTGAATAGTATTTTCGGGTGAATAGTGTTTTGATGAATAGTATCGCATGAATAGTGATTTCGAAAAATGGACCCCGGACATCATGAGCTCTGGAATAGGAATTCGAGTTATTAGAAACTGAAACGGAGTAAAAATGAGTTCGTTTGAATGAATTTTAAAGGTTCCGAATATTTATGGATAAAAATACCCTCGTTGAAAACGTTGAGAATTTAGTGAGTTTAAGCCCAATTGAATTTTTTTTCAAAGCATGGAATTGGAAGTTAAGACACCCAATTAGAGTATTGCATGGTCAATTTGATGATAGGGTGACCATGGAATATTTTTCAAATAGATCAAACAGTAAAGTTAAACTACTAATAAGGGGCAAAATAGTCAATTGTCATATGAGAGTCCTATATATATGTGTGTTAGGCACCAACACTTAGAAAAATTAGAAACAAAAATAGAGAGAAAAGGGAGAGGAGAGGTCGGCTACCCTAAGGGAAAGAAGAACCAAGAGTTTTTCATACCAAATTGAAGATCTAAGCAAGAAATCAACCTCATCCAAGTTAGATAATCAAAGTTTGAACAAGATCAAAGTAAGTTATCTTCACTTTTACTAAATTCATGTTGGTAAGCTTGTGTGATGGATGGATGGTTGGGTTTATTCTTTTGTTGAATGTTTGATGGGGGTTTTGATAAAGATTAAGTGTAAAACTCTAATAAGTGAAAAGAGAGACTCAAATCAAGAAAACCTATGCAAGAAATGGTAGTTAAGGTTTATGGATAGGAAACCCTAAGTAGATGTAAAAACATATTTGAGCAATTATAGTAGTAGTTAAAGTGTTTGATTAAATGCCTAGGAGAATTGTCAAATCTAAAATCATGAAAGTTAAAAGAAACAACATGTTAACGGTGCATGAGAAGTATTGGTTATAAGGTGGATAGGGTGTATTCATTGGGTTTTGATGCTTATCAACTTGAACAACATACATAATTCTTACTTGAAAAGCATGTAGGAGAGTTGAAATTGAAAAAGGAAACTAGATGGAATTGTTGTGCATTTCGGCTTGATGAAGGACAATAGCTTATGTATGTGTTTTGTTGGTGTTTATGATGTATTTAGGGTCCTAAAAGCATGCATGAGTGAGTAGGAATTAAGGTAATTACAATGGATGTACATAGGTGCATGAATAGCATACAAACTAGTAAACGATAAAGTGATAGTAGAGTGAAAGAATAGACATTTGAAGGGGGTTATAGAGACCTACATTAAATGAGCTTAATTGGGGTTGTTTTAGACCTCAAAACATGCATAAATGTCATAGCAAATCATAGAAATTTGAAGGAAAAGATTTGGATAAAAATTGAGGAAGTTATGACTTAAATAGTGTATCTATATTGTCGTGAAGTGAGTTGAGAATGTAAATGCATTCTTTGATGTATGAAATGAATGTATTCAATCATAATTGAGTAAAAGAACCTTAGATACAAAAGAAATAATATCATTACTTGTGTGATGCAAAAATATACATAAAAAGTGTCGAAAAATAGGTGTTTTTTTATAGGTTTCACCCCTCGATACTTAGATTTTTCGAAACCGTTTTACGGGGGACCTAAGTGAGAGATAAGAAGATGATCCAAGGAAAAACGGAAGTGAAACAGCTTGTAGAATGGGTTGTAAACAGTATTTTGTTTTAGAGGGTTCGAAAATTTTGACTTTTCGTTCCAAGTCTCTGAAAATTTTATGGACTACGTGAGGATGTTCTTAAGGGTATAAAAGTTAAACTTTTGTAAAAAAAATGTAATTAGAAAGTCTTGGTTGAGTTAGAACTTAGAAAAGAAAAGTATAGTAAAAAAGCGTATTGTAAGGGGCTTTTAATGTTAAAAGCAATGTGTGTAATTTTATGTAACACATTGTGATTTATTTTAAGTAAGAATATGTAATGCAGGTGACGAGCATGCTAGCGGAGCACGGGAGGCTCGTTGATGAGTATAGCTCGTTTGGTGAGGTAAGTACCTTATCACTTGCATCTATTTCAATTTCTAATTTAAATTCTGAATTATGTAATCAAACAAATTCAAAAATAATTTTCATATCCTAAATTGGAATTTTAAGTATGTGATCTCTTTGTGAGATTCAAAAAGGGAAGGAATCAAAAATTAAATTGATTCCAAAATATTCGAATCGAGAAAATTTTTAAGAGTTTGAAAAGTTAAAAGTTTTTTGTTTTTGCACTTACTGAAACCATTTCAAAGTCAATGTATATACCCTCAGTTTAATTAAGATTTAGCGCTACGCGATAATGCAAAAAATTTCGTCTGTAGTTGCTCAGTTTTCATAATATCTAGCGCTACATGTATGATGCAGAAAATTCCGTACCTAGACGCTAAGATATAGAGAGATTCTAGCGTTGCGTTGCAATGCAGAAAATTCTGCACGTAGTCATTTAGATCTACAGTTTTGGCACTACGTTGTGAAGTAGTAAATTCCACTTGTAGTAGTCCAGAGTTATAGCACTACAATTGCGATGCAAAAAATTTCGTATTGTAGATGCTCAGATTTGAGATCGTTCCACACTACGGTTGCGATGCAGTAAATTCTGCATCGTAATGGTTGAAATATCTCAGTAGCTTCACGTTTGACATCAGTTGAAAACCGCCACGTGATGGTTTGAGTATACTACGGGTATACATGGAGTTTTTAGAATGAAAGGTTTTCTAAACCAAAGATTTGGTATTTAATTAAATTTATGAGTCACTATGTAATTATACCTTATATTTCCTTATTTAATAAACTAACGCATTTACTTTTGTGTAGCGTGTATATCCTACTAGGTGTCTTAGTAGGTCGTTTTTGCTTCGAGAGAATCGCCATCGAACACTTTAGGTGGGAAATTTGATGATTGCATCAACTGAACAAATATATTTTGTGATTGTAAATAATATAACTAAGTAATTGTACGGTTAGAATGTGGATACTCAAAAAATTGTAAACCAATGATATGATATGCATATACATATATTTTTGATGCTGGCATATGATTCGTATCCATCATTAAATGTTTGATAATCTAGATTGCATTATGAAAATAATAGAAATGTTGATTTGCAAAATGAATCAAATACATGCATGATTGTTGGGAAAAAGTATGAAGAAAATGCATGTTTGTGATCAAAGAAGTTGGGTGGTGATTTAAAATAGTACGAAGTGTGTTTTTTTTACAAGAAAAATTTTGGGATCGTTAAAAATACAGCCATCATGCTGCCGAATTTTCTTAAAATTTATTTTAATTTGAAATCAAAAAATTTACACCAATCTAACTATTTTCAATGAAAGCTAGTTTTTCCATTTAAGTAAAGAAAGTAAACGGGCAAGATTAAGAGGTTCGCTCCGCGAATCTCTATATTCCGATAAGTCAGGTTAAGAGAAGTCGTTGAAGTACCCAACGGGACCCTCCAGATAAGAGATTAGAGAGAATCTGGTTTAGGTCCTGTCACTCACCTTCCAACAACTTGATTCTCCTCAAAAATAGCAGAAATCAGCTTGGTCATCGCTATAGATCTGCCTTCTTTCTCCTCTACTGACAGTTTTCTCTTTTTTTTTTTTCTCTCTCTCTTTTCAGATTTTTCTCTTTTGCTGACACTACTCACCACACACTTATATTTATAGGCATGGGTCAAACTCACTTTTCATCCTTAAACTTCTCAAAATTACGACTTTACTAGATTTTAGAGAATTCTTCACTTTTCCCAATGTCCTTGTCCTTTCCTCATATTTACAATTTTATCATTCTTTACAAAATCTTTCATTTTTACTAATTTACCCCTCAACTTTTAATATTAAATTTTACTCCTGCTCCTTCCGAAAACTCTATGAAAAATTTAATTTCGTCATAGAACACCTTAAAATTCATTTTTTATTATTTTATAAACAAAATTATCACATTCCGTACATAAGTTTATTACAAACTAGGGAGAGGGCATTACATAAACGAGCTTAGTGAGTGTCATACATTTTTATTCAAACTTTACTTTCAAAAATAATCCTCCCTAAAACTTTAAAATATTTCATAAACATTTTTAATGCTGTAGAACTAAAATAGGTTTTCTAAAACCACATCTGAACTAAATGCATGAATAAACATTTATTATCAATATAAATCATGTATCGTAAAACTAAAATTCAGTTATATATTGAAAAGCAAGCTTTTTGATTTCAAAAATATATTTTGAAACACTTTTCAAATCTGAAATTTATAAAATAGCATTTTACATGATTTTATTTTTCTACTATAAATTATAAACAGTGGCGACAGTAAAACTTTTTGCAAATCTCTAAGTGAAACAAGCCAACCATTGACAGTTCATATCATATGGTACACTCGGTATGTACAGCGGAGCAGAATTTACCATTGCTCACAGCGATATTTACCATCGCTCAAACCATTTGTCCGGTAACTACGTCGTGGAATCCCGCATCGCTCACATAGAGGCTAGCTAATAATATACCCTGTATGTGCATAGGTGACACATTAAATTAGACTAACTGACATAGTTCCTTCCATTGTTAGTTATAGACACCTCTGACACAATTCATGCACAGTTTGGGTACACTAACCGGTAATAGAACATGACGTATAACTAGGCGGGATGAAACCACCATCTCTAGCAGGTAGTATTAATATCACAGGCTCATTAAAAATCTTTTCCATGCATTTCATTTTCTTAACATAAACCTTTTCATAATCCATGTAACCTTTCTAAAATCTATGAAAATGAGTTTGTATATCCAATTCATGCATAATAAAACCAGTTTCCTATGCATTTAGAACATAAATTTTCATATAACATATAAAATCATGATTCATGGAAGTTTAAAGTCGTTTCAAAGTATTTTAGTAAGGCACTCACCTAATATTTGCTTACGGAAAAATTTCGTTTTCAAGTTTCTGTCGTCGAAATACCCTACATATAACATATTCTATATTTAGACGACTTTACAACTAAGATTATTTGCATCAATTTCCTATTTGAACTTTACTAACATGTAACCACACCAAATCTTTTAACTAACTCCTAATTTTTCATTCAATTATCTAGTTCCATTTAATCACTCATTTCATATTATTTCTTAACCAATTTTACACATACCCAAGCTCCATCTTTTCATATCATTTTCATAAGGTTTCTAATCATTTTAATAGTCCCTACATTGCCAAAAAGCCTAACAATACCAACATGGACAACATATATTCTTTTATGGACAACATGCGGCTCACTTGAATTTATTTATTTATTTTTTTGATCAATTGCTTCAAATCATGCATGCCACATTTTCCTTTCATATTTCTAATACAATTTTCTCACTTATAAGTTTCACAAGCCTTATTAAAGCACATCAAAATCCATGAAATATCATCATCCTTCACTTGACCAAACATAGAAGCAAACACTTTGACTTCATCCCAATCTCATGCTTTGACTCATATAAAACAGCCCCTATTTCATACTAATTTAATCATATTTCATCCACAACATCTCACATCAACCTAACCAATATGCATAACAATATATATCTCAAGATATTATCAAATTCTTCACACTTACACAAAAAATTTCCAACAGCATACACCTTTAATCATCACCACCAAAACCTACTCAAATTACATTAATTTTTAACCAAACCACTTACCAATTACTCCTTGAGGTCTTGGCTTGCTTCTCCACTTGTTTTGTAGCTCAAACCTTGAACTAAACCATAGAAATTTAATTTAGATCACTTACCAATTACTCCTTGAGGTCTTGGCTTGCTTCTCCACTTGTTTTGTAGCTCAAACCTTGAACTAAACCATAGAAAATTAATTTAGATCACTTGCTATCCTGAAAACTATTTTTGACAGCTTTTATACTTAAAATCATACTCAAAACTCAATCTTACCTCAAGTTTTTGGCTTGATTTTTATTTGGTGATCTTCCTACGTATTCTTGACCTTTTAATAGCTTGATCACACTTAAAAAATGGTGGAAACTAGCTTGAACCAGTTGTTGCACACTATTCTGTTCTCTTCCCTGCATTGTTAACTTCACCCCTCTCTTTCTTTAGATTTTTCATGACATCTCATATATATATATATATATATATATATATAGGCTTCTTGCACTTGTATAATTGCCCTCAACCTTTGTTACCTATTTACATGTTATGCCACTATATTATTTGGACCAAAATGCCCTCCTTTGTTTGAGATATTTCTATGTTATGCCTACTAGTTTGGAGAAAATTTTACCATTCAAGCCAATAAATTTTTCTAATCACTTTTACCTCTTTTTGGATATCATTTGATCATGAATTTCATCTTATATCGTTAATAAATCATCATATCCTTTAGCGGATACGAATCTATTTCCATTCCATTCGAAAATTCTATTAAAATTTGATTATGCGATTTCGAAAAATTACTAACTTTATTAATTTTCAATTGAGGACATTTTTGTACATATATATACATCGTTTATACAAGATTTCCTCTACAATATGGAATTTGGAAGAGGGACATCACATTTGCCATCCATTAGAAAAAAATTCTTTATTCCAACAATGCTCTTCAACTTTTTATAATTCAAATTTATTTTCGATCATTTCGAAAATTCTATAGAAATTTAATTTCACCTCCGAACACTTAAAAATCTCTTTTATTATATCACAAATAATTGTATATCTATACAATACCTTATTCTGTACAGATGTACAGTAGTAAAACTGGGAAGGGGTATTACAATAATAACTTGGATGCAAAACGTAATATTGCATTTGTAAATAAACAAATAATATAATTCATAAAAGCTTTATAAAAATTCCACACTCACAACTTGTTTTCTAACATATAACCACTCTTCTGCGCCCTCTTCTAACTCACTGCTTTACCGACATTTCAATACAATGTGATTTCCAAGTTACAACGATCCTAATTACACGTACACGCATTCCATACGAAATTTTCAACATCCAAGCACGTAAAACATCTCAATCAAGTTGAGATGAACTGAAGCATTGCCCAGCTCACTCTCTGAGAGCTACTGCCTAGTTCGTTCAGCCTGCGAGCTGCTACTTGAACCCAATCTGGCCTGAACGACGAGCTTTTCCTGGCTCGCCCTTTGCAAGCTGCTACCCTTAGCTTAGTTTGGATAGTTTTGCAACAGACTGTGGGAATCCCCCAACTCATCCTTGTGAGCTACTATCCTAGCCAACTCGATCCGAATTACGAGCACTGCCTAGCTTATCCTTTGCGAGCTACTGCCCCTTGCCAAACTCGAATAGACATTGCAATGGACTGCGACATTATCCTGCTTGTAGCCCCTAGCTCGTTGGCAAGTTGCAATCCTAGCCTAATTCGGCCCTAACTCAAGCATACAAAATTCTAACATTTCTTTTCCAGATTTTACACTAGTAAACACATCTAGATAACATCATTTCTCGTGCCAAAACGAACAAACAAACTTTGAATCATACTAATCAACCTTGACCAAACCTTATACAATCATGTTCCTACATTCTTTTCAAGTTTAATATTATCATTCTCATCAAAATGACTTCAAACATTATGGCAAACCATTAAGTATCCAAATCAACACCAACTCATCCCAAATTACATCACAAAAGCTAGTAATATAGCCAAAATAAATTTGAACACTAAAACTCATCATAGTCGAGACTTACAAGTCATATACCATAGACTTTCCTTCAAATATTTACATCAAAACCATATGCAATACCATATTCATCATTTAGAGACCTTAAATCTTTAAACTTCAAAGAAAAATAACACAACCAGCCCATCACAATTATAACATCACAAACACTCCATAGATTTAACCAATTTATCCAGAATATCTTATGAAATCAAGTCCCTACCTCTTTAACCTGACTTGATGTGAGCAAATCTTTCTTTTAACCTTGCATGCGACCTCAAAATCTCCCATGCAGTAACTACCTTCTTGTTTCTTCACCTCTCGACCAGATGTCTTCTTTTTTATTGAGACTTCACCTCCTTCTTGGTTCTCTTTTTCTTGGCCGTGAATATTGATAGGACTCATCCCAGACTCTTTCGTATCTCTTATCTGGAGGGTCCTGTCGGACACTCCAACGGACTTCTCTTAATCTAACTTGTCAGAATGGAGAGATCCGCGGAGCGAACTCCTTAATCTTTCCCGATTTTCTTAACTTAAATTATATTCATTACTTTTGAAAATAAGCTGGGTGGTTACAATTTTTTGCAATTTTATTATAAAATGGTTTTATAAAAATTTCGGCAGCATAACGACTGCATTTTTAACATTTTCAAAATTTTTACCTGCAATAAAATACACTTCAACTATATACTCATTTCCTTCCAACTTCATTTATCCACAAATATGTATTTTCATCACACTTTCCACAACAATAAGCATAAACTCATATTAGAAAATGCATATATACATCATGCATGAGAATTCATAAGTATTCACACTAATATTTACAATCTACAATCCCAAAATTATTTGCAAGATGTCATAATTATAATGTAATACAAATGTTTTTCCAAAATTGATATTCTCAAACCATATACATGATTTATACAACATAATTGGCAACTCGCCCACCTATTGCAACGAATTATTTCTTCGACTTGGATTTTGATTTTTGATTTTTCCTTGCAATACCTGTGGAGGTTTTGTACCATATGACAAAACAACAATATGAATTTAAAACAATCATTACCATTAGGTAATTTTATAATTAATCGCTTATAAATTTATTGGAAATCATAACTCATAAAAATCATAAAACTTTTCATGAAATTCATTTATTTCAAAAGGCACCATTCGTATTCCCCAATTACTATGTCACGAGGTGACTTAGTGAACACCAAACGTGACCTTTCTAACACTTCTCAGCAACTACGTGCGGAATTTTCTGCATCGCCAATCTTGATTTGAGCTACTATATAAGCTTGGCGACTATGTGCGGAATTTACTGCATCGTAAATGTAGTGCAAGACACTATATTAAATCTGAGCACTAGATTGCAGAATTTTCTACATCGCTACATAGTACTAGATATTCTGAAATGCTAAGGGTCTACGAATGGCTCTGAAAATTTCTTTTTCTTATTAAGTGCTTTAAGCACTAAAACTCTTTTTTCTTTGAATTTCTTTTCTAAGTGCATGAGGCACCAATTAACTCATCTTTTAAAACTTTTAAACTTAGAGCTTTTAAGTTCACTTTCTCAAGAATCTCTTAAATTTTAAAACACTTTGAACACATATGAACATTTATACATAAATCTTTTTTAGAATAAATAAAATTACAATAACCAACACAATTAAATACAATGTGAGTTAGTATACTCACCTCAAATTCACGTTTGCCAATGGGCTCTAGTGAGTCTCCCTCGCTCCACTAGCTTGCTTTGAACCTACATATCACATTCTCATTCAAACTTTGCTAGAATAAACTTCATTGAACTACAATTGAAACTTTAAATCTAATTAACTCTATTAAGACCGTTTTAGATCACAACATTCCCACCTAATTTCTAACTTAACCGAGGCCTTCAATTTCTAAGTTCTTTGTAAAAGTTTTAGTTATACACCCTTAGGGACACCCTCACACAGTCCGTATAATTTTTAGAGGCTCGAAACGAAAAATCAAAATTTTTCGCATCTTTTGACACCCTAAAATAGAACGTGATGTACAGCTCTGGTCGGGGCTCCATTTTCTTTCATTCTTTTTCCTACGGTCCTCTTATCTCACATTCTAGTCACCTATAAAATTTTATCAAAAAATTCTATCGTTTGTTATGTCAAATCTAAGAAAAACATCTTGTTTCGGACACTTTTTGATGCACTTTTTCACATCGGATGAGCGACGATGGTTTTTCTTTCGTATCTAAGGTTTTTTTACCTAATTATAATCAACTAAATTTATTCCATACAATAAAAATTATATTTACATAGTTATTTCACTAACGACTTTCTAACGACACTATTTTGGGCATAACTTGCGCAATTTTTATCGGAATCGTTTCCTTCCAAAACCTATGGTTTTCTATGACTCCTAGGCATGATTTGAGGTTTAGAACAACTCCAAATAAGTCAGACTTATGTAGATCATCTCTGTCCCATGGTTTGACTCGGGATTTTCCAAATTGGCCAAAACTACCTGTTTGACAACTCTATCACTTCTATATGCTTTCCTAACCTCAATTATGCTTAAATTGGGGTTCAAATTCATCAAATCTTAGAGGTTATCTACTATTCTTCATAGCCTTGACACACACACACCCACTACTTTTTCATTTTAACAATCACAACTCACTCACAACTTTTGCCAAATACTTAGAGTACTGCATGAAAATCAATTTTGTTTCCATTTTTATCAAGTTTATGGCAGCCCTTTTTATACAACCCTAACCTACCATTCACCCACAACAACTTATCATCTAAGCTTACATAACACCCACTTAGGGTTCTATACAATTTTTAAGTATAAATCATCCAACACAACATACTACAACAATAAGACTATCAGCCTACCCATACTACTCCAAGCTCAATGTTTTTACTCATTCAAAAACCACTTTCAACTCTAGAAAAACTAAGAGAGTTGCCTTTACCTTGCTTGGGTGGTATGGTTCTAACTTGGAGACACTTTAGATGGTTGATTGAAGGCTAAAAAAATTGCTTAATCTTCCACCTTTCTTTTTGCCGTCCAACTTCACTCTCTCCCTCTCTTATTTTCTGTTTTTCACGCCGACTTCATGTTTCTTCCTAGTGTCACAGCTGCCACTTGCTTTTGTTTCATCAATTTCACTCTAAGTGTGGTATATATATAACTAACATTTCCAGAAATGACTTTCATGTCCCTTACACTTTCATTTCACGCCACTTCCTCACTTATTCTAACATCTCACGGCAACATTTCTTCTTCCTTTCTCAATTTTTGCTTTAAGTGTTGTTTATTCATATCATTAATATTTCCTAGAATACCAAGCTTGTCCCTTGACTTGTTTTGACTATCATCAATATTTTTAACTTAATCTAATTAGTGATTGGCTACTTATTCTATATAACAAATTTTATAATTCTCATTTGTACACTTAATTATATTGTCCTTTATAATTTATAACTTAATTGTAGATGAACTATTTTACCCTTATCCAACTTTATTCTCCTTAAATCAAATCGTGTGGTTCAATAATTTCTATTAATGCTTCAATATTTTGGATTTAATTTAAAGTTGGCAAGATTCATCATTTTCACTTCCTAATCTAGCTTTTAACACTAGAAAGTTAAAATCAAGACTAAGGGTTTACAAATATCCTCTCTTTTCTCCTTCACCTAATAGCTCTTTTTCTCTTGAGAGAATATGTTTTTTTTTTGTGAGTTTGAGTTAAGCGGCGGCTATGCTCCTCTTGTTTGTTGCATTTCTTTTATATATCCTTCATTTGATTATGTCATGTGTCTTAACCTTGCCCTAGTTGCTTTGCACATGTCACTCATACATGGTTTCTTTTATTCCACTTGGTCCATATGTCTCTCATGCATGCCACACACTTTCTTTCCTTCATACTTTCACACCTATTCCTATGCATTCCAATCACATTTTTTGTTTTCCTAAAATGCCCTTATACTAGTATTTTTACCTTCTATTAATTTCTATACCCTTTTTAGGAAATTTTATTTGGCACTAAATTTTATTCTAATCCTTAATAAATCTCTATATTAGTTTTCGAATTCAAAAATCATTTTTCGGTCCATCTGAAATTTTATAATAATTAATTCATCACCTTCAAAAATTCTACGGAAATCCGATTTTGCATCCGGATTCAATCACTTTCCATTATTTTATTTTCGTAGACTTCAAATCACTTTTGGTCTATTCGGAGATCATACTAAAATTCAATTTATGCTTCCGAACATTTAAATTCACTTCGTTACTCCATGAATAGTCGAAAGAGTATTTTTGGTTATAAATTTTTGGATCACTTATAATCTATTCGAATGGACTTATTTTTTATTCGATTCAGATTTCTTCAACTCTAATACTAATTTTGAACTTTTTGTTTCATGAGGTTCACTTTTCGAAAATTTTTATTCATGCGGATGATTCTATCCAAAATCATTATTCATCCGAAAAAATAAATTATTTTTTGGAAGATAAAGTTTTTGGTTTTACAAACCCTTAGTGCAAAATGGACTAAACTGCCTCTCAAACTTGCTAAATTGAAAGTTGTAGTAGACCAAGCCACTAGCTCAACCACGACCTCAAGCTAGTGGTTCTTCCTAGTAGATTGATAATTGAACAATTTGCTAGCTCAATTATAATCTCAAGATCGTAGTTGCTACTAGTGAATTAGAAACAGAGGCAATTATGACTTTAATCTATGAGTTGAAGCAAGCAGACAACTCTTGAGGGATGGCTCTACCAAAACCAATATTTTTCTAGCCAATTTTATTCAAATTACACTCCTTTAAGCTCAACCAGCTATTAGCAAATAAAAACCTAAAACATTATAGAAAATGCATCAAATCCAACACTTCCAATCAATCAAGAAGCTAAAAGAATAGGAATTGGGGGCCTAAAACTAACATAAAGACATAATAATGATCAAGTACCCTCAAACATATCTCTTACTAGTCCTAGAGCAAAACAATAACAACAACATAGCCAAAACAAATTTAACATAAAATCTAAGAAACTCCTAAAAACCAATGAATTATTTCTTGAGCTACTCGACGACACTTAGCATGTGTCATAAGCCTTTAAACCTCAGGGTGTCTCTAGCAGACAAGTTATAGTCTTGTGAGGTAACATTTCAGGAATCAATAAGAAATGCACAATCTTAACAAATTACATCCTAAGTCAATGAGTGAAAATTACTATCATGAAATTCCAACAAATGCTTCTCATGTCATGTGAATGCCAATGCCCAAAACATTGCAGTTTCAACACATGCAAAGCTCAAATGCCAAAGATTCATTTTGCTTCAATTTTAATCCTTCCAACATCTCATTTAATTACACCCAGAACCTAAGCAATACTCTCAACAACTACAAGTGAAAAGAGTTTATGAATAATAAATTACAAAATATGCATCTCTTGTATAGATTGTATAGAAAGATGTTTAAGCACTAAAAGTTGGATCTCATGAATGATTCAGATATTAAGAACATTATATATCACACAATTTACCAAAATTTAGAGATTAGGCATTTATGTCAATCGATCGGTCCTTTGTAAGGTGCAATAGGGTAAGGGAAGATTGGCTAATAAAAATTGGAATAATGGAGTCAAAAAAAGCCTTGAACCATATCAAGAGATCGAGTATATATATATATATATATATTTGTGTTTTCATGCCCTAGAAAATAGCCATCACCATCCCTTTACAGCAACACAACCCCCCCCCCCCCCCCCCCCCCCCCCCCCCAAAAAAAAAACCTCTCAAACCATTCTTAAAAATAATAATAATAAAATAAAATAAAATAAAATAATCCTTATCATAATTCTTAACATAATTCCAAACTTCTAAGGCAAGGATTTAAATTGAAATAGCCAGGACTTGAAATTGTGAATGCACAACAGAAATAAGGCATACATGTGTTTAGCTACAAATTAGCTTTAGGTGCACACATATAACATAAGAAAAATTAAAACGTCTTTTCTAGAGTTTCAACACACAATGCCTGCTTCGCTTCAACAAATTCCTCAAAAGTCTCAAAAATTCAATAATCATGCAAATTTACTAGAATTTTTATCCATAACATCTAAACAATCCTATAGAGATCAAGCTGCACAATAAATTATATGAGAAGTGTAACAATACAACATAATTTCCCTTAGAATTAACGTAAATAAGGCTCAAAATAGTCTCAAGGGAAATGATCTCCACAACTGATCTTAGCTATTCAAACATGCATCCTACCCACTATAACATCAAAAGCATGGCGGTGAAAGTGTAAAATTGATCGAGTACATTACATGTAAGTGCATACATATTTGAAAGTGCATACAAAAGCTTGATTGGTTCGATCAACTTATGACTTCACTTTCTGAGAGCATCACGCTATAAGGAGAGTTTGGTCACTTGTGGGTGAGTCAAGGAGGCAAGTCCGAAAGTGTAAAGAATTAAGACAATAGACGCAGTTATCCACTAGGTTCATGAAGAATGAGATTGGACTGCTAGTAGGGGTTAGATACCTAAGCAAGGAGCTTCTTATGAATGTCATATGTAATCCAATTATAAGTAGTTGAGTTATGTTCGAAAGTGGCTAGAGAGTCCCGTGGTTTTAAAACCTTTTATGGTTTTTCATATGTAAATTATAATGCACAATTTTCTTCTCCTTTTCTCTTTTGTTTTCGGTTATTGATTTTCCGCTGTAAAAGAGGGAAATTGTAATGACCTATTCACCCTCCCACTCCCCTCCAGGATATACTTAGTGTTAATTTGGTACTTTTAACTCCACCGCGAAAGAGCAGACCGCTCCACTAAAAAAGAATGTATGCTCCGCCTAAAGGAGCAGACCGCTCCAAGCGGTGAAACGTCCTCTGCAAGAGGCAGATCTGCCTCTCACGAAGCAGATTGCTCCCTGTTGCTCCAAGGAGGAGCTCCACTCCAAAAGCTTTAGTATTGGAGATGGTTCACACAAACATACCCTTGATTCCTAACGCGGAGTTCCAAAATATAAGTAACCATTTATTTTATTTGATCTATCTTAAATGCATTTGAGTGATTCCTTTATGTCATCCACCGGCCCTTCTTCTCCCCATATATCCCTAGGCCTTATACTTGGCGGCGAAACCAACTAATTGCAACCATCATTAACTCCAATGTTGATAGCAAGCAAATGCTATAAAGGTGTCTGCACGTTATTGACCTGTCAAAACTTGCATCATAAAAGTATGGTCTTAATAGTACAAAAGGACCATTAAATTTAACCTGGACAATTCCTAACTATCAACATTTATTGTCTCTATTATTAATCCACTGCATTCTCCCACATTTTTTTACACTTAGAAAAACAATCAATTTATTAAACACATTTATTCACTGTCTAAAATCCGGCCCCTAGCTCTGGTGGTTTACTTGTATGTATTCAAACATGTGTCCTAGCTAGTTAGCTATAGCTATCGTTTTGTACTGTCCATTCCCTCCAATAACACGTCCACACCGGCCCTTCTTCTCCCCATATATCTCTAGGCCTTATCCTTGGCGAAACCAACTAATTGCAACCATCATTAACTCCAATGTTGATAGCCAGCAAATGCTATAAAGGTGTCTGCACATTATTGACCTGTTTGCATCATAAAAATATGGTCTTAACAGTAAGAAAAGACCATTAAATTTAACCTGCACAATTCCTAACTATCAACATATATTGTCTCTATTATTAATCCACTGCATTCTCGCACATTTTTTTACACTTAGAAAAACAATCAATTTATTAAACACATTTATTCACTGTCTAAAATCCGGCCCCTAGCTCTGGTGGTTTACTAATATGCATTCAAACATGTGTCCTAGCTAGTTAGCTATAGCTATCGTTTTGTACTGTCCATTCCCTCCAATAACACGTCCACAATAGAAATAATTGTTTAGGGTTACAAGTTAAACACGTCGAGAAGTGGTAAAGTAAGTAAGTAATAAATATTGTACATATTTAAGACATTTTTTTTTTTTTTTTGAAGAAACATATTTAAGACATTTAAAGGTTAGTATTGGTGTCTTGAAAAATATCAATCTTTTTTAATATATTTTAACTCTTTAGGACACATTAAGTTGACCCATTTCTACATTTAGCCAAACCCGTTTAATAATTTTATGAACCTTTATTGACATTTCTTACATATTATTCAATGAAGACAGTAATCTTATCGGAGACAGTGACAATAATTCTAGCAACATTAATTATAGCTTGATAAGCCAATTCATTTTTTTTTTTTTAATTTTTAATACGCGTACATTGATACTATGAACTGTTACGGACAAGATCGCAATTACTGCCCACCTATGAATAAGGTGATTTATGAGAGCGGCCTCTTGGTGAACACCCGCAACTGATGCATATGTAGCATCATTCACATTATTTTTTATTCTTCAAAGTCTATGATTTCTGCTCATGAATTAATACCTAATTAAAGCTTACATCAATTTTCTAGACAATAACTTTTAATATGCCATTAATTAGAGTGGGAAGGATGTAGAAATTTTAAGGTAGTTGGTTCTGCCTTTGATGAAATGAATTGATGGTACGGAGCCGATATTAATGGTGGAGAAAATACGTGGCTTGATTTGTGTACAATTTTCAGGTTGTATTATTAAGGGATAGTCCCAAAAAATCCTTGATTTTTGACATATTATCTATTTTATCCCATATAATTTTGTTTTTATCCAAAACATCATCGAACTTTAAATTAAACACTCAAAATACTAGCTAGAGGCTTATAAAATGACGACAATACCTTTAATTGTAACAGATTCCATTAGGTGGATAAAATTAGTTGTTTGACTCCAGGGGCAAAAGTGAAAATGAGAAGAAAATTAAAAATATATATTTATTAAAATATCAAAAGTCAAATAAATAAATAATATTAAATATACAAATATACAAAATAAAGATATTTTTATTTAAAAAATAAAAAAATAAAAAAAATATTGAATAAAAATGTCACTTAGTGCTCTCTCTCTCTCTCTAACCTCACTACTTCTACTCCATTGCTCTAGTCACACTTCCTCTCTAACCTCATCATCATCATCTTCTTCTTCTTCTTATTCTTCTTCTTCTGCTTCGTTGCTCGCCCTCGAATTCATCAGACATCCATTACCATCCCCTTCCACGCCGACTCTTTTTCATCTTTATCTCTCTCTAACACTGTTGCCACCTCTTCTTCTCTCCTTTTTCTTTTCATCATCTAAGTTCAAACTCTGAAGAAGATTCTCATCTAGGTTCAAACCTAGATGAACCCGAACCCAGTAAACCCTCAACTAGGTTTGAACTCAGATGAACCCAGTTAAAGCTTGGATGCTTGATGATGTTTGATAATTTTTTATGTTTGATTTTTTATGATTTTTGGGTTTAGATGATTTTTTAGATTTCTAACCTTACTACTTCTGCTCTATCGCTCTAGTCACACTTCCTCTCTAACCTCATCATCATCATCATCATCATCATCATCATCATCATCATCTTCTTCTTCTTCTTCTGCTTCCTCGCTCGCCTTCAAATTCATCAGACATCCATTACCATCCCCTTTCACGCCGACTCTTTTTCATCTTTATCTCTTTCTAACGCCGCTTCCACCTCTTCGTCTCTCCTCTTTCTTTTCATCATCTAAGTTCAAACTCAGAAGAAGATTCTCATCTAGGTTCAAACTTAGATGACCCCGAACCCAGTTAAACCCTCAACTGGGTTCGAACCCAGATGAACCCAGTTAAAGCTTGGATGCTTGATGATGTTTGATAATTTTTTATGTTTGATTTTTTATGACTTTTGGGTTTAGGTGATTTTTTAGATTTCTAACCTCACTACTTCTGCTCTACCACTCTAGTCACACTTCCTCTCTAACCTCATCATCATCATCTTCATCTTCATCTTCTTCTTCTTCTGCTTCGTCGCTCGCCCTCGAATTCATCAGACATCCATTACCATCCCCTTCCACACCGACTCTTTTTCATCTTTATCTCTCTCTAACATTGTTGCCACCTCCTCTTCTCTCCTTTTTCTTTTCATCATCTAAGTTCAAACTCTGAAGAAGATTCTCATCTAGGTTCAAACCTAGATGAACCCGAACCCAGTAAACCCTCAACTGGGTTTGAACTCAGATGAACTCAGTTAAAGCTTGGATGCTTGATGATGTTTGATAATTTTTTATGTTTGATTTTTTATGATTTTTGGGTTTAGATGATTTTTTAGATTTCTAACCTTACTACTTCTGCTCTATCGCTCTAGTCACACTTCCTCTCTAACCTCATCATCATCATCATCATCATCATCATCATCATCATCTTCTTCTTCTTCTTCTTCTTCTGCTTCCTCGCTCGCCTTCAAATTCATCAGACATCCATTACCATCCCCTTTCACGCCGACTCTTTTTCATCTTTATCTCTTTCTAACGCCGTTTCCACCTCTTCGTCTCTCCTCTTTCTTTTCATCATCTAAGTTCAAACTCAGAAGAAGATTCTCATCTAGGTTCAAACTTAGATGACCCCGAACCCAGTTAAACCCTCAACTGGGTTCAAACCCAAATGAACCCAGTTAAAGCTTGGATGCTTGATGATGTTTGATAATTTTTTATGTTTGATTTTTTATGACTTTTGGGTTTAAATGATTTTTTAGATTTCTAACCTCACTACTTCTGCTCTACCACTCTAGTCACACTTCCTCTCTAACCTCATCATCATCATCTTCATCTTCATCTTCTTCTTCTTCTGCTTCGTCGCTCGCTCTCGAATTCATCAGACATCCATTACCATCCCCTTCCACACCGACTCTTTTTCATCTTTATCTCTCTCTAACATTGTTGCCACCTCTTCTTCTCTCCTTTTTCTTTTCATCATCTAAGTTCAAACTCTGAAGAAGATTCTCATCTAGGTTCAAACCTAGATGAACCAGAACCCAGTAAACCCTCATCTGGGTTTGAACTCAGATGAACCCAGTTAAAGCTTGGATGCTTGATGATGTTTGATAATTTTTTATGTTTGATTTTTTATGATTTTTGGGTTTAGATGATTTTTTAGATTTCTAACCTTACTACTTCTGCTCTATCGCTCTAGTCACACTTCCTCTCTAACCTCATCTTCTTCTTCTTCTTCTTCTTCTGCTTCGTTGCTCGCCTTCAAATTCATCAGACATCCATTACCATCCCCTTCCACGCCGACTTTTTTACATCTTTATCTCTCTCTAACGCCGCTGCCACCTTTTCTTCTCTCCTCTTTCTTTTCATCATCTAAGTTCAAACTCAAAAGAAGATTCTCATCTAGGTTCAAACCTAGATGAACCCGAACGCAATTAAACCCTCAACTGGGTTCGAACCCAGAGGAACCCAATTAAAGCTTGGATGCTTGATGATGTTTGATAATTTTTTATGTTTGATTTTTTATGATTTTTGGGTTTAGATGATTTTTTAGATTTCTAGGTGTGCTTGATGATGTTTGATGATTTTTTTTTTCATTATTTGTGGGTTTATTAATTGATTGTTGTTTATCTTTGGTATGTTGATTTTGATGGTTGTTGGTATGTTCGTTTCCGATGGTTAGGGGTTGTTCATTGTTGACAGTAGATTTGAATGTAAAACCCAAAACTTCGTTTTATATTAAATATTTTTTTTTTTAATGGATAGGGTTTTAGGATGAAAAGGGAGTCTGTATGGGTAATAATTTTCAAAAAATAGATTTCGTAGATTAAAAGTTTCGTTATTAATATTAGAATTAATGAAAACTAAAACGGAGCAAAGATAAGCTCATTAGAAGAGATTTTAAGTGATTCGAAGTATGTTAGATGAAAGTGTTCTATTTGATTAGTGTCCCATATGTATAGTACTTATAGAAAAATAAAATAATTTTTAGTATCCGGATGTGAAAATTGAATTTTAGTAGAATTTTGGATATGATCAGAAATGATTTCATTTCCAAAGTAATATAATAATTGTTTTTAGTGCTCGTAGGTGTTAATCGAATTTTAATAAATTCTCGAAAGTGTTAATTTAGTTCCTATATAATTTTTAGATGGATCGAAATTGGATTCGAATATGAAAATAGAAAAACATGGATTGAATACATGAAAAGAAGTGCATGTTGGATAAGTGCTAAGCATCCAAAGGTGGAGAGTGACAAGTGGCGTGTAACAATTCAAGAAGTATGACAAGTGTGTGGTTGATGGAAGAAGGAAGTGACACATGGCATGATCTTGTAGTGTATATATATATATATAAAGAAGAGAAACAAGAAACAAAGTCATCTCGGTTTCCAAGTGAGAGTGTGAACTGAGAGCTAACAAACAAGAGAAGTATGAAGATTTTGGTCAACCAAGAAGCAAAAGAAGAAGTACACGGTCTAAGGGGTGTATTGTGTGATCAAGAGAGAATTTAAGAAAGGAAGAGAGCTATTGTTTATGTCCAGAGAGAGTCTTCAATCCAGCAGCTAGTTGAGTGATTTGAGAGCATGTGTGTGTTCGGTCATTAAGAGAAATCATGAGTAAATGGCGACAAAATCAAGAAGCAAACACAATCGGTTCAAGAGGGGTGTGTGAATCGAGAGCACAAGAGAGTTGAGAGTGAGTTGCATGTTGCTACCGTGAATCAACCAAGAGGACAACAAGCTTTTCTTGAGATTGTGAGAGCATTTACAAGTGAATTACAAGTCCCTCAAGCTTGCATGCAAGTCAAGGATCCGTCCTAAAGTGTTTTCAAGAGGTAAGTGTTGGTTTCTATGAATTTATTTGTGAAAGTGGATGGATTATGTGAGATTTTGTTTGGACTTGATTGTTTAGATCTTTAAGTGTTAAATGATGGCTTGCATGTTGTTTTGATGCAAGAAGTGATACAGATTTGATGTGATAATGTGTGTTTGTATTTCACCCAAAGGATAAAAATTGATGATTTAGTGAATTTAATTGTTTTGCTACGAATTATGTTAAGTTGAGATGAGTTTTTGTGGTTTAAAATCTTGTTTGGTTGTGTTACCATGAATCATGACGAATTGTGATGTGTTTGTAAGTGTGGATGTGAAGAAAAGTTAGTGTTAGGGGCTATCTTGATGTTAAAGTTAATAAAGAAATTATTTTGGATATTTTGAATGACATTATGAGCTGTTTGATGTTGGAAATTTGAAGTAAAAATCTTGGAATGCAAGCTGTCATGAATTGTTATTAGGTGTGTTAAAGTATTATGTAATTATTTTTTAATGATTTGAATGATTCTATAGGTCATATTGATGATAGGGTTAACTTGGAATGGAAAGGAATTGTGTTGGAGGTCAAATAGTCGTTTCGCGACTAAATATTTTTGTAAATTCACAAATGTGATGTTTGATGGATTTAAATTGAAATTATATCATATTATATATATTTGATTGTATTTTCAATAAGAAAAATCGAATAGGATTGATGGTGTGAAATTAATGGTCATTCAGCTATCATAGGCTAAGTTGATTCTGGAATGCGTTTAATGCGTTAGAATGAGATTAGTTTCGAATTGGCATGTTCTCGTGCTTAGGCATTAGGAATTTTGAATAGAAATTGTGTGTAAATGATTGAAGTCATTTTGACTTGATAAAGGGTATTTCGATACCCTCGAATAATTAGAAGTCATCGTTTTATGTGTGTGTAAGTGCTAAACGAAAATCGCACTTGTGTTAAGTATAGGTGAAGCGGAGAGTGGAAGGGAATCGTAGAAGAGTGGTGAAGTAAAATTGGAAGCAAGTTGTGAGTGTGGTTTATTTTCAAAGTTTTTAAGAATTTATAAGTTGATTATTGATAATGTAATGTTGATTTCAATATCTCAAATTATTATGTTAAATTAAATTCTAGCATATCTTTAAATTTAATTATGCATGTATATTCCTTTAAGTTATATTGTAAATGTATTTATTTTAAAGTAAAGTAAATTAGTAAGCTTTTGATATATATACATGCATGAAAGTGATTTGATAAGATGTTTCGAAAGTATTTTCGATTATAAAGTTTATATTAGAAAAGAATGTTTACTAGTGAAAACTGTATGCTTTCAAGTGAATGAAAAGAAAGTTACAAGTATATTGAAAGAATTTTAATACCTATGGTTTACCCTAAGCCCCAAAGATTACCGACCAAAGTACCGTATGCGTGTATGACAAGAGTGGTTAGGAAAGTCACTAACTATGAGGGGTTCAAGTCAGAGTCAGTTAGTCACCCTCTGCATATATACGTTAGTGTAGATCTGCCTGATATTTGGGTGGGTATCGCGATCCTTGAGGTCCCTCATCAGTGACTACATAGAGAGTTTTTCCCCAATCCTAATGACGTGTACGAGTTCTGTTACTTTTATGTATAGGTACCGTCACAAAAGGACGAAGTTTTTTTGGGTTACAAGTTAAGGCAAGATAAGAGATAAAAGGCACGTCTTTTGACGTAAGATTTAGAAAAGAAAAGAAAAGTATATCTTACGAAATTATTATGAAATTTTAAGCATGTGAGACTATTAAAAATTATGCTAGATTTATAGTTTTTAGTAAATAGTATCAGATTATTATTAGTGTTCAAAACTATTTTGGGAGGATAGATATATTTAAAAAAAAAAAAATGAAATTCCAAATGTAAAGGTTTACCCGCTCACCGAGTTATTACTCACTACACTTTTTCTTGTTTTCATTAAAAATCCTCCTCAGGTGCTAAGACGAGCCACGTAGCGGAGGGAACTTCGTCGGACGTACCGGTTGGCTGACCACATGACATTATTGCACTGATACATCTTTGAGTTTCATGTATATATTTAACTGTTTGAGACTTATTTGCACGTTTTGTAAATACTATTTCAAAACATATCATTACTTGTATGATTTTATTTTATGTTTTAATTTGTGTGCATAAAGCTTTATGTAAATTAGATAATTTTTCCGATGGTTTGTAAATTAGAATTTTATGGTAGTTGATTGTGAAATTGAAAGAGGGTCTGAGGTCCGGAAATTGAGAATGTGTGAAATTTTTGAAGTTTATAGGTTTTCTTTCATGTTTTACAAGGTGGATTTTTCAGACAAATAACCATTGTGTTACTGAATTTTCAGTAACATTTGATTTTTAAACGTATTTTAAAAAGAAAAGGTTTTCACTCATTTCTATTGATAAAGGCATTTCGAAGTGTTTATAGAGTTGTTAGGTTTTAATAAGAAAAATGCTTAACTTCACGGGAATTTTTTAGTTGGTGTAGATCCCGTCTAGCAGTCTACTGTAGGGTTGCCGAACAGACTGCCTAAGTTATAAGAAAGAAGGGTCTATCATTAAAGGTTGATGATGATGATGTAATGGTTAGTAGAGATTCAGATTGAATCTCTACTATCTATCCAAAATTGGGTGGACGATAAAGTTCAATTTGGATTTGCACCTTTTTATTTTTTATTTTTAAATTTTTTATTAGTTTATAATTTTTTTATTCTATAATTATTTTACTTTCTAAATAAAAAATTTGTGGAATAAAAATATGAGGGTTAAAAATGTCTTTTTACTTGTTGTCTAATTTTTTTATTAACCTTGTAACAGAAAAAGAATTTTGGATAAAAATGAAACCATATAAGGAAAAATTGATAATTTATCAAAAGTAAGATGATTTTTTTAAGATTTTTCGTATTATTAAATTTGTTAGGATACTATATGAAACAAGGGTTTTATTGAAATCTAACCTATTTTTGATGACCCATTTGAGAAATAACCTTTCTTCTTTAAATCCTTGCACATTATCCTTTTTTGGACGAAAATGCCCTTGACCATCCCTTTTTTGTGTTGGTCACTCACTCTTTACAAAACATTTCACTCTCTCTATTCCCAACATTTTGCTCACATTATCTCTCTAGAAATCCCAACCCACTGTCCGATCTCCTCACTGTCGCATCTCATCGTCGCACGTTATTTTCTCTTATCCAAAACTCATCTTTGTTTCTTCCTAGTTTCTGACACATTCACTCTCTCAACAATTCAATGGTGTCCTATTTATCGAGATACCATACTCCAAGCTCCTCTCTTCTTCCAAAGTCTCTTGACAATGCAAAGCTTTCCTCTTCTCTCATTCCCTCACCCATCAACTTGTCATCCAACAACACTTGTGTCCACTTGTTCAACAACAACAAAACAACCCTATTCTCTCTTCAACCCTCAAGTTCCTCACTGTCATTGCCATGGCGTATCCTCCCAAAGATGGAAAAGCCAAAAAGGGTATGTAGTAAGCCCTTCACTGTTTTCCACCACCCCATTTGTTTCAAGTTGTGGTTTTTATCCTTGTTTATTGACAATTTTTGTTAAGTTTTGTAATGGTTGGGTTGATAAAGCTAGCTCTGGAGGCTGGCAAGGCCATTGCTGCCCCATCTGTGGGACCTACCCTTGGATCAAAAGGTGTAAATATCATGGCTTTTTGTAAGGATTATAATGCTAGAACTGCTGACAAAGTTGGTTATGTTATTCCTATTGAAATTACTATTCACAATGTTAGTTTGTTTACTTCACATTCTGTTGGTGTAATTGAAATTGAATGTTTGCATGTGTGTGTTTGTGTTTTTGGTGGTTTGGTTGTGATTTTTTTTTCCATGCTCTTTGGTTGTAGGATAAGAGCTTCACTTTTGTTCTAAAGACACCTCCTGCTTCTGTTTTGCTCCTTAAGGCTATTGGTATTGTGATTTGTTAGCTATGGTGGTAATATTAGTTATAGTAGACACCATGTATTGGATATTTGGTTCACTATCTCTAACAAGTCTAGTCAATTTCATTTTTTGAAACTTGAATAGGCATATTTGCTTTAGTTTATTTAAGTTTAGCTCAGATTGTATGCAAAACTGGCATGTCTATATGCGTTTATATTATACATGCTTGACTTTGCAAAGGTGATCCATTGTTCTACGATGTGTAGTTGCACAATTGATATTGATATAATGAGGAAGAGCATAAATCTTCTATGATGATATGTTACTTGCTAAATTTGAGAGTGTCTACACTGGTTCTGGTGATCATGGGTCTTCAATGGTTAGTGATTTATAATCTTCTATGCTTTTTTTATCTACTGTGACTGTGGACCCTCATTTTGGTTGACTGTGCAGTTTGTATTCAACATGGAGCAAGGACTTCCTATTTTACCAGAGTGGCTTTTTTTTAACAGAGTGAATGCTCGTGCCAGGAAGGGTGTAGAAATTGGTTCTGTTCGCCTTCTCCTAAGGTAATCTATCATTTCTCATTTGTATTGTAGGAGTTTTAGGTTCTAACCTTGAAGGGCATAATTCAGATGATCATTAGAATCATAAGCTTATTCCATTTCTTTTCTGTATTTATTTCTACAGACACTCATGGCTTAGATTTTCATTATAGTAAATGAATTTAGCAATGTTCTGGTGTAGTTTGCTAATTTGCATTAGTTCCTTTGCTAGTTTATCTGGTGGGCATGTTGTAGGCAATTTCTCTCCTCATGAAGCATTTGCCATTGGTGGAACAAACAACGTGAGAGGTTATGAGGAAGGTGTTATGGGCTTTGGCCGATCTTATGCAATTGGCTTTGGCGAAATCTCCTTCCCCATGGTAGGTAGTGAACAAAAATTGTGTGTTATGTGTTGCTTGCAAATGGAAGGATACCTCTTGAGATTTATCGTTGTAGGTTCATGATACTTAATTACAGTTGCAGTTACATGACATAAGGTAGGTGACTAACTCCAGATGAGGGCTCAGTAAATGATCTTGCACATATACATACACATGATTCATGAAGCAGATACAATGCATTTAGTGACATAACAACTATAGAAAAATGGTGGAAGTAACAAGACTTAAAGGTAATAATTATCTCAAATAGTGTTTAAGATGTTATGTCATAACATGACCAGACTTGGATGGAATGTTGGAGTTTAATGTTTGATAAGTTTGAAGCTCTGTTAAATAGAAAATAGTATAAATGGTGGAAATTAGTGAAATGGGAAGATATTTACCCAAAAGTTATTTTTTTTTTATTTGCTTTTCTTTGATAATTGATTTACTAATGGGAGAAAATTAAGAATGGGATGCTTAAGGATTGCAATTGTGGAAAAATGATTACTTGGTGGTGATTAATTAACTAGTACTTGTCATGTTATGAGGGACAATTGCTTGTGAATATATATTGAAAGATCTATTTTTGGTGAATTTGATTAGGATATTTGGGAATCGGCTTTTGTTTCTAATTGGTCTTAGCTACACCAATCCTACCTATGTTGTTGCTATACAGCCTACAATTCCAGTCTTCACTTTTCTTTTGGCTGTCATGATGGGGTGAGTTTCACAAATTTCTTTCCTCTAATTCAATGCTATCAATACTTTATGCATTTATACATGCTAATATGCCTATAATGCCCTTATTACCTGTTCTATATCATGTATGAAATTGTTCATACAGTACAGAAAGAGTGAATGTGCTCAGAACTGAAGGTCAAGCTAAGATTGGAGGTACTCTCATCTGTGTCTCTGGTGTGATATTGATGGTTTTGTTCCGTGGCCCGACTTTGCTTGGGAATATCAACCAAGACTTTGTAAGTCACAGTGAAATAGTTACAATGGATCAACCAGAGCCTGCTGGATGGTTCATGTCTAGTTTTGCGGAGCTTGGACTAGATTATTAGCACCTTGGAGTTTTATGCCTAGTTGGAAACTGTATGTGCATGGCCTCTTTTTTAGCCATTCAGGTACTGAATTCTATAGTTAATTTTTGGATGATTATTGAACTCTCACAAGTTTTTATGCTTGCACAAGTCTCTTTGTGCATTTTTTGTTTGCTAATATGATGTATGTCAGAATGAGCTAGGCTTTTTCCCCTCTTCAATTTTGCTCTTTTAATGAATCATTAATGTGAAAACTACTGCCAATCTAAAATCGTAGAAATCCATCAACTTTTCTTGATGTTTATGCGACCTTGCTAGATGCCTTATGATGTATATGGTGTTATTGTAATCATCTCTATTTCCTGGTCAATACTTTCAACATGAGTGATCGGACTAATAGGTAAGGTTTGGGTTTTATTGGAGACCTAGGTGAGCTTGAATCAAAATTATATTTGACCTTTCTGGTAGTTTTTTAAATTATGAGAACTAGTCTAGTGGTTTTTTATTGCAGTTGGTAACTAGTGTTTGATAATTTGGACCTTTCTATGAACCTGTTTAAAGATATTCAATTGACATCCAGTGGAAGGATGTGAGTTTCTTAAACAATTTATAGTTCACATGATCTATTTGTGGCAACAAGTTTTGCTGTTAGAAGACTTTAAAATGCTTAATATAGTTCGTGTGCTTTAAATATTTATTTGGAAATTGGTGGAAGAAGTGAATGTATGGTCTTTTAACTCTGCTTGGTATTTTCTGTATCTACAGTAATTGAAGAATGAATTTTCATCTCTTTTGTTAATTTTCTTATTGGATTTATGAACAGGAACTCAACAAGAATAGTAGAGAAATTGGTGTTGAGTTGGTATCATTTACTAGCAGTGTTGAGACGTTACTACCAATATGTACTAGTTCTAAATATTTATCCTTTCTGTAAGTTGTTAGGAATAAGACATCAGCATTAATAAATTGACTGAAGAAATTGTTTAAAAACTCATTATGGAGTTACTGCGTATGTGTAAGGCCTTGTTCTAATAACTATTGTTGCTAGAAATCTTGTGTTGTAGTTGTAATTATGAAACCATGACAAATGGAAATGCTTACTCTTGCTTCAGGAACCCTTCCATCCACATTACTGATCCAAAGGTAGTCTTAAGCATGTTATCATTTATTTAATAATTATTTAAAAAAAAAACATTATCTTCTCAACCTCCACATTATGAAAATGAGGTTCTCATGGGTATTGAAGTTGAGTAAAGCTCTATCGTATGTATTCTCATAATATTCTTATTTGGGAGGAATGAATTGTTCTCTTTCTCGTTTATGAGTTGTCAATGTTTTCTTGCTCCTCTGCTATGTAGCCCATATCATATTTCTTGATAAATTCTACTCCAATCTTCCAAATTATTCCATTGTTTTGGAGCTATTGCATTGTTGTCTTACATGTCTTTATCTCCTGTAATTCTTCTAACATTCAATTCATTGTCATGTAATAACATTCAGGCGCCAGTTTTAGCAAAATATCCTGCCAGCCTTTTTGTCACTGCATATTCGTACTTTTTTGGTGCTGTTTTGATGGTAGTAACAGCATTCTATACAACTAATGAGTCAATAGACTGAAGTTTGACGCATTCTGAGTTGTTGGCGGTGATGTATTCTGTGAGTTTCGATTTGAAGTTCTGTTTGCCTTGTTTCTTGAAGTTGCAGCTAATCATTTAGCTCTATTGTTCTATGTCCATCTAGCTTTGGGAAGTTGTTTTATAGTAGCTTTTCAATTTTTTAGGCATATACATGACATCATAGTAGTTGTACTTACTTGCAAATTTTAACTATTGTTACATCTACTTGCTTGCAGGAGTAGGACTTACCAATAGAACATTTATAGGTCAGTTTATCTATTGCACCTCTCATGTTTGATTTCTTTCTTTGCTCCAACAGTTCTAGCAAATTTTTGAACCTTATGTAATACATGTTTTGCTAAATAATCTTAGTGTCATCACTTCCTCTTTTTTAAATTATGATGTTATTTTTTCTGTTGTACATGCAGATTATGGTAAAATTGATTCGAATTTGAGAAAAGATATTGAAGAAATGGAAAAATATGTTGTAACTTTGCTCTCAGAAGAGCTTACATTACAAAAAATGATAGCCAATGAATCTTTAGAACACATCAATGCATTGATAATTAATTTCAAGAAAACCTCTTCATAATACCACAAAAAAGCAAAGAAATGCAATGCAGGAATGGAAACATGCGAAGAAGCAAGGGAGAGTATTTGCATCGTGTAAGTTATGATTAATTAATTAGTTGTTCTAATTTATTATAGTATACTTAATACATTTTTTACCAAGGTGTTTACTTTGTAAAAGTTGAGTCTTTGTATCATGTAGGTTATCATCCCAGGGATTGTCTGAACCAGGAACCTTATTCAACAACTTGATAGCTATTCTTTATGATGTTGTCATTTGTTATGATGGTACATTTAGAAATGTTTCTAGCAAATCCATCTTTTTTTTTTTATTTTTTTTTTTTTGGTAATGTGAACTAAGAAATGACCTTCCTAGTTTATTTGAATGAGTATGTGTATGGCATGTTGTAGTGGTGCAATTGCATCCTCTATTCTTGTAATGAATAGATCTTCCTTGAATTGAAGCTTTCATCCTTTTTGGTTGTATTATTGTTTGAAAAAGTGAAGAACCTTTATTATATAATTTACAATTGTTGTTGTTTTAGAAGCTCGTGATTCGTGAATGGTAAATAATAACTATATAAAGAACAATTATTAATTTTTTGGATAAAAGTTTCCATATCAACAAGTATAGAAAATCTCAACAGAATCAAAGTAAATAAGTAAGCTAAATGTCAACCCTAAGAAAATCTCCATATTAACTGAATTAATGAGCACTCCATCATTTTCCCAGTTGACATCCTTAGCTTTTAGATATTTTCCAATTAATTTAAGAGGTGTATTGAATTAGTTGTTGCAACCTGAGTACTTCCAACCGAAAGAGTTTTAATATCCATTATCCAAGAATTATTGAAAGTACAAAAAAGAGTACTAAATTCTAGACCTAGATACACAATTCCCAACCTTCGGGTTGAGAATCTTAATCCAGAGGTTGGGAACCTTTACAAACTTTAGGATACGATTCCCAACCCAAGGGTTGGGATTCCCAACTTCCGAGTTGGGAATGGAACTGCCGCCATTCCCACCCAACCTTGTGGTTAGGATTTTCAACCAGAGGGTTGGGAATCCCAACCCAGAGGTTGGGAACCTTTCCAAACTCTAGGGTACGATTCCTAACCACCAGGTTGGGATTCCCAACTTTCGAGTTGGGAATTGAACTGCCACCATTCCCACCCAATCTTGTGGTTGGGATTTCCAACTAAAGGATTGGGATTCCCAACCCAGAGGTTAGGAACCTTTCCAAACTCAGGATACGATTCCCAACCCTTGGGTTGGGATTCCCAACTTCTGAGTTGGGAATGGAATTGCCACCATTCCCACCCAACCTTGTGGTTGGGATTTCCAATCGAAGGGTTAGGATTCCCAACCCGAAGGTTGGGATTCCCAACCCAGAGGTTGGGAACCTTTCCAAACTCAGGATACGATTCCCAACCCCTAGGTTGGGATTCCCAACTTCCGAGTTGGGAATGGAACTATCGCCATTCCCACCCAACCTTGTGGTTGGGATTTTCAACCAGAGGGTTAGGAATCCCAACCCAGAGGTTGGGAACCTTTCCAAACTCCAGGGTACGATTCCCAACAACTGGGTTGGGATTCCCAACTTCCTAGTTGGGAATGGAATTGCCATCATTCCCACCCAACCTTATGGTTGGGAACCTTTCCAAACTTAGGATACGATTCCTAACCCCTAGGTTGGGATTCCCAACTTTCGAGTTGGGAATGGAACTGCCACCATTCCCATCCAACCTTGTAGTTAGGATTTCCAACTAGAGAGTTGGGATTCCTAACCCGAAGGTTGGGAATCTCAATAAAAAGGTTAGGTAGGTTCTTAACCCTTAGGTTGGGATTTCAAACCCAAAGGGTGGGAATCCTAACATACCCGAAGTCATTAAAATCAACATCACCACTACCATTCTTTTCATCAAAAACATCATCACCATAATCAAACCCAAATTCTCTCGCCATTCTTTCCTCCTATGATCAAAGTAATTCTGCTTTTTTTTTCAAAGAAATGTAGTAACAACCTAATAGTTGGAATTATTTCTGATTTGTTATTTTTATAAAAATGGCTACTGCCTAATGGAAACACGACAGCACCATAACTAGGATCGCCTTCGTTGTTGCCCTCATTGCTGCACTTGCACCTTGTTACCGTCATTCACTGCTGCTTCATTGCCATCATTCTCGTTGCCAAGGACGTTGTTGTTGTGTCGTTTCGGTTGTGTTCGATGCTACTCCTTATCCATGCTGGGTGCTTCATGCTGTTGCTGCTGCTGCTTATCCACGCTGTTGCCACTACATTTCACTTCAGCTGTGTTACATGTGCACTGTTGTTTCTGTCAAAGCCCATGCTGCTGCACTGCTGTTCCTTTCCACTCCTACAGCTGGTCTGGCTTCTTTCTGGTGGCCTAATTCTGCTGTGTTGGTTTGGTTGCTGTGATACACGCTACTGGGTTCTGCTTCTGCCAACACCAGCCTCTCTATCAAATCAATCGGCCATGGCCACGGATAGGCCACCTCTATCTCCTTCCTCCCCCCCACTGCCTTTGTTCTATCCGAAACCTAGGTTTTCTTCTACATCGAAATCCCCATCTAGGTTCTCCTTCGTTTTTGAAATCGCTGCCACTTCCATTTGAGTTCTCTTCTCCGTTTCTCGATTTCATCGATTTTCTTAAATATGAAGCTCATGCAAATGGAGAACGAGGAGGGTTTCGCTTTGAAGTATAAGGCGGTGGGTAGTGGTGGTGGTCGAGATGAAGACGAAGTTATAAACATGGTGGATAGCAAAAGCTTCATGTACACCTAGGGGTGGAAGTCGGAGATGGTATTGATGAAAAGGATTTCTACAAGATCAGATCAGTTGGTGGATGGTTGACTGCAGAGCTTTTGGGCAGAGTTAGAAAAAGAGCTGCAGTTGGTTGCTACTCTTCATTAAGGGCATTTTTGTCCATTTATGGTCATTTTTGTACGAACAAAAACAAAATGGGTAGTTTTGGAGAGGAGCTATTGAAATGGGTCATTTCAACCATTTTCTCTTAAACAATTGTCAAGTCCTCCTTTGTTTTAGATAAAGGTTAGACATCATCATCTATACAATTTGGATACAATAATAGGATTTTTGATGTCTTATCAACAATTATGTATATGTGAAAAATATAAACCAATATGTCGTTATGGCCATATTGATAGTAGGGTATAAGAGCAGGTCCAGAAAGGATACCTAAAATTGTCGATACAGTCCATTCTATTGCTTTTTTTTTTTATTTTTTATTTTAAAAAAAAAAATTCAACTATTTTATTGTCCTTTGTTAATAATTATGCTGACATTATTAATTATTAAGAAAGATTTAATATGATGAAAGATTATGATTCATATTTATGACATAAGTTTTCATTCGTTTGCTCCAACTTGGGTGGGCCAATGGTAGCCACCCCTACTGTACATTTAATGCCAAGGTCATAGGTTTGAGGTAAAAACTTCCACTTTATATGAGTAATTTTCCCACCATTGTGTAGATAGACCTCTCCTATCATATGGGAGTGGATTTCTGAACAACGCTTCAGAGTGATATCTTAACCAAGTTTTGATAGATGTAATGTTAAAAAAAAATCATTCATTCAATTTATAATCTAAGGATGAAAAAAGAGTTGAGTTAAAAATAACTGCATATCCTTATGATCAAAATTTTAAATTAATAAATTTATGTGTAAAATTTAAGTTAATATACTGTACAAGTAATATGTTAAGGCCCACTAAAATTAATGATTACTTATATAATCATCTACTCTTACAAAGAGGATAAAGCTTTTCACACATGCTTTTATACAAGGTTATAAAATGTGTCTGGTGGCTCGAATTCTACCACTAGAATGGGTGACTCAATTGTATAATTATTTGAGTTAGTGCTAGTATGGTATTGTTATAACTTCTAAAGTAATTATTGTTAGCTTTTCCGAAAAAATAATCATCTGTGAAATTAATCAGGTTAACTTTTGGTTGATTATTATTTTTTTCTTTTTTGAAAGATTGGTTGTATGTTATTAAAGCTATTATAAACCTTGAAAATTATATACATATGATTGATAAAATTTATATTAATTATTGTAATTTTATATTAATTAAGTCTCATGTCATTTATTATGGAGTTAATATTTGACTTATTTCCTATTTTTTTTCAGATTCTTTTTTTTTTTTTTTTTTGAGGACCTGATCAGAGAACAATCGAGAATAATAGCGATAAGTATTTTGGGGCGATCTGAGAATCAACTCCTAAAAATAGAAGGGGCTAAGGGCCAAGCCGCAAAGAATTGGAGGAGGCATGACATAAATAAAGGGGGGAAAATTGCCACAAATGTGGCCATAAATATTTAAATCTTACACTTGTTATTAGAAGCAAGCTAAGGATAGTTGTCACGGCTATGCCAACCGACCATGCCCTATTATTTGTAAGATTTGAATATATGTCTTCCCATTTATCAATCATGTATAGACAGTATGGTTATTCAATTACATAATGAACAAGTAAAAAAAGGCCTATTCTTTGCTACACACGTGTTCCCACTGTAATTTTATTTATTATTTAAATATTTCTTATTACAATATAATGTTAGAGCACCACATTAATTGTCTGATACTTTATTAAAAGTTTACCTATAAATTTTGTTTTTTCATGGTCCCCCTATATTCGAATATATTTCATAATGGCCCCTCCTTTGTAGTTCCTTATAAAACTGTTTCATATGTGACAAATGTTATAAAAAATAAAACAGAAAGAAAAAAGATAATGTGCCCTTATTCTTTAAAAATAAAATAAAATTAAATTAAATGTGCCCTTAAGGCCGTCCATATATTAAGGTTCAAAAAATTAAATAAAAATATCATATCCATTTTTTCTAAATACAAAAAATTACATAATTAATATATGTCAAAAGAACAAAAATGAATTATTAGTTAAAGTTTTGGATTATTGACGTGTATTCTTAAACATATGTTAACATTATCCTTTATATATATATATATATATATATATAAATATCAACCTCTTACATAATTACATAATATGTAACTATTAAGTTTAGTCAATACTTATAGGCTATTGCACACCTGAAGTAATTAATTTCTTAATCAAAAGCCTTAAATTGGCTTGGACTTCCCGCGTGCATTGATCATGTCTACTTGTTTACTTAATTTGTTAGCTCATTATATTGAGAAATACTCCTGTTCATTCATAATTGTATTTTTTTTCCATTTTATTAAGTTCTAAAAAGAGAACATATAGTAAATAGTAATTAAATACCAGTTAGCTTAGTTTGATAAATATTCTCTTATCATTATGTGAAAAATTTTAAAATTTAGTTCATATTTAATGTATTCATTTAAAAAAGATAATAGTGGAACAGATCTATATTGATGAACACCTACTCAAAACAGATTTAAGAGAAATGTATTTTTTATTATTTATGATACGAGTAATTTTGCCTTTGTGGGTGTGGTGGTAACAAAATAACAAAAAATTAAATTGTTTAACATCCTTAGATAAACTTCAACCAACAATGTTATTACAATATCGACTCCACCCACAGCTTTTTTTTCTCTTTTTTTGAATGAATTGTGTCACTGACAAACTTTAATCAGCAGCACTGACCAATGTGAGACAGGTGTACAATTACAATGTTTAACCCAATAAATAAAAATGACTTGTAAACCAACAAATTTAATTCCAGCTTCGAATGTCGTACTGACATTTAATATCGGGTCTTCCAATGAGTGATGGTAGTGTTCGAACTGCTAAATTCAAACAATAAGTGGGAAAAAAAAAAAAATCAAATAATTAACTTGGACATTTGTTGCACACATTGATTCTGATATCTATCATGAGTGTCGCCGGCTGGATGGATTCATCACAAGAGAAACACACAAAAAACACCAACAAAGTAAAATTTCATGATCGTGGTTCATGCACGGGGAACGGATTAAATTTCATGGATCTTCCTTGACGTACAACTTAACTACAGACAAACACATAGTTTTAAAATTCATCAAAAACCTTCCCTTTCTCATTTTCTACATTTGCCTCCACTAAAGTATATAAGAATATATCCCCTTTGGAGTGTTTAAAAATTTATTGAAAACCATTTGAATTTGTCTGAATTAAGTCACACGCAAGATAGGTCTACGAAATTTAGCATAAAGCTAGTTACTTTTGATCTTGGCAGAGTAAGTTTTTAAGTGGAAGTTGACGAACAAAACCAAAAGAGTACAGACAAAAGCTGCACTGAAGCAAGAACCCCAGATGCCGGAGCAGCCGGAGCCGGTGAAATGGAAGTAGAAAATCATAGCCATCAACACAAAGCTAGCCACAAACTGCAAAATCTGGCAATCAGTGACCAGTCTTTTCCACTTAGGACGTAACCCTAGTGCACATAACAAGTAGTAGAAGTACATAAAGACATGCACCAGGCAGTTTGTGACGAGCACCACTGGGAAGGAAGACTGTGCAGTGTGTAACCCTATGTAACACATGATGACGACCGTTGCATGGTGGTACACGTGTAGGAACGAGAGCCTTTTGATGGATTTGCTCATTATGATCAAGAGGGTATCCGTGTACTCGTAAATCTTGGAGAGGTAGAACATGTAAGCCCAGAAAAATAGGGGCCCTTTTGGTGGGGTGTTGGTTGGGAAACAGATAATGTAGTGAATGCTTGGTGCATGGGAGAGAATGGAGAGAGTGCAACCAACGGCCATGATGAGAGAAATAATGATGAGGATGGAGTTGTGGAAGGCCGCGATTCGTTTGAGGAGAGACGGTGCGACAGAGAAGATGGGGTTGTGGAAGAGGAAGAAAGTGAGAGAGAGATAAGAGATGACAATGAAGGTGAGGAATAGTGGAGAGGAGCCGAGGGTCTGGCCTTCTGTCCATGTGAAGTGCAGCACATTTGGGTGGTCTACTAACCAATGCTGGAGGCTAGAGAAGAGGGGGTTTACAATATGGACAGTGTCGTTCATTGGTGGTTGTGGTGGTGGTGGCGGCGGTCGTGGGTTTTGAATGGTGAGATATCAAGGAAGACAGAAGAATATGGAGAGAGAGAGAGAGGGATAGGGATAGGGTTTAATATTTGTGGGGAATTATGTAGTGCCAGGAGTGTGGAATGTGAGCATTAGTACATTTAATAAGCTCTTAAAATAATGTCGTTAGAGTGGTGCATTAAAACTTTATATATGGTTTTTCCCTTTTAATTTAATTTCATGACCCATGCTGATTAATGTTTTACAGGGCCAGCTATTACAAGAAGATAAATTTGCAGGTGCATTTAACACAGATTTTGCTACCGTCCGGTTAAATTAGCCAGGAATAGCTGGTAACCACATAGCACATACCCACGCTAAATGTATGACAACATTTTCTTAGTACACTGAGGTATTATATATATATATATATATATATATAAAATATATATATATATAATACTTTTATAACTAAGACGTATTAACTTTAAAAAGTAAAGACTAACTAATTAAATTTATTCATTGTATTCTTTCTCTTAAAACAAATTCTCTCTTTTATTTACTTAAAACGGAATAGGTGAATTCAATTAATTTATCTTTATTTTTTAAAATTAAGATGTTCTGATTATAAAAAATCATATACATATATATAGAGAGAGAGATAGAATTTACACAAAACACCTTGAGGTACACCTTTCTATTATACAAATCCCCCACACCATTAGTCAAATTTTATCAAAGCTAGTCAAACTTGTTTAACTTAAAAGGACATTTTCATCTTTTAATTTCTTTTATTTTTTTTAAACATTTAAAATAACAAACAATATATAAGATTTGGATATCTATTTTTCATCTGACATGGACTATGGAGATTAATTTTAAAAATAAAAAATTAATTATTTTTCATATTTCTTCAAACGCTTAAATTTAAAAAAGAAAATGGATAGATCTCTAAATAAAATGGAAAAATAAAAGGAAAAATAAAACAATAAGTGGACTAGTCATATAAATAATGGACGGTGGTGAAGGGAAAAATCGATTTATGATTTAATGTTGTTGCAAGAATGCCTCTACAACTGCATTATACAGACATGGGTTTCTGATGTGTGATGAAATGTGAATAGGAAGTGGTTAAACTGAATATGCTATGTGTGACCAAATTTTTAGGAAGTCAGTTGTCTTAGTGGTTTTTGTTTATGGCTTGTAAATAGGAAGATCATGTCTTGTAATTAGTAGTAATTCTAGTTTTCTGTTAAAATCCTTTTGTATTTAAGAAAAATGCTTTGAATGAAGAAGTAAGTTAACTTTTCAGTTTTATATTTTCAGCATTCCTTCTTATTAGTTTATGCTTTGGCTTTGTTAAAATCCAACAAATTCGTATCAGAGTTGCTTTTTGAGGGATCTGTGAGTTGAGTCAACCAAAAAAAATTATAAACAAAAGCTCTCTATACAAACACAACAATATAAAATCCTTAATCAAATGGAAGCAGATAAGACATTCTCAATTGAACCACCAGTCTTTGATAGTGACAACTATCAAGCCTAGGCTGTCAGAATAACAATTTATTTAAATGCTTTAGATATGTGGGAAGCAGTAGAGGATGACAAGTGGATTCAAGCAATGAAAGAGGAGATCAAAATGATTGAAAAAGATGACACTTGGGACTTGGTGGACAGACCTCAACACAAAAAGCCTATAAGTGTCAAATGGTTTTATAGTACCAAACTTAATGCAGATGGTTTTGTAAACAAACATAAAGCCAGATTAGTTGTGAAAGGGTATGCTTAAGTGTTTGGAGTAGATTTCTTTGAAACTTTTGCTCCAGTAGCGCAGCTTGATACAATTAGAATGCTACTTGCCTTGGCAGCATAAAAAGGATGGAAGGTTTACCAATTGGATGTAAAATCTACATTTTTAAATGGTTATTTGTAAGAGGAGATTTTTGTGGAGCAGTCGGAAGGTTTCCAAGTCAAGGGACAAGGGGAGAAGGTCTACTTGTTAAAGAAGGCTTTGTATGGCCTTAAACAGGCTCCTAGAGCCTGGTACAGCAGGATTGATGAACACCTGCTAGGTCTTGGATTTGTTAAAAGCCTAAGCGAAGCTACCATGTATGTAAAAGAAACTTATGCTAATCTAATTATAGTTTCTATTTATGTTGATGACATGCTTATGACAGGAAGTAATAAAGAGCTAATGAAAGAGTTTAAGGTCAAAATGCTCAAAGTATTTGACATGACAAACTTTGGCTTGATGTCCTATTTTTTGGGAATATAGGTGAAGCAAAATCAGGATGGTGTCTTCATATGCCAAAAGAAATATCCAAGGGAAATACTCAAGAAATTTCATATGGAGGACTGCAAATGCACTAATACTCCAATGAATCAAAAGGAGAAATTTAGCAAGGATGATGGATTAGACAAAATTGATGAAAGTCAGTACAGAAGTTTGATTGGTTGTTTGATGTATCTTACTACCACTAGACTTGACATTATGTTTGCAGTAAGCCTGCTATCACGATTTATGCATCGTTCCAGTGAGGTGCACTTTCAAGCTGCTAAAAGGATTGTCAGATATATCAAAGGCACAGTAAATTATGGTATCAAATATTTCTACTGTCAGGATTTTAAACTTCATGGTTATTTTGATAGTGATTGGGCAGGTTTAGTTGACGACATGAGAAGCACAACAAGTTTTTGTTTCAGCTTTGGATCAGGAATGTTCTCATAGTGCTCAAAGAAGCAAGAAGTGATATCTCAGAGCATAGCTGAAGCTGAGTATGTTGTAGCCACTGCTGCTGTGAATCAAGCACTTTGGCTTAGGAAGATACTTGCAGACTTACACATGGAAGAAAAGAAGCCAACACAGATTCATATAGATAACCAAGCTGCAATTTCAATCTTAAATAATCCTGTTTTTCATGGTAGGACTAAACATTTTAAGATTAAGTTATATTTCTTAAGAGAAATGCAGAAAGAATGTGAAGTCAAGTTGCTTTATTGCAGAACTGAGGATCAAATTACAGATGTGTTAACCAAAGCCCTATCCAAAATTAGATTTGAAGCTTTAAGAAGCAAATTAGGCCTCTATAGCTACTGAGACAAGGAGCAGTGTTGCAAGAATGCCTCTGTAGCTGCATTTTACAAACATGGGCTACTGATGTGTGATGAAATGTGAATAGGAAGTGATTAAACTGAATATGCTATGTGTGACCAAATTTTTAGGAAGTTAGTTGTCTTAGTGGTTTTTGTTTATGGCTTGTAAATAGGAAGATCGTGCCTTGTAATTAGCAGTAATTCCTGTTTTCTGTTAAAATCCTTTTGTATTTAAGAAAAATGCTTTGAATAAAGAAGTAAGTTAACTTTTCAGTTTTATATTTTCAGCATTCCTTCTTATTAGTTTATGCTTTGTCTCTATTAAAATCCAACAAATGCAAATCTGTGGATTTTAAAAAAAATTTCAAACTAAAATACTTGATTGATGTTAGTAATAAAAATTCAATAATTAAATACAAATAGTATTGAACTTACATTGCATGAAGATTGATATGATTCTTTTTAATAAATAGATTTTTCACCATTCGATTTTCCTTGTTGTAACTCTTCATGAACCGTATGTGAGCACAATCCTAAAGAATTACAATCACTTGTCTTTTCTCAAAAGAATACCTGTAATAAAAGAAAGCGATAATATGCAACAATCAAGAGAGGGTTCAACTAACCCTCTTCTTTTCTCAATGGTGTTCGAACAACCTAAAGTTCCTAACGTTTTAGGCTTTTTTTTTTTTTTTGAAAGAAAGCTTTTAGGGTTTTATGTTTTCTTTTGTGTATTAGACTGTTAGGGTGAGGAAAAATAGGTTAATTTGGGTTAATTGATTTCCCACATAAAACACATTTTTATATGATTGTGAGCTAGCAAGGGGATTAAATGGACCTATAATTCTAAACTCCAAAAATCTCAAAGTTATTAATTAAATAATTCATTATTATTAACCTCAGAGTTATCCATTAAAAACCTATGATTGTACTCTCAAAATTGCAAATATTTCACACAATTCAAATTTATCAGTGTTCATCAATCTAATTAATTTATATGATTCAATCCTACATAATTAGTTTATAATTAGAACCATGTCATCACATTATATCTTTCTAATTATATCTTAATCCATTAAGTACCATTGATTCTCTAATGAACCATATATTTATAACAACTTATAAATTTTATCTTTCTACTTACTCATAAGTAGAAAGTCGAGATCTTTTATTGTTCAAGACCTCGAATCAATAATTAAAGGAACTACTCATTTACTTCTCATAAGAATGAGTGAATTCCACAATTGTGTAAAATGTTTTCAGTCATCTATTAAATCATATCCATAAAATATTAAGTTTGTTGACCATAAATATATAATAGTTTCACTCATGTATAATGTTTCACTCAAGATTAAGAATACTCTATAAATGATTATTAGATCAATAAATATGATTTTTTTTTTGTTTAACGGATATTAATAAAAAATTCATCTTTATTATCGTCTAGTCCAATATAATATTTATAATATAAAGTGTCTCCATTTCCACATCACCACATAAATGATTTTGAATAAGATTATCGTATCAAATATGAAATGAACCGCAGTTGTAGATTTATCACAAAAAACCACAAAAAAGTACCCAATTTTGTTTGCTTCATACGAATTATTTAGATTACTATCTCAAATTAAATTCTCTTGCATATAATACTTACATACTTAGCTTGAGACTACATTAATAATCATAGATGTTGTATGATGTTGTATTAAGTAAAATATTATAGTACCCAGCTTTATTTGCTTCATACAAACTATTTAGATTACTATTCTTAAATTAAATCCTCTTGCATATAACACTTACATACTTAGCTTGAGATTAGATTAATAATCATAGATATTGTATGATATTGTATTAAGCAAAATATTATATAAATGCACATAGATTGAATAAAACAAATATATATATTTTTATTATTTATTTAAATGCTTATAAATTACAAGTTCTTAGAGCACAAATCCTAACTTATAGAGGTCCAATGTGAGTGGATGTCTACTCAATCATACTCAACCTCTCCTCCCTTTTCAATTTCTCATCTCTCTTTAACTAATCATCCCTTTCAACCTCTCTTTTCTCTTACTCCATCTTTAACTAAAGTACATTTTTCACTTGATTTCCATCATTGACCTCAATTATCAATAATGAAAGCCCTATTTGGGTTAGGTTTCGAACAATGGAGACCCTTCGATTTTTCAACTATGAAAACCCATTTCTCTGGGCTTTTGTCGCTAAAAACCTAAATTCGAGGTTTTTTTCGTTAGAAACCCAATAATGATAGAACCTAAATTCTTGGTTTCTAAAGATGGAAATTGAAAATCTGAGCTTCTAACTTGTTTTGCTGAAAAAATCTAGGAAGCTCAAAAGGTTCAAGCTTTTCTACAATTACAACCACAACTTTCCTTACGAGTTTAGTTCTTGGCTTTGAGCACTTCACTTGTTGGTTTCCACAAAAAGCAGTAGCCAAGAAGCAAACTCCCATAAGAATTCTTCCCTTTAAGTCAATGTTTTGTTGGGTTAAAAAGTGGAGGAAGGAGAGTAAAAGTACTAGAGTTCATCGGCTATGAAAAGGCACAGGCATGAAGTTGCAAGGGATCAAGAAGTTTTGGACCTGTTAGATTTGGATCAAGATGACGATGGAGAAGACTTAGTTGATCAAAGGGCTGAAAGGTTCATTAAGTGGTTCTATCAATAGATGAGATTATAGATGCTAGAATTTACATGATTTTTTTCTTTTTTTGAGTCATATTTTTATTCTTTGGATTGTTCCTATTCTTATGGTTCTTTTCTCTCCACAAAGATTTGTAGATATGGAGATAGAGATTGAAATGGATGATCTCCCTGTTTACCTTTATCTAGCTATGAAGATTACTAGTCAATGGAGATCCAATTTCGGATTGGATTTTTTACTAATTTTTAAAATAATTTTTAATTATTTTTGCATTAATCTCTAGCGTCCATCCCTGTAATTGACGCTAGAGATCACAATCTCTTTTTAGTAAAATAATTCTTGTATTTTAGAATTTATAATTCTTTTATTTTTTTTATTAAAGGGTATTTTGATCATTTCAACTTAAATATCCAGTCAATAGTCATGCTCAATTAATAATGTTGACAAATACAGTTTTTGGGGGGGGGGGAAAGGGGGGGGGGGGTATGGATATGGTGTTGTGTTAATTAAGAGTGAACTTATTAAAGTCATATCTTAGGGGGATTTTGCGTAATACACACACACAAAGGGGTTAGTGAAAATGGTTGGCCCTTCTAATTTGCTCCTCAAGGTCTAAGATTCAAACTCTTATAAACCCCTATATGGTCAAAGGTTATAATTCTTTCTAAAGATTGTAGGGCTCAACAAGGACTCTGGTTTTGAAACTCAAATTCACTAAGTGATTTCGGGAGATTTCTAGATTATTAATACACACACACACACATGTTAATACTATATGTACAATTACTATTCGTACGTAACCACTATTCAATTTGGTTTGGTGGTGGATAACACTTATTTAACTTGATAATATATTAAATTTGAATTACCCCCAACCCCAAAAGCGGAAATTACATTCTGGACTGTGTTTTATAATGGTTGATCTTGTAAATTTAATTAGGCCCCCAGTTCAACTGGTGTAAGATATCTTTAAAACAAAAAAACAAAAAACAAAAACAAAAAAAATTGAAGGAAAAAAATGTGAAACTTTTTTCATATTAGTGGCAAATTCAGGCTACTCATGTAAGTTTTAATAGTAAGCCAAATTTTTGTCTTTTGAATAAAAATACTCCCAAACTTTTGCTAATATTTTGATAATCTAATGATATATCACCATTTAAAAAAGAGGATAGATAAAATTGTAAGATTTTTTCTCTTATATACATCACTCAAACTTAAATTTCTCTTATAAAAAAATTAATACCAACAAAAGATTAACAAAGAATCCTTGCTCTTTAAGAAAACCCAGCGACGAAAACTAGTAGTTAATTTAAAATAATCACTTTGTATGAAAATATGTTCTTACCATATTTAATCTAAGTGTTTCCTCAATTTATTTGCCTAATTTAGTCAGTCGTTACCAGCAGCATTACTCATTAACCTTCATATCATAGTATATAAAATTTGTTCTCAACATGTAATGTTTCTTTATTTTCAGTATGTAATATTTAATTCTCCCAATATCTAATGTTTCTTATTAGCGTGTAATATTTAGTTGTCAATGTGATGTAGGTAACTTTCAAAAGACTTTCATGAGAACAAACAACATTGAATTTGCATCATAGTATGTCAATGGAAAAGTATCAAAATTTATTTAACATTTAGAGAGAGAAAGATATAAGAAAGAAGAGAGAGAAAACTCGTAGAAGGAGGAAAAAAGTTATTAAATAAGTTAGGGGTATTTTTATTAAGTTAGCAGATACTGTTGACAATAATTAGAAAAAGAAAAGTTTGGGTTTTCTCTTAAACTGACAAGTAGATAGGTTTCTCTGGTCAATAAAGTGATACTTAAAAATAAAAAATATTTTATAATAAAAATTTGTTAATTGTTCTCGTTCTTGTGCGTCCTAATGTTTCATTTAAACTCAGATTAATCTTAAAACTAGTCAAAACATAAGTAGACAAAGAGGGCATCCAAACTCAAAACAAAAAGATTATTTAAGTTGGATAAATTTTAAATTTACAGTACTTTAATTTTTTAAAAAAGGAAATTTCCTCTATGAAAAATGTTAAATATGCGAATGTTATCATGGTACCTAAAAAATTTGATAAAATGTTATTTTCATGTGGCTAAAATTTATAGAAAATAGATCAGAACCCTGAGGATACGTATAGTTCACATATTGGCAAGTTGTATAGTTAGGATTAATTCTGGCTGGGGATCATTGTCTGCAATTATGATCCAACCGGCAACTTAAATATGTTTTGTCATCTTGCATTATTTATGATGCTTACTTGTGTCTTCTGAAAATGTGTGCGAAATAAAGTCATGCAACTGTTCCTTCAGCTCTATTATTATATCCATCCACTTTATTGCCATGCATGCAACTTTATCATCAGTTTTGCTTAACCTCTTTTATCCCTCTTTATAGCGGTCTATAATCTTAAAAATTTAAGAAAATTTTTCATAAGACTGTTTTACAGTTGGCATAATGAGACATATTAATGAAATTATATTATTTCTTTTTTTTTTTCTATTAATCTTTTCTTTTTCTTTTACCTTTTTTTCATTCTCCATATCAACTATAAGATAGTTTCATGAAAGATTTTTTTCAAAAAGTGAAAAATCTAGGAGGTAATTTGATTGATCTGTTTTCAAAATTTGGTTAGATTTGTAAGAAATCTTTATGCATACAAGGACATCGTGATTCCTCCCACCAATAAGAAAGTGATAAATGGCTAAAACAATTTGTCGATGTTGAAATCCAGTCAACAAGAATTCAATACCCAATACCTGCAATCAATTTGAGAAAGCACGAAAACCAAGAAAATAACATAGCAAAGAACTAAACAAAACCAGGGAACACAGAATTTTTAACGTGGTTCAGCGAGTGCACTTACGTCCACAGTTGTCTCTCTCAAATTCTGCAGAGTGACAATATGCTATTAATTGTCTCTTATATTACAATGATTTTAGCCCCTATTTATAGAGGAAGAGATAATGCAAATCTGGTAACAATAAAATAGGAAGAGAATCCTGAATTAATTACACTTCCTAATCTGTTTAAACAAAATCTAGAAACTATTCCAAATATCTCGGGATAATATTGACTGAGTTTGAATTTGAATCAACTTCTATATTTGGAGAGAGAATCACGATTAGATTGGGTAACTATCATATCTGGAAGATTCTATATTAACTGTCCACTGGGCGAGCTACTCACTGCCTTGAGCGACCTTGAGCTATATCTCATTGATTAGCGAGCTAGGTATAGAACGAGCTTTATATTGAATCGTAATCAGGTTGAACTGAGTTGACTGATGCGAACTAAAGAGCTCACTGGGCGAGCTGAGCTATAGAGTTTACTGGGCTTGAATTGATAACTGGGCCTTGTTTGATGGGCCTTTGCATTTGGGCTGACTTAATGAGCTTTTATCAAGCTTTTGCCAGTCCATCTAATGAATCCAGAAAATGCACATAACATCAGCCCTCCAGCTCTCAGTTCGTTCTGCGAATTGGGAGTTTGAGCTCGCTGGTAAAAGTTAGCTTATTTGGTAAGCCAACTCAAATTACCGTTTTCGCGCCCTTTCAAATTTCATCTTATCGGCTTTGACACGTGGCGGTCATGCAGGAGGTAACTGAACCAACGCTGGCACGTCCCTTACACGCGTATTTAATACGCACGTCTTTCAACTGACGGCTACATGATTAGAAAGTTGTACCTCGCGCTGCACCGTTCGATCAATGGCGGTTACATAGCAGTCGGATCTGATGGTTGGGGCTTGAGCTCGTCCACCTATATAAACTGGTGGAGCCCCTTTGTTGCCCTTTTCATTTGTCATTTTCTTTAGCGATTCAACTTCTGCTTTGTTGTGACTTTCACCGATTCTCTACAAAAATCTCATTCTTGATCGCCGTTTCTCATCACCTCATTAGAGATTCACGGTAAGCTTCTAACTTCTTACTTCAAACATTCAGTTTTTTGGTTCATTTTGTTGAGTTAATGTTGCATTATGCTTGCACCTCGTCATTGATGTGTTTGAGATGGTCTGAATAAGTCATGTTCTTGACGTTAAACTTGTTGTTCTAGGTTTCTTGTTGAATAAGACTTTTCAACTTTTGTTGATTTGATCATGTAGCGTGTTTGTTTGAGACCTGATTATTGTTTGTGGCATATCATGCATGCTAACTGTTGGACTAGATACCTATAGAACGCTAGCTCGCAAATCGTTTCTTCATAGACTGAGCCCCCCATTGTATGAATGATCTGCAAAATAGGAAACCTAGAAAATTTTTAACATTTTAATAATCTGTTTGTTGCGATCTGAACATGCTTCCTTTATACAAATGTCTTCAAGTGGAGCTCGTACTGAAGCAACTCGAGGTGGGGAGGCTCATGAGCAAGATGAAGCCAGGGAACGAGCTAGAAAGGAAAGAAAAGCTCGCGAGACATTTGCACATCATTCCTCTTCATTGGAGTTTTTCGATCTGGTAGAACTTGTTATTCAATTTCACATCTCTAGGGGTTGTCGTGTGTTGATACCCATTCCTGCAAACCATGCTTGCTAGCCTCCAAAGGGGTACATCGCTGTCAGTACCCAACATCTCGAGCAGGGACTAAGGTTCCCCATTCATCCTTACCTGATCGAGTTCCTTAACATAGTCAAGCTCGTGCCACTCCAGCTAACACCGAATTCATATGCACAGCTGATCTCGTTGGCTCTGGTATTCCTAAAAAATGGCCTTCCTCCCCCAACTCTAAAGATCATTCAACACTTCTACAGCTTCAAGGCTTCGAGCACTAAACAGGGGGAAAAACCCAATGACATCTATAACCTCACAGCTCGTCCGTCGGAATATAAGGAACTTTTGCCCAAGGAGGGGAAAGGACAAGTCTAATGTTGGGAAATATAAGACGAGCTGGTTCTTTGTCTCCTGCCCTTCTCTCGTGGGTCTTAACAATTTCAGCTTCATTCTGACACCAGGTATGCAGAGGGGAATCTTTAGTGATCTGAGAATTTTATTTTATTTTATTTTATTTTATTTCATTATTTTTTATTTTTATTTTTATTTTTTTAATGTTTTGCTTTGCAGAGCTGAAAGTGGACGAGTATGACTCTCGAGGTGCTCGCGAACTCGAGTGAAGCGAGCATCAGCAATAAGTTTAACACTGCTCTTCTCTAGGCTCATGGCCTTGCTCCTCCTGAGGATTCTCCGCTACTACGACCTGAAGAGGACATAGGGAGCATGGGCGATGACCCTATACTTCCTTCTGTCCTTGAAGTCCCTGTCGAGGAAGAGGATACACTTGCTCCTCGATCATCTCCAAATCCTGCCATCACTTCGCGAGCAGATATAACAGCTCCTGCCCCTAGTTCACAGGCGAAAACTGCAACTCCTGCTCCAACTCTAGCTCGAAAAGCTCGAGCTCAGTAAGCCCCCGCTCAGGAAGCTCCTGTTGTACAAATAGATTCCACTCATTCCCCTATTCGAAAAACTCCAAGGGTTCTATCTCCACCTACCCAAACAAGTCCAGTTCCCAGACTAACAGATCTAACACCTATTGAAAAGGCACCAGTTCCAGCTCGTCCCTCACCAGTAGGTGCTTCTAGAACAGCTGTTCCTCCAGCCCCCACTTCATCCTCTGGGCGAGCTCCAACCAAGAGGAGGAAAATTCCTCTTCTTGAGGCCCCCCCTAAACGATCTGATAAAACTTCTTCAGCTACCCCATCAAAGCAACCTGCAGAAGCCTCAACTTCTCCAGTCACTCCTTCCAAACGCTCGAAGCGACCTACCAAAGCTAAATCTCTCAAGGTCACTGCTCCCAGCGAGGTGCCACCTTCTGAAGCAACAGAACTTCAACTGGTTCTAGTTCCCAGCTCGCATCTTGGAGAAGGGGATGCACCGTTCGAAGCTATTCCTCAGGCCACTCGAGCTGGCACCAGCAGGAGAGTAGCGAAGAACTGGTCCAGGTGTACCTTTTTTACACGTAATCATGTTTACTGGAGTAAAGAGTTTGATGCCCCGGAGGCTGAGAGGACTCCATCGCCAACAAAGCCAAACATCGAAGTTGGACCTAGGAGGAGGTATTTAACTTCCTTCCTCGATAACTGGCCAACAATTATGCTGACTCACGCAAGAGTTTTAGATAATAGGTCTCTAAGGGGTACGGACCTGGACGAGTACGCAGCTCGACATGCCATGCTGGTAAGTTATTTTTCTTTTATGTCTTGGCTTCTTTACTTTATCAAATATTGACTTGTAGAATTTTCAGGTTGCCCTTGCATCAATAAAGCGAAGGAGATTGACCAGATCCACTGAGGATCGAATAATGAGGCTTGAGAACGAGCTGGAGGAAACTAGGAAGGAGATTACAGACTTAACTGAGAAGGCCCAAGATGGGAGAAAATACATGGAGGGCCACAAGGCACAGATAGCTGCAGCAACCATTGCTAGACAGACTACTGAGGAAGCTCTACTGAAAATGAAAAATGATTATGAGGCCACCAAGTCACACCTTACTGGCTTACTTCGTAATTGCGAAGATGAGCGCGATAAGTTAAAGGACGAGCTGAACCAAGTGAAGGATGAGTTGAGGTAGTCTGAACAGCGAGTCGAACTGGCCAATTAACAGGTCGAGCGGACACACGCCGCGGTACAGCGGAATGAAGAGGCCGAGCAACGAGCTGCGATTGCAGAAGGACGAATTGAGGTGCTTGAGCAACAAGTTAATGTCGTAGTGCAACAGGCTGAAAGAGCAGAAGCTGCCATTCAAAAAGTTGAAGAGGCTGAACATAGAGCTGAGGTACTTAGGCAGCAAGTGGGGGAGGCAGTACAACGAGCCGAGGATGCAGAATAGCGAATAGAGACTATGAAGCAAGAAGCTGAGGTCATTAATCGCCTTGCAGACGATGCCTTCGAAGAACTGATGGTTTTTAGAGAAAAATCTATTCAGGAAATGAAGGAGCAGGTTGCTGAAGCCAAAGATGAGGCTGAGGAAAGAATAGGTCATAATTTCCTTTACATGTTATGGATGTCCCATCCTGACATAGATTTTTCTATCTTCGGCGATGAAGGACTCCAGATTATGGAGGAGTTCAAGGTTGGGACTACCTCATCTCCAGTTGATGAAGTTCCTCTAGCAACACAGGCTCCTGGCATGACCTCTCAGGCCGAGCTCGTTGGTGTTGTTGACCTACCCAGCTCGTCTTCCAGTGAAGATAACCTCCTACGCCCAAATTCTCTTACTTGAAATTAGGAGCTTATTTTTGCTTCTTTCACTTGTATTATTTCAGCCTTTGATTTGTAAAGAATTTTTGAACTTAATAAAATTTCTTTCATCATATCTCTTCTGTTGAATGTGTTTATATTATTGTGCTCGTTGTTACACGTTTTACAACTTTCGTTTTATAAGTTATAAGACTGCATGCGAGCTAATCATCATAACATAAACTTGCTCGAAATCTGATATAATACTCAAGCAATCGCTTAATTCAACAGTTAAAGATCTTATAATATAAGCAACTGATCAGAACCTTCTCTGCTATATTGGAATGTTGACGAGCTATGTAGGGATACTTAATTACACCTGCTTTTCAGACTCTTTTATTTTAGAGAGCTATGCAGGGGTACATAACCTCGCTTGCTTTTTAGGCTCTTTGTTTTAGCGAGCTATGCAGGGGCACTTAGCCACACTGCTTTTTAGGCTATTTTCTTTTAGCAAGCTATGCAGGGGTACGTAACCTCGCCTGCTTTTTAGGCTCTTTGTTTTTTAGCGAGCTATGTAGGGGTACGTAACCTCGCCTGCTTTTTAGGCTCTTTGTTTTAGCGAGCTATGTAGGGGTACTTAACCTCACCTGCTTTTTAGGCTCTTTTATTCTTGCGAGCTATGTAGGGGTACATAACCTCACCTACTTTTTAGGCTCTTTTCTTTTAGCGAGCTATGCAGGGGTATGTAACCTCATCTGCTTTTTAGGCTCTTTGTTTTAGCGAGCTATGCAGGGGTACTTAACCTCACCTGCTTTTTAGGCTCTTTTATTCTAGCGAGCTATGCAGGGGTACATAATCTTGCTTGCTTTTTAGGCTCTTTTATTATTGCGAGCAGCAAGCTAATCAGCACGAAGCTCGTTAACTTAAATAACGCCTATCATGAGGGAACTGGAGCTTTCATTATCTAAAATAGGATTGAATTATACGTAACAAATAAAGTTACTGATAATATGGACGGAGATGCTCGGCATTCTAGGCTCGAGGAACCTCAACTCCATTCATGTTGGTCAAATGATAAGCTCCATTTCCCAAATTTGCTTTGATGATATATGGTCCTTCCCAATTTGGGCCCAAGGACCCATCACTGAGTTTGCGAGCTCCTGGAAGAATAAGACGTAGTACCAAATCTCACACGTTGAAGTTGCGAATTCTAGCATTCCTATTATAGTACCTTGCGATTCTTTGCTGATAGATAGCTAATTTCAATCTAGCTGTTTCTCTGACTTCTTCAAGTAAGTCTAAGTTTGCAACAAGTAACTGGTCATTGTCATTTGGATTAAAGGTCGCTCTTCGCTGCGAGGTGACTTCTAACTATGCTAGGATCATGGCCTCATATCCATATACAATCGAGAAAGATGTCTTACTTGTAGTACTGCAAGTTGTGGTTCTGTAAGCCCATAATACATTTTGAAGCTCGTCTACCCATGTTCCTTTCTTCGCTTCCAGCTTCATCTTCAAGGTCTGTTTTATAATTTTGTTCACAACTTCAACTTGGCCATTGGCTTGTGGATGGTCCACTGTTGAGAAACTCTTTAAGATCTTAAGGTCGTTACAGAACCTAAGAAATTGGTCGCTACTGAACTGGGTCCCATTGTCCGTCACGATCTGCTGTGGGACTCCGAATCTACAAATAATATTATTCCACACAAAATTTTCAATCTTTATAGTGGAAATTTCGGCCAACTCCTTTATTTCTGCCCACTTGGTGAAGTAATCAACTGCGACCACGGCATACTTGCATCTTCCACGAGCTGTTGGCAGAGGCCCGATCAAATCCATCCCCCAAATCGCAAAGGGCCATGTGCTACCCATTTATTGGAGATAAGCTGGTAGAGCTCGCGGAACTTGGGCGAACCTCTGACACTTGTCACATTTCTTGACCAAGCCGATGGCATCCTGCTTCATGGTGGGCCAATAGAAACCCTGTCGAAATGCCTTTTGAGCTAAAGACAGCCCCCCCGCATGGTTCCCACAATGGCCTTCATGTATCTGCCTCATTACAGCCTCACAATCTCGGCCATCTATGCATCTCAAAAGTGGGGCTAAAAATCCCTTCTTATATAGCACATCATCGTAGATGCAGTACCTGGCTGCTCTAGCTCGCAAGCGTCATGCTTCCAGTTTATCACTTGGCAACTTCCCATCTTACAGATAGCTCAAAATCGGACCTATCCAGGAATTGGGCTGCACAATTATGGCCATCATTGAATTCTTCTCTTCAGTATTGGGAGCTGATAGAAACTCTACTGGGATCACCTTAAGAAAGTCTGCGTCTCGAGTGGTTGCAAGGCGAGCTAATGCATATGCATGTGCGTTCTGAGCTCGTGGGATCTGCTTTACCTCGCATTGTTGGAAAGCACTTAGCATTTCATGAACTTTCTGAAGGTATAATGCCACTTTTGGCCCTTTGGTCTGGTACTCCCCTAGAATGTGGCAAACCACAAGCTGTGAGTCACTGAAAACCCTTAGTCGTTCAGCTCGCATCTTTTTAGCTAGACGCAGACCTGCGAGCAGCGCTTCATATTCAGTTTCATTGTTTGTAGCCTAAAAACCAAACCTTAAAGCACAAAGGATCTTGTGGCCTTCAGGACTAATCAGTAGAATTCTAGCTCTAGCCTTCTGCTCGCTAGATGATCCATCAATATAAAGCTCCTAAGTTGGACCTTCAGAAGATTCAGCTTCATCATCCACAGGCCCTGTAAACTCTGCAATGAAGTCTACCAGAGCTTGAGCTTTGATAGCCATCCTCGGCTTATACTGGATATCAAACTGTGCAAGCTCCACCTCCCATTTCAACAATCGACTTGAGGTGTCCGCTTTCTATAGAACTTGCTTCAGCGGGTACTGGGTAAGGACTTCAATTGTATGAGCTTGAAAATAAGGCTGCAGCTTTCTAGATGCGATCACCAGGCAATAAGCGAGCTTCTCCATTTGCGAGTACCTGGTTTCAGCATCTTGCAGCCTTTTACTTACATAATATACTTGAAGCTGCATATTTTCTTCTTCTCTCACCAACGCAGCACTCAAAGCTTGTTGAGACACTCTCAAGTACAGAATCAACTTTTCTCCTCCTTTGAGCTTAGAAAGGAGTGGAGTTCGCTCTATGTATTCTTTCAACTGCTTGAAGGCTACTTCACACTGCTCCATTAACTCAAAGTTTTTTTCCTTCTTTAAAATGTCAAAGAATGGGATGCATTTATCCGTAGCTTTCGAAATAAACCTGCTTAGTGCCGCGACCTGGCCATTAAGGCTCTGCACATCTGTCACCTTAGTAGGTGACCTCATATCGATCAATGCTTTGATCTTCTCAGGATTAGCTTCAATACCTCTACTGTTGACCATGAAGCCCAGAAACTTCCCAGAAGCTACTCCAAATGCACACTTGTGCAGATTCAACTTCATCTGATAACTCCTTAGAATCTGAAACATCTCCCCTAGGTCGTGCACATGATCATCCACCTGCTTGGATTTTACCAGCATATCATCAACATAGACCTCCATAGTCTTTTCGATTTGCTCTTCAAACATCATGTTTACCAAGTATTGGTAGGTTGCTCCTGCATTTTTTAGCCCGAAGGGCATCACCTTATAGCAATATAAGCCGCGATCAGTCATAAATGAGGTGTGCTTTTCATCCTCGGGATTCATCGGGATCTTATTATAACCCGAGTATGCATCCATAAAACTCAGGAGCTCGTGGCCAGCAGTTGCATCCACGAGCTGATCTATCCTCGGTAGGGGAAAACTATCTTTAGGACACGTCTTATTTAAATCAGTGAAGTCGCTGCAAGTTCTCCACTTCTCGTTCTTTTTCTTCACCAGCACGGGATTGGCGACACAGGTCGGGTAGTAAGCTTCTTGGATAAACTTGTTGGCCAGCAGCTTATCTACCTCTTCCTTCAGCGCTAAGTATCACCGTCCTGTCATTACCCTTCTTTTTTGACGAACTGGCTTACGGTGAGGATCAATATTCAACCTGTGTGACATCACCTTGGGATCTATTCCCACCATGTCTTCGTGATCCCATGCGAACACATCCAAGTTTGCCTTCAAGAAGTTAGCGAGCTGGGCTCTCAATTCTGGAACTAAATCTCTTTCCAACTTTAGACAACTTTCTGGATCCGCCTCATTAACTTGAACATCTTCTAATTCTTCGACTGGCCCAGTAGCTCGATCTGCATCTACCTCGCGATCCAGGTTGTGGCTGACTCTTTTCTCTGTCATAGGTCGTGGCTCGCCCCCCAAAATCACGTTAACTTTCTTTCCTCTCACGCCCATCTTAACAGCATCTTCATAGCAGTGTCTTGCTAAGTGCTGCTCTCCCCAAACACATCCAATGCCATTAGTAGTTGAGAATTTAACTGTGAGGGTCCTGGTTGAAGTAACCACATCCAACTCGTTCATAGCAGGTCTTCCTAGGACCACGTTGTTTGCTGATAGGTAGTCAATTATCAGAAAATCTGCCAACACTGTAGCTTGACGACATGCCTCCCCAAGAGTAAGTGGCAACTTGATCTGGCCCACTGTACAACAACATCTCCAGTGAAACCATAAAGTGGCTTTGGGAATGGTCTCAGCTGCTCCGCTCCTTGCCCCATTTACTCAAAACAACTTATGTACATCATATTTACCGAGCTCCCAGTATCAATCATGATGCATCGTACTTCCATGTTACTGATTTTAGCTCGAATAACCAGTGCATCATTGTGAGGCCAGATCACACCTCAAGTGTCTTCATCAGTGAACACAATCTCGTCCGAGGTCGTTTTTGCCCTTTTTATGGGTCCCTCCGATCCACTAACCTGAAAGGTGTGATTTGCTTCTCGGACGTACCTTTCATGTGATCTGTTCGAAACACCTGCGATATAGGGGCCACCATGGATTGTAAAAATTGTCCTTATCGCACGCTCATGCTCAGGCTCGGGAGCTCTTTGGGATTGTTACTGTGCTGGTTGCTAATGAGGCTATTCTTGATAAGGTCGCGAGTCAGCAGGTCTTGCCACATAGTCTCTCAAGCGACCTCTCTTGATTAATTTTTCAATGGCGTCTTTCAACGCCCAACAATTTGAAGTATTGTGCCCGACCTCATTATGATAGACACAAAACTTGTTCCGATCTCTGTGCTGTATAGGTGCCCTTAAAGGATTGGGCCTTCCAAAATCTTCCTTGTTCCTCTCTATTGCAAAAATCTTGTCTGGTGAATCCGTTAGGACGCTGTATCTTTCATAACGACCTTGATGATGAGGTTGCTCATTCCTTAGCTCTCTTCTCACCTTTTTAGCAATTTGATTGTTCGAGCCATTGTTTCTACCTTCTTCGTTCTTGCCATTGTTTTTTCTTTTTGGGTGGCTAGAACTGCCCGCTTCATTCTTTTGATTTTGCTTCTTCGGGTCGAAGGTCTCTTCCCACCTAATCTCCTTTGCGGCTCGCTCGTAGAACTCACCCAGATCCTTCACTTGGGATTTCTAAATGCTCTCATATAGTTTTCCATCCTTGTGCAACTCAGTTGAGATCGCTGTCAGCACACTCTCGTCTAATGGATTTTCAACATTTACGACCTCGCGTCTAAACTTGGTGATATATTCTTTCAACGACTCACCCTGACGCTGGAAGATAGTGGCTAGGTGGCAGGATGGAGCGAGCTGCATTCTCAGTGCCCTGTATTGACCAACGAACTTCTGCTAGCATTCCTCCTAACTACCTATAATGCGAGCTAGGAGATTCTTGAACCATGTCCTTAGAATGTCCCCCAAAGTGACTGGGAATACATGACATTTCACCATAGGATTATCTGTTTGCAGATCCATCTGAACGTTGAAGGTGTCGAGATGGTCATAGGGGTCACTGTCCCCATTGTACTGCTGGATATTTGGCATCTTGAACCTCGGGGGAAGAGGCTACGTCTCAATTTCCCTTGTGAATGGGGTCCTTTCCCCTTAGTGCCCGCGTTGCTCTAGGGCTCCAAGTCGTGCTTCTAGCTGCTGGACCCTTTAGAAGAGCTCCTCTACTTGTGGATCTCGAAGCTCATATCTTCTCCTGTGGTCGTGACTTGGGGAAGGGTGCTCTGGGTCATACCTCTCGTCCTCTTCGAATAAACCCTCAGGCTGATAGGATCTTGCATGTCGCCCATTCACCTCATCCATATACCAAGCTGCAGCTCGAACTCTATCATGCCCAACCTCTACCCGTCGGTTTCCATCTTGGCTCAACCTTACTACCAGGCTAGCTGGGCATGCGACTTCCCTTTCTTCACGGACAGGGTGGCCTCCTACTCTAGAGCGTGCATTAGAGGAACGAACTGAACCGGCAGGTCGCGGGATTTCCCTTGCTGGCCTTTCAGACACCTGCATTGCTTCATGCTGCTAGGGCACATGCCTTGGTGCCTGAACTTAACCCTAGGTACGTTTTGTACTTGAGTCTGCACCAACATATTGATGGCCTCTATGAGCTGTCTGATCGTGTTCTCTAATGCCTCTTGCCTCTGATACCACACCAATTGCCCATCAATTACTAGGGCGATTGGAACTGGTTGACGAGGAGGCAAAGGCGGCATGTTTGCTGCAGCACCAGCTACCTGACCATACGACATTACTGCTGCATGCATTGGTGCACCTTCCACCTGTGGCGCATCATGTTGATGGTGATTGGGCTGGCTCTTTGCCTGGTCAGCTTGTGAGTCCACATACTTGGTTTGTCTAGTTCTTGCCATGCTATCAGAGATCAATAGATTGAGACGAAAAAAATTACAGTTTGGGCCCTCCTTCTAGCTCCAAAATGTCGACGTTGAAATCCAGTCGACGAGAATTCAATGCCCAATACCTGCAATCAATATGAGAAAGCACGAAAACGAAAAAAATAACACAGCAAAGAACTAAACAAAACCAGGGAACACAGATTTTTTAACGTGGTTCAGCGAGTGCACTTACGTCCACGGCTGTCTCTCTCAAATTCTGCAGAGTGACAATATGCTATTAATTGTCTCTTGTGTTACAATGATTTTAGCCCCTATTTATGGAGGAAGAGATAATGCAAATCTGGTAATAATAAAATAGGAAGAGAATCCTGAATTAATTACACTTCCTAATCTGTTTAAATAAAATCAGGAAACTGTTCCAAATATCTCGGGATAATGTTTACTGAGTTTGAATTTGAATTAACTTCTATATCTGGAGAGAGAATCATGATTAGATTGGGTAACTACCATATCTGGAAGATTCTATATTAACTGTCCACTAGGCCAGCTACTCACTGCCTTGAGCGACTTCAAGCTATACCTTACTGATTAGCGAGCTAGGTATAGAACGAGCTTTATATCTAACCGTAATCAGGTTGAAATGAGCCGACTGATGCGAACTGAAGAGCTCGCTGGGCGAGCTGAGCTATAGAGTTTACTAGGCTTGAATTGATAACTGGGTCTTGTCTGATGGGCCTTTGCATTTGGGCTAACTTAATGGGCTTTTACCAGCTCATCTAATGAATCCAGAAAATGTACATAATACAATTCTCATTATTGTGTCTAGATATCATCAGAGACTTCAGAATCAACACCTAATTCAGCCTTTAAACTTCAATTCCGTTGCAAAATCAGGACCAAAGAAATTGATATTCCGTACATTTTCTAAGAAAATTAAAATGGCAAAACTTTAATTTCTACGAAAGTTTCTAATTAAGATCTCTTCGCAATATCGTAACATTAGAAAAAAGTATTATTTTTTAAGAAGAATTTAATACTATTTTGCAATATCTAAGTCAGCAGAAAATAATAAGTTGCTAATAATTTTAAAAATTTTAAGAAAGAATTTGGCGAGTTCAGCAGACTCTGTCCATTGAACATCTTCACAAACTATATATATCCATTCATTGCTTTTTGATTCAAACTGAATAAATAATTGTATAATAAAGTGTTTAAATCTAAATAAATTAACCCTTTATCATAACATCGATGAGAATTAGGTTACATTAATATTAATTAGTTTTTACAACTTAACCTTATCCAGTTCGAACTAATGTAAAAGGACCTAATTGTTCAAAATAACTAAAACAAAAACCCAATAGAAGAGTGATATTTGTTTTAGTGATGAAAAACTTACATTTTTTTTTTGTATTTAACAATATTGGTAAATTTGATTGTTATAACAAACTTTATTACTCCATTGCAAAGAATAACTATACAATGTTCAAAACACCATCAACTCAGAATCTATACGTTTCATGATATATAGTGTTTGATATTTGAAAATGCCTTTGTTCTGTATAAATATCTATTTATTCATATATATTGTGATATATCTTCTTTCATTTATTTTGTGAAATTAAAATTGTGTTATTTTGGTACTTTGCACTCTAACTTGGTGGGTTATTTATATATTTTACCAAAAGTGAAAGGTATCAAATCCAAATCAAGTAATCTTTTACTTGAACTAAATATACAAAGACAACTAGCTAATTAATTGTTGTCTTTAGCATATAACATATATTGTTGTCCAATTAATGTTATATTGATTGCGATATAAACAGGCTAGCTACCGCAACTAGAAATAACTTAAAAGGCAAATAATAAAACACAGATCCCAAGCAGATTACGTACGCGGGCACAACCCATTCTGTTAGACCCTCACTGCTTGGCATAGGGAAAATGCTAAGCATGGCTTGGTAGGGTGGTGCCAAGCCAAGTTCGGCATGTCGGAGCATGTCGAGGATGCTAGCGGACTAGCATGGAAGAGAGCCAAGCATGTTGGGTGGCATGACTTGGGCAGCAAAGGGCAAGCAACATGAACAACGTGCGTGGGTGTACGCACGAAGCATGAGCAACAGGCTGCCAAGGCAGTGGCAGCAAGGCGCAGGGGCGCTGGGCACAACTCAGGCAGTGTGCAAGGGCAGTGGCGTGCAGGCAGCATGCAGCACAGACAGCGCGCGCAGCACAGGCAGTGTGTGTGCAGGGGCACAAGCGCGCAGCGCAGGGAGCATGCAGTGCAGGCAGCGCACAGCACAGGCAGTATGCGTGTAGGGGCACAGACGCGCAGCACAAGCAGCTTGCAACACAGGTGGTGCGTGACACAGGCAGTGTGCGTGCAGTGGCACTGGCGAGCAGCACAGGCAGTGTGCATGTAGGGACTTGGGCGTGCAACACATGAAGATTGCGGGCAGTTTAGGGGCTTGCAATGACCTATGCATGGCAGCATGAGTATCAGCCAAGGGGACTGACCAAGCCAAGCTGAGGCAAAGCAAGGCAATGTGTGGGCAGCGAGGCATGGGCAGCAAGTGTCAGGCAAGACAGTTATCAGTTGGGGCTGAGTCTTGTGAACTTGTTGGCAGCATGGTGTATTTGCATGGCACGTGTGGGCATGGACAAGCAGATACACTCACACATGTGGGACAGTTATGGGCGGTTATCTCATGTAGACAGTGGATGCAGTCTGATACTGGGCAGTTGTGTGGCAGTTATTCGGAGGTAACTGCTGGTTTGCTTATGTGTAAAATGCTGGTTAGTGCCAGCACAGTTAGGCAGTTGGGCTTGTCAACTGCAACCTGTATTTATATGTTGTTTGTAGGCTGAAATAGAAAGTTGATGCTGATGTTAATACAGAATCAATGTTGAAAAAGTGAGCGGACTCACTTGGGCTGTTGCCTTGTAATATTGTGTATTGTTTCCTGATTCAATAAAAGAGAGAGTTGAGTTGAGTTGGGGGCGGACCCCCGTAAGCTTGTTGTCTTCTGTGCCTTCTTCTTATTATTATGTGCTGTTAGAGTAGTGCATTGTGTGCAGGAATTGCTTGGCAGGCAGCAGGCGAAATTGCAGGTACACAAGGGTGTTAGGCTGTTCTAGAAACGCAGCAGACTGTGTTGGAGCATAGTAGGCTGTGTGGGGGCTTGACAGGCTGTGTTGGTGCACAGTTTCGTGGAAATCAGTGGCAGCAGCAAACTACACTGTTTGGTGGCAGTGTGTGTGGGTGTTAGGCTGGCTAGGAAGGGCATTTCTAGCGCTAGCACGCTGAAAATTCTTAGGCAAAAAGTAGGCGTGTGACACATTCCTTACATGGTGGCTGTTGGTCATCTATCAAGGCCAAATTGTTCGTGCATGTTCAGTAGCGTATCTGCTTGGATCTTCTACTGGTATTAGTTTAAGAGTCCATAATTTTAGCACATTTTATTGAGTAGGTTCGGGAAATGCCACCAAATCAATAGTTTGAGTTTACATGTCACTTATTTCTTTTTTATTTTGACAAAATTGCCTTTGTATAAAAAGGGAAACAAAAACTCAACAACCATCAATGATTGAGAGAGAGGGAAAAGGAGAACGAGAGAGAAATAGAAGATAACAAAAAAAAAAAAAAAAGCGATCAATCGATGGAGACAATGGTAGACAATAGCAAAAGGGCAATCAGTGGTGATGGCAAAAAATCCATCTAAGTTTGGGTTTATGAAATGGATAGATTCATTTGATTGATGAAATCGGAGTTATTATGTTGGGGTTTTTGAAATGGAAAAGAGAGGTTGAAATGTGTAGGGTTCCAAACCAGTGGACCATGGTTTGGGACGTATACGAATAGTTTGTTCAAGTTGAACCTAACATGGTCAATTATATTGAATATGATGAATAGATCCCAAATTGTTTCAAATTTAAGACCTATTTTTTGAATTTAGGACTTATTTTTTACGATTCAAGATTATTTTCTTGAATTTGGGACCAATTTTTCAAAACTCAAGATCTATTTTCCTGAATTCAGGACTTATTTTCAATTCAGAACCTATTTTCTTGAATTCAGGATCTATTTTCCTAAATTTGTGATCAATTTATCAAATTCAGGATCTATTTCTCTAGTGACCATTCATTAGGAAATAGATCCCAAACAAAAGAAATAGGTCCTAAATAAAGAACATAAATCCTTAATTAACAAAGACAAATAGGTCCACAAAAAGAAAAATATGTCCCAAAAAATTGAAATTTCAAGTGCAAAACAAAGTTTCTTCTCATTAATGCCTTCTTTATCATTCATTTTTATTTAATTTCAACAACTAAATTTCTTTAACGCAAATCCACGTTATTTAACTAATTCAAAATTCGAGAAACTCATAGTTTCTTTAAACAAAAATTTCAAAATCCTTAATAATTTTATCATATTGTTGCACATGACAAAATGACAAGATAATGAGAACAACAAGAAAAGTAGAAGAAAGAAAATGAGAAGAAAATGAAAAATTTTTAGAGAGAATCAAACCAATCGGATGAAAAACTTGAGTGAAAATGAAAGAGAAAGAGATGTAGAACAGTGAAAAAGAGAACTTGAGTTTTATCTCCTGTTTATAAAGGGTAAAATGGACATTTTACACTTTTAAGTGATTTAAAACTCAATATATTGATCTAATGACAATGCAAAAGGGGAGGGAAAATGCAATTTCTCTCCTTTTTTTTTTCTAGTTTTAATCGAGTAACGTATAGTCAGCAACATGTCCCAAGAAAAAATATATATTAGAATAATATTTTGGAAAAATATATGTTAATTAAACATTTATTATTTATTCTAAGTAAGTACTTTAGTACTTATTCTTAAAATATATATACACATCATTTATTATTATCTATTAGCATAGAATTTTATAAGTATACTTATTATAAAAAACAAAAAACAAAAAAGTATTATACATGCTAGAGGAACATGAATTGGAAGTTTTTATTGATGAACAAATATTTAATTTAACCGTTTGTGAATACGGACAATTCACAAAATAAGATTTTACATAATACCTGTAATTTTAAATTGGTGGAATGATAGTGTCTACGTCAACTGAGTGGGCGTATTTACTTGGAGTTAAATAGTAGTGTATGCCAAATACATTGAAGTGAACTATTCATGTGAAATCCTGTGCACAAAGATTATCGGCCTAGTTGATGACGAGTTAAAAAAAAGTAGTTATGGTGATAGCAAGTTCATTCTAGAAAGGGTATGGATTCATTTTGAGTAATCGACTCATTTGATCTATCAAGGAGTGAGATTTTAACGGTCAGTACATCTCGATAGGTTAGTGAGATCATTATCCTAATATACAGGAAAAACACGCTAAAAAGGTTGTGGAATAATATTGAGTAATAGACTTATTCGATCTATCAATGAGTGAGATCAATTAATGACCAATACATCTCGATAAGTTGGTGAGATCATTATCTTAATATAGAGAAAACATACACTTAAAGGAATCTACTAATCTAATGGTATAGGTATCCCATTGAGCAATTACATAGGTCAATGACTATGAAATCCATGGTCGGGTATTATATTAGACGTAATAGAACAATTTATTATATTTGAAAATATATTAAATAGTCATATTGTCATAATTCGTTTAATTTGAGGAACCAAACTAAGGATGTAATCAATATGGTCAATTGTGTCTAAACTTGTTCTTGATTGTAGATACTTAATTAAGCAAAGGATTTATTTATACGTTATAAAATTGATTGGATAATATTACCTGTCAATAATAATCTTTAGATATTCTTCAGTAATCACTCATTACAACTAACCCAATGATTGTTATTGATGAATAACTTTATCCAATCAATAAAATAGTCAAACTCATTGATAATGTATAAATTATTTTAATTATATATCTATTTTGGGGTTCATTTATAAATTTATAGTAGTATAAATTATGATTAAGAAAATATTAATTATGATAAAACCGAGAAAGTGATTTATGATATTTAATTTAATATTTAAGGAAGCCAATAATAAATATTTTCATTAGGTCCCCTATGAGCTTGATACCATAAATAATTGTTAACTCAATTTGTTGAAGGAATTACTAGCAAACAGTGAATTAGAAAACTCTGATTGACACTGCATAAGCATGTTACTGACTTTAGAAAGTTAATATGTCATTCACTTGGCAAAAATAAAATAATTTTTGCGGAGAAAAAAAGGGAGTAAAATGAACAATAACCTTTTAGAGGTCTGATTAACTATAATTTTTCTTCCAGGCCAAACTTTGTTTCTTCTTCCTTTGTGGAATAGAAAAGAAACAAGGACTTGATAACAATGAATTGAATTCCCATAAAGCTACGCTACTATAAATCTTCAATAAGGGAACCACAGTACTCTTTTCACTTATAAAAAATGAAGGATTAATTAATAGAAAGGCTTTTGGGTGTTTGAAATGCAACTGCAAAAACTCATACTAAGGAGGGGTGAAACTAAGCTTGATCAAGACCGTCTTGTGAATTTTAATTATATACTAATCAATGTTTTAATTTAAATCTCAGTAAGCTTTTGGGCGTTTAAATACTAATCAATGTTTTAATTAGAAAGGCTTTTGGGTGTTTAATTTAAGTGATCTTTGACTTCTACTTACGGTATTCTGTATGGTTTTATTATATTACAACCTTCATATTTATTATTTATTATTCTGAAATAAAATAAATATTCACATTTTATTACTATCCATTAGCATAACATCATATATTAAATGAGCATAGTCCATTTTATTATGAAAAGCATTCAATCCATGTGTTGGGCCAATACACATGGATGGACATGAATTAAAATTTCTTTATAATAAATAAATATATTTAGTTGTAATCAATGTTCCAGAACTCGCTACTGACTAGTTGATCGATGATACAGTAAGTAGTGAGTACTCACTTATTCGATGAGTACTTGGTTTGACCGTCAGTCAACAATCAATCGATTGACTGACGATCAAATTTGATTAAACCTATAAAGAAAAATTAAATAAAACAAAACAATCATAGAATCAAAATACAATCATATAACTACAAAACATTAATGTAAGAGCATCATTATCCTATCTACAAACAATAACAGTTATGAGACAATTAGGGGAAAATTATTATTTTAAAATCTGAAGGCATAAATTGATATTTCTTTAAATGTCAGGAGGCATGATCACATTGTCCACTTTATCTAAAGCACTCGCCACTCAATCACCATTCAAACCCATTTCATAATCAATGGAGGTTTTGAAGTTTAAACATAGCACTTTTATTTGAAGTAAACTGAGTTTCTTGAACTTTTCAGGAAGAAAAAAGATTTTTTTTTTTTTTTAATTGTATCTTAAAAATTTGATTTAGTTTGCATATATAATAAATGAAATTAAATTAAATTCACTCTAATGAGGGTATTATTGGAATTTGAATGAGTGCTTATAGTAATGATCAAAATTTAAAATTTTATTAATGGGTGAACTTGTAAATTGGGACAAAAATATTTTTGGATGGTAATATCTACATCCTAATTACTTGGGTTGACTAATAGGATTTAATCTAAACATTTATAGTTAAATCCTGATTTCATTTCCTAATTTCAAAAAGTATAAAAATAAAATAAAATATATATAAATTGAAAACAACATCTTTTTAAAAGAAGATAATAAAAAGACATCAGTTTATAGATCAGGAAACCTAAAATCTCTAACCCTAAAAAATCAATCAAACACTATCATCTTCTCTCTCTCTCTCTCTCTCATAGTAGAAACCAAAACAAACATTATCAACCTATTCTGGTTTGGTCTATCTAATTTGAACCATCATCAATAGAGTGAGTAATTCTTATTCGCTCTCTTTTCTGCTTATCACTCACTTGTAACATATTCTACTTCCACTCCCCTCACAAACTCTCTAAATCTTGCTTCTCTCTCTTCTCTTCATCATCGACTTCACTTGTTGCTTCTAGAAAAAACCACTACCGTTTGATTGGAAACCTCATCACATGCTCACAGTTCTGCTGCCATACTCGATTATAACTACCTTTATCTTTTTTTTCTTTAACTCATATTACAATTGGCAGAGTCAGTTTAACATACCTTCCCAATTTATTGTAATGTACATGTATTGTATTAAGTGTGACGTATTTATAGAGTAATAAAAATAAATTAAAGCACCCATATGTGAAATGAAATTTTAGTAGAATTTCTGAATCGGTTCGATGATGGTTTTTATTTGTGAAATAATAAAATAATTTAAAATAGACAAATCCGAATGTGTAATCGAATCCTAATAAAATTTTCAGATGTGAAATGGGTTATAATAAAATTTTCAAATGGACCTAAAATGATTTCAAACATGAAAATCAAAAAGTATGGAAGAATGCATGACAAGTGTATGGTTAATTAAAAAAAGAAATGTGACAAGTGTATGGTGATGGAAGGAGATTGAATGACAAGTGGCAAAGTTATACACACCATATATAAGTGAAAAACAAACAAGCAAATGACAAACAAGAAGCAATCGGTCAACACCAAAAATAAGAGAGGAAAATCGAAATCACTTGGAGAGAAAGAGATGAGCTTGGCCGAGAGAAAAACCAAGAAGATAGCTACATGTTTGGAAATTTTGAAGGAGATTTTGAAGAATTTCATCACATGCAAGAGAAACAGAACCAAAAAGCATTCAGTCACACATCAAAAACAAAAAAGGAAAGTGTTGTTCGGCATTGAAGGGAAGCATTCTGCCGAGAGCTGCACAAGAAGGACAACAGCTTCTTTGAGTGATTTCAAAGCTGTTTTTGAATGAATCCATCACATGCAAAGGGTGTGAACAAAGCTAGAAGCAAGATTCAACCATTCCAAAAGGTAAGGTCTAAGTTTCCATGATTTTTGTTAAAGAAATTAATGGATTTTGTGATATTATGCTTGGGTTTTAGGATTTGAAACCTCATTAATGTGGAGGTTGAATTGCATGTGGATTTGGTGATGAATCAAGTGAGAAAATTGAAATGCATGTTGATGAAGTCTCAGCCAAGATGGGTGAAATGACTTAAAATTTAGTTTGATTGATTTGTTAAGAAATATGGTGTGTTTTGATGTGTATTCAAGTGTTAGAACTAGATGAAATATTGATATAGTATTGCATGTTGCATTCGGCCAAATGTTGATATATTTATATGATATACATTCGGCCAAGGTGAGCTTTATGTGACAAAAAATTGTTTTTGGTTGGTTTATATGATTTTAAGGAGTATTTGGATGATGGAATTAGCATAAAAATTGAAGGAAAATTATTGGATTGTTAAATAGGCATTTTGCGGCAAAACTTTTCGAAATTGTGAAAGTGTAATGTTTTATAGATTTAATTGGAATTTACATCATATTGAGTATGTTTGAGTGTAATTGCATTAAAAAAAATTTAATAGAATGGATGGTGTAAAGTTTTGTCTAAATTGGGCCAAAATGTCTTAAATGACTCGAAACTTTCATTTGACTCGTTAATATGAAATTTAGACTTAAATCGAGGTGTTTTATATGCTTCGGTGTTAAGAAATTTGAATAGATATTGTGTGCGAATAATTAAAGTTAATACTATTTAAAAATGGTGTTTCGAATTATTAGTATAGCTAGGTGTTGTGTAGATTGATATGTGGTTATGAAAATATGTGTGCGAATAACGTTGGTTGCGATGTAACATAAAAATATATTACGAAAATATGTAGGTTACACGGAGGCGAGAAAACCTTTCCGTTGATTTTGAGTTTTATAGTGAACTAGGGAAATAAGATGAGTGTCCTAATAAAAATGTTTCGAAATGTTTATGTTTCTATTTATATTGATTTTATATGTTGAATTAAAATTCATGATGTATCTAAATGAAAGTTAATTTTTATGATTAATGAATTGTCGTACGAGAACCTTTTTGCAAGAATAATGAAAACTTTGCATGAAATGTGAACTATATAATGAAAAGCGAAATGTTTGGAAATGATTTCTGAGTCTATGGTATGCTTTAAAGGTATCCCGATATTACCAGTTAAGGTTGAGTACCCTAAAAGTGCCTTAGCAATGTTTGTTGGGAGTGTTTGTCACTAACAGCAAAAGGGAATGTGTCAATTGGTTTAGTCTCGTGTGTCGCCCAATGCACGTACACGGTATCTTATTAGCTAGTTTCCACCTGAGCGAAGATAAATTTCGCTTCGTAGCGAAGATAAATTCCGCTATGCAATTATCGAACAGATGTCTTGAGCGAGGATAAATGTCGCTCCTAGCGAGTATAAATTCCTCTAGTAGATACCAAACAGATGGCCTATGTGAGAATAAATTAGACACTGAGCAATGCAAAAATTCCGTTCTGTCATATACCAGTATACTATATGGAATAAATTATCAGTGATTGACTTATTTTACTTAAAGGCTTTTTGAAAATTTAAATGCCACTACTATTTATGATTTATGGTAGAAAAATAAAATCATATAAAATGTTATTTTATGCATCGTTCGATATTTGAAAAGTATTTCAGAATTGTTTTCCGAAACCAGAAAGTTTGCTTTTCAATACATTACTAAATTTCAAATTTTCAATGTATAACCTATATTGTTATAAATGTCTATTCATGCTTTTAAATTATATATGGTTTACAGGAAATTTATTTAATTTTTGCAACAAGATTATAGTTAAGAAATTGTGTTTTAAAGTTTTTTTTTTTTCTTGGGAGGATATTTTAAAAGTAGATTGAATGGAAATGTACGTATGACACTCATGGAGCTTATTAGTTCACACCTAGTTTATCGTTTCACAAATAAAACCTCCTAGAGACAAGTACAAGTGCAGACACTATAGTAGCAAGGACTCTAGCCCCAGAGTAGCTAGCCATTATCGAGTGTTGGTGTGAAACTTTGTATATACATGTGTGATATTTATGCTTTTGAAAATATGTGAAACAAATTTTGTATATATTTGCGTGTAACTTTTGGAAATCTTGTTTATGCATGAATTGTTTACAATTTCAAGTTACCTTTCTAATTAAGGTTATTCGTGAAAAGGAAAAGAGGGTCCGAGGCCTAGTAGTTGAGAAATTTATTTGTAATTGAAGTGTATAGGTTTTCAATGAATTTTTTTATAAGGTGGAATATTTAGAAAAACAACCATTGTGCTGCCAATTTTTTTTCTAAATTCTATTTTGTAAGTGTATATTTTAAAAATAAAAAAGTTCCCATCCATTTCCGCTAAAAAATGAATTTTCTAAGAGATATTTTAAAAAGGCTTAACTTCACAAAAATCTTTCAGCCGGAGCAGTGCTCGACTAGAAGGCCACCGTGGGGTTGCCGGACGGGTCGCCTTAAGTGTAAGAGTTAGGATCTATCAGTCAGACTGAGTGCTCGATCTGAGTACTCAATAGAAGGGAGTTGAACTCCTAATTTGAGGGTTCTCAGATCAATAAAATGTTCATTTGAGAGTACTTAGTAAGAACTTGACAGAGTTGGCCTAGTCCTATAACACCGATTATAACCATTTGTGGATATGGGCAATTTCCATATCGGTGGAATCATAATGTCTAAGTCATTTCAGTTAGAGTTTTCATTTGCTTAAAGGTATTTGTGTATGACAAATACAATGAACTGGACCATATATGTAAAACCATCTATATAGGAATTATTTTAGAAGTGAATGAAAAACAACATAGCAATTATAGTGATAGTGATCTTAATGTGGAAAGAGTAGTCGAATCACATCAATGATTAACTTATTTGATCTATCAATAAGTGAGAGCAACTAACAATCAATATTCAATATGTTGATGAGCTCATTACTTTAATATGGAAGAAACACACATTTAAAGGAATTTTGCTAGCATATTTTGTGACAGACCCCGTTCCTTATACAATGGCAGCTTGCCTGGCAACCCCACGGTAACCATCCAATCAGAAACTGCTTCAGCTGAAAAATTCCCGTGAAGTTAAGCCTTTTAAAATACTTTTAGAAATTTCTAATTTAGCGGAAATGAGTGATTTTTTCTTAATAAATATATATTTGCAAAACAAAGTTAATAAAAATTTTGATAGCACGACGGCTGTTTTTTTGAAAATTTCACCTTACAAAATGTCATTAAAAACCTATACACTTCAAAAGCAATCCAATTCTCAACTATTGAGCCTCAAACTCTCTATTCACTTTTCATAAACAACCATAACTTGCTTTAATTTAACAGATAACTTGAAATCATAAATAATTCATGCATAACAAGTTTTTTCGAAAGTTATATACAAACATATACAAAATTTGTTTTATAGGTTTTCAAAATCATAAATTTCATACATGTATAATTACGAATTTCACCGCAATGCTCGACCATGACTGGCTACTCTAAGGCTGAAGTCCCTAAAACCAAAGTACCTGCACCTTCACTTGTCCCTGAGATGTTTTATTTATAAAACAACAAAACTAGGAGTGAGTTAAATAAACTTAATAAATGTCACATATATTTCTATTCAAACTACTTTCAAAAATATCCTCCCTAAAAACTTTTAGAAACATTTCTTACCTAATATCATGTTGCAAAATTAAAATAAAATTCTCTGAAAACCATACATAAGTTAAAAGTATGAATAAATATTTATAAGCAATACAATTCGTGCAACATAAAACTGAAAACTGAATAATAAATTGAAAAACAAATTTCTGATATCAATATTTATTATAATATGCTTTTCAAACACTGAAATGTGAATAACACCATATTTTACATGCTTTCACTTTTCTGCTATAAATTGTATCAGTAAGGACAATTAAAGTTTGTGAAACGCTTTTAAGTAAAATGAGTCAATCACCGTCAATTTATTCCACATGGTATCCTAGAACTAAATATATGGTGGAACGGAATGTGGCCCACCCTCTTTCTTGGGCTTGAACTATAAACCCCTATCCTTGATATTTTACTTTCTAGTGTTCTAGTGTTAGAAATTAGAATATGGAAAGGTGTAAATTAAGTTACGAATAATACTAACACCCTTATGAGTGATATTAAAGTGTTGGTTACTTATAGTATGGTAAGTCAATGAAAAGAAAAATAGTTCATCCACAATTAAGTGATAAAGTATAAAGAATAATATAAATAAGTGCACAAATGAGAATCTTAAAATTGGTTATTTAGGATAAGTAGCTAATCACTAATTAGATTAAGCTAAAAATGTTGATGATAGTTAAAACAAGTCAAGGGACAAGCTTGGCATTCTATGAATTTTAATGAAATATATAAACAAAACATAGAGCAAAAATTTTAGAAAGGCAGTAAGCTGCCATGAACTAGAAAAAAAGGGGGAGGTTGGCGTGCAATAAAGAGGGGAGAGGACATGAATGTCATTCTTTGGAAAGTTAAGTATATATATATTGGACACTTAGCCAAATTTAAATAAGAAGAGAAGGAGAAATCATGACTTAAGAAGCAAAACAGAATGTTGTCATGAAAAGAAGCAGAACAAAAACCTGACAGCCCAAGTGTAGTTGGACGACAAAAAAGAAAAGTGGAAGAAGAAAGTTTCATCCAGCCCTTCCAAGCCTCAAACCCCCTCTCCATGATCTCTTCCAACTCAATCTCACCCTTCTAAACAAGAATCAAGTAATATCTCCTCTCTTCCTTTACTTGCTGAAATCAGAAGTATAATGGGTATATGAGAGTTATCTTGTCATAATGAGTTGTGCGGTGTATTTTACCCCTAGAACTAGTGTAGAATCTTAAATAGATGATGTGGATGATTAAATGACATGTTATGGTGTGTGAATGATAGGTTAGGATTGTATAAAAAGAGCTTTCAAAAACTTGATACAAGTGGAAACAAAATTTATTTTCATGCACTCTAAGTATTTAATAAAAGTGGTGAATGAGTTGTGAGTGTTAAAATGAAAAAATAATGTTTGTGTGTGTGTTAAGGACATGAAGAACAGTAGGTAAACTCTGAGTTTTGATGAATATGAACCCAAAAATTTAGTATAATTTAGGTTAAAAAAGCATAGAGAAGTGATAGGATTGTCAAAGAGCTAGTTTTAGGCAATTTGGGAATCCCGAGCTCAAACCATGGGATAGAGACAACCTACACAAGTCTGACTTATATGAGGTTGTTCTAGACCTCAAATCATGCCTCTGAGTCATAAAAAACTATAGGTTTTGAAACGGAATGATTCCGATAAAAATTGCGCAAGTTATGCCCAAAATAGTACCGTTAGAGAGTCGTTAAGTGAAATAACTATGTAAATACGATTTTTATTGTATAGAATAAATTTAGTTGATCATAATTAGGTAAAAGAACCTTAGATGCGAAAAAAAAATCATCGTTGCTCGTCCGATGCGAAAAAGTACATCGAAAAGTACCCGAAACAGAGCGTTTTTCTTAGATTTGACATAGTAAACGATAGAATTTTTTTATGAAATTTTACAGGTGACTAGAATGTGAGATAAGAGGACTGTAGGAAAAAGAACGAAGGAAAACGGAGCCCCGAGTAGACCTGTGCATCACATTCTGTTTTGGGGTGTCAAAAGAGACTTAAATTTGTGATTTTTCATTTTGGGCCTCTAAAAATTATACGGAATGGGTGAGGGTGTCCCTAGGGTTGTATAACTAAAAATTTTGTGAAGAAATCGAAATTAAGAAGTCTCGGTTGAGTTAAAATCGAGTTAGAAAAGTTAGAGCGTATAAAATTGTTAAAAGAGTTGAAAATGTAAAAACAATGTGACTAAGCACATTGTTAACTAATCAAGTGCTGAAATTTTTTCTTATGAATATGAATGTTATGAAGGTGACAAACAGACAAGCGAGGTGCGAGAAGCTCATTGAGGCATTAGCGTATATTTGGGATCGAGGTAAGTGTATTTCGTTTATGTTATTTCAATTTTCATTTACATTGTAACTTACTTGTATTCAACATCCTCTTCAATTAGTTTTCCAAATATAAGTTAGATTTCAAGTAAAAATCATTGTCTCGAATCAAGAAATTAGATTCGAAAGCAAAAGTTGATGCAAAGTTTGAGTTAAGAGTCATGTGTATACCGTAGTATTGGAGTAATTGGCACTACATGGCGACGTAAAAAATTCCACTCTTAGTTGTCTAGAGTTATAATCGCTTGCGATGGGCTACGATGTAAAAAATTTCGTACCTAGTTGCAAGTGATAGTGAATAGTTGCTCCACAATATGCGATGTGGAAAATTCCATATGTGGTTGCATAGAGTATAGTTCACTAGCACTACAATTGCAATGTAGAGAATTCCGCATTGTAGTTGCCCAGAGTTGAGATTATTCCACCATACGTCACGATGTAGTAAATTCCGCACGTAGTGGTCGAGAGACTATAGTAGCATCACGTTGACGTTAGTTGAAAAATCGTTACGTGATAGCTAGAGTACACTATGGTATACACATGGTCTTTTTATGAGAAATGTTTTAAAAATTGAAAAACTTCAACATCCATATACGTAAAGTATCAAAGTAGAATATTATTATGTGTTTTTATTATTATGTGACGAATTAACCTTTCACTTCTATTGTGTAGCTTCCTTATCCCGTCAGGTACCATTATAGGCGACTCCATTGCCGAGAGACTAACATTTTTCGTTTAGGTAGGCGATTCATAAAATGTATTAATGTAAATCATATTTATGGATTGAATATATAAATTGTGGGAAGATACTTATATTTTGAATTGTATAATTGTAAATACTATTGTAAATATTTATGCAATTTCATATATGATATATATATATATATATGCATATTTTAGCATGAGTTCATACTTATTGTTGTGGAAAAAGTGACTATAATGTATTGTTTGTGAATAAAGTAGTTAGAAGGAAATGGAATTATAGTCGAAGTGTAATTTCTTTGCAGGTAAAATTTTGGATTTGTAAAAAATGCAGCCATTATGCTGCCGAAATTTTTCTAAAATTGTTTTTAACGAAATTGCGAAAAATTTTATCACTCCCAACTGCTTTAAAGGAAACCAAATTCTTAAGTTAAAAGAGTAAATCAGCTAAGAAAGTTTAGGGGTTCGTTTCTCGGGTTTCTTCAATCCGACGAGTCGAGTTCAGGAAGTCCGTTGAAGTGTCCGACGGGATCCTCCAGACAAGAGCCTAGATAGGTCTGGTTAGGGTCCTATCATGAACCCTCAAGGGATTTTAGGATAGCACCACAACTTATTCGAACTATTGGAATGGAATGTGGCCCACCCCCTTTCTTAGGTCTCAGCCTCAAGGGATTCTAGAATGACACCTCAACTCATCCGAACTGTCAGACCCTTTTCTTAGGTCTCAACCCTCAAAGGATTATAAGATGACACCATAACTCATCAGAACTATCCGCTTCAAGCCCCTTTCTTGGGTCTCAGCCCTTAAGGGATTCTAGGCCCTTCTCGTGGGTTTCCTTACACCGTTAGTGACAGACACTCTTGATATTTTCATGCACGCGTTAAGGTACTTTGATCGAAAATATCTGAGATACCTATAGGATGTGCCATAGGCTTACAAAAATATTTCCATGCATTTACTTTTCATTCTGAAACTCACATTTCATGCATAACTTTAGAAATTTATGCGAATAGGTTCTCGCACGGAAATTCATTTATCATATAAAAATTAACTTTCAAATATTAGCAGCATAAATTTAAATTCAACATATAAAATCAATGCGAATAGAAATATAAACATTTCAAATCATTTTCGTTAGGATACTCACCTTATTCCCTAGCTCGATATAAATTTCGAAATCAACAGGATAGTTTCCTCACCTCCGAGTAACCTACACATTTTCGTATTCTATTTTCAGACTACTTTGCAACTAACGTAATTCGTACACGAATTTCAATAGCACTCATCATTTCACACAAATATTCAACTATTCTAGTATTTTGAAACACCCCATTTCAAATCGTTTTAACTTTGATTATTCACATTTAATTTCCATTTGAAACTTTAATTATTTAAACACGAAAAACACATCAATTCAAGTCTAAATTTATACGAACGGATCAAATAATGATTTCGAACCTAAACTTTCCTATATGGCCGAATCTAGTATCAAGTCCTATCATTATTTTTCTTGCGTTTTCTCATCAATTAACATTGAAACATATCAAGAAATAATGAAAATTCCATTTATTATCACCAAATACCACTCTCGAGCTATTACGAAATATTTAATCGCAAAGCAATTATTTAACATTCAACAAATTCTTTTTTGATTTTCACGTTAATTCTATCATCCAAATATTCCATAAAATCACATAAACCAATCAAAAACAATTTTTAATGATCAAAATACCCCTATGGCTAAATTCGACATACTCCAAAAATCAATATTCCAAAGAATTTTATACATCCAAAACATACCAAAACTTATGGAAAACACATCCAAAATTCATTCAACCATAAAATCATCCTCTTGACCGAATATATACCAACATGCATGTCCATTTCCATAACCAATTCCGTATCGATTTCACACACATTTCAACCTCCTCACTAATGAGGTTGTAAATCCTAAAACTCAAACATTTTATCACAAAAATCTTTCTAAATACTTAACAAAATTCCTTAGAAACTAAAGTTTACCTTTTGGAAGGATTGGAAATGGGCTCTAAGTTGATTTATGTTCCATGCATGTGACTATTTTCTTCAAGAAAAGCTTCATCCACCCTTGTAAAGACTCGGCCTCCACCTCTCAAAATCGAGCACTCCTTACTCGCTTCCTTGTTTGCTTTGACCGAATGTCACTCCTTGCTTGTCTCTTGCTCCTTGTTTGATTTTAGCTTCTTGGATTTTCCTTCAAAACCAAGGGCTAAAGAGAAAGAGATAGTTTAAATCATAAGAGAGTGAAAGAGAGATGTGAAAGCCGAGAGATAGAGAGAAATTGTGAGAAAGAGGACTTGACCGAATGTGCATGTACATTTGCTTGTTGACCGAGTTTGCTTCTTGTTCTTCTTGACTTCCTGTTTGTTTTTCTTCAACTTGACCGAGAGAATAAGAGATTGAGATCATGAAAGTGAGGGAGAGGTGAGTGCAATGTTGATCGAATGGAGTTTATTGTGTTTGTCTTCCATTTGCTTGTTTTCACGTTCATATATATATATATATATATATGTGTGTGTGTGTGTGTGTGTGTGTGTGTGTGTGTGGCTAAACATGGATGTACACTTGTCATCTTCCCTTTCATTTCACCATCCATGTGTTACTCATTTTCTTTATTTATTGAACACTTGTCACACTCCACCTTTGGATGCTTAACACTTGTCCAACATGCAGTTCTTTTCATGTGTTCAATCCATGCTTTTCTATTTATGTATTCAAATCCAATTTTGGTCCATCTGGAAATTATACGAGAACTAAATTAACACTTTTAAAAATTTATTAAAATTCGATTAACACCTATAAGCACTAAAAACAATTATTATGTTATTTTGGAAATGAATTCATTTCCGGTCCTATCCGGAATTCTACCAAAATTCAATTTTCACATCCAGGTATTAAAAATTATTTTATTTCTCTATAAATACTGTATACGGGATACTAATTGAATAAAGTACTTCCATCCAATATACTTCGAATCATTTAAAATCTCTTCAAAATGACTTATCTTCGCTCAGCTTTAGTTTCCATCAATTCTTTTATTAATTTCAAAACTTAATATACGAGATCCATTTTTCAAAAATTATTACTCACACGGACCCTTTTTTCCGTCTAAATACCTTATATGTCGAAAAAGTAAAGTATTTATCATAAAATGGAGTTTTGGGTTTTACAATCTAGGAATTTTATCGGAACTCACTTTACTCATTCGGATCTATCCGAGAATTCTACTAAAATTCAATTGCATATTCGGATACTTTGATTATTTTATTTCTCCATGAAAATTGTATACAATACTAAAATCAAATAGAATACTTACATCCTATAAACTTTAGATTACTTAAAATCTCTTCAAATGGACTTATCTTTGATTTGTCTCAATTTCGATTGTCACTAGTACTAATTCCGGAACTTTTGATTCATGTGGTCCATTTTTCGAAAATCATTATTCACATGAATACTATTCACACGAAAGTACTATTTATCGAAAAAAAAAATTATTTCTCCTGTGAAGAGGAAATTTCGGGTTTTACGAATCCAAAAATCACTATTCACTTGAAAATACTATTCATCTAAAAAAACTATTTATTTGGAATTACTATTCATCAAAAAAAAATTATTTTTCCTAAATAAAGAAAATTCTAGGCTTCACATTTTGTATGAATATTCCCTTGGGCAATTGCTATGTTGGTGATCACAAAAGCTATGAACGTGTCATTCTATTGGTTGTAATAAAATAATTATGATATATAGAAATATCATATATAATCATATTATCGCAATTGGTGTGACTCAAGAAACCAATCGAAGATGTAATCAAATGTGGATGACAATAAATTATCTCTTTTGACACACATAATTTATATATATTTATTACCCTTAAATATAGATTTATTGGTCCAATTTTATGTTAAGTTTATTTTAATTAGTTGTATTTTGGTGAAATAGGAATAAAAGAGGATTTGTGTGTTGAATGAGAAAAAATTACAATTTTTATCAAGTCAAAATCCAAATTAATCAAGGATTAAAAGTCTTGCTTAAAATATCTGTCAAACAATTAGGAAATTGGTTAAGACAAGGAAATAAGTCAATAATAAAAAATAAAAAATAAAAAAAAAAAAGACAAATTTGAAACAAATCAATTTTAAGTTATTTTTTGTGCTTAAAAAGAAGCAAAGGAGAGAGCATTGAAGGGTCATCGGTCAACTTTGAAAACATAGGAAACAAATCAAGAAAAGAAGAAAAAAAGTTGTAGATTTTGAGAGATGAATCAGGGCCCGCTTAGAGTTTTATGAAGATAAAAAAAATGGTATAATTAAGCAATATAAAAGTAGTTTTCAGTTTGCAGACAGGTGGGAGTGAAGCAGTATGAAAGAGAAAGAGAAGAGCAGCTATTAAAAACTTTTAGAGGAGAAAAAGACAGCAGCTTTGGCAGAGAAGAAGACAAACAATAGTGTAGCAACAAGAAGACAAAATGTAGCAGTGGAGTTAAAGCAAAATAGTGGCAGTTTTGGAGTTGAAAGAAGAGGAGTCATTGCAGCCTTTGAGACAGAAAAATTAAAGAAAAACAACAGCCAAATTCACAAAAATATGTCAGGTTTTGATTTGTTTGTTCTTATTGTCACCATGGTTGTTTAATTTTCTTTTCTAAGGTGTAAAATGAAACCATTATTAACTTTGTAATGATTTTGTCGTTTGAATATTATTCTCAATTTTGTTTTTAATATTTAATAATTCTTAGTTTCATTGATTGATAAAATAAAACTTATTTCACCTTAAATATCAAGTATTTTTGGTAGTTACAAAATTATTTTGTTAATTTGACTTTGGATTGAAAAATGTTTAAATATAATATTTTTGATTATATGTTTTTTAATATTGGATATATATAATACTTAGATCTTATAAATTTCAAGTCTTGAAGTAAGAATTTACATAAGATTTAATTTATTATTTTTTTTAGGTTTAATTGACAAATTCTGAGAAAACAATAGATTGATTTCTAAGTTGTTTCTTTAATTTTTAAGAATAATATTTTAATTGTAAAATATTATAAGTTGATAATGGTGGATTCTGAACCTCAAATTTATCACCTATTACTTGAGTTTTCAACTTAATCTTGTTTTGTTAATTTAGAATTTCATTTTCTTTAGTTTTAATTCATTCTCAAACTTGTTAACTAGATTAGAATTAATATTTTCTCAATCTCTATGAGATCGACCTCGTACCTACATAATTTATTCTACAATAGACTCGTGCATTTGCGAGTACTAAAATTTGCGCAACAAGGTTTTGGCGTTATCGTCAGGGATTGTTTGAAAAAGTAGTTTACTCTAGATTATTTAATTCTTCTACTAGTTTTAATTTAGGATTATTTTAATATATAGCAAAAAAAGAAAAAAATTGTCCTTTGTCAATGCCAGTTTACTTTGGTTTTATTTGTGTAAACCTATTTGTTTTTGTTTTTGTTTTTGTTTTTGTTTTTGTGTGTTTTTAATTTTATTGTTTGTGTTTTGCTTTTGTTTTATTTTATATTTTATTAGCTATTTTGTTTCTTTTACTTAAAGACTTACTTTTCTTGGATTGTTTTAGAGATAATTAGGACTAGAGACTTGTGGTTAGGATCTATGCTAGTTTATGCATGTTTGGAATCGTGAATTACATCAATGCTTGACTAGGATAGACATTCCAAACTCAAATATGGCAGAAAACAATGTAGCACCTGTAGGAAACAATGATGTAGTGGAAAATGTAGTGCCTATAGAAAAATCTCTTAAGGAATATTTTTTCTGGTTGCAATTAATCATCCTTCTTGCATAGAATTGCCATAGAATAGGGCGACTCACTTTGAGCTTAAACCTTCTAAGATTCAGCTTCTTCCATCATTCCATGGGTTAGAAAGTGAGGACCCTTACCTTCATGTCAAGAAATTCATAGATATATATTCTATCTTCCATTTCCAGAATTATTCATATGAGTCTATTAGGCTTCGAATGTTTCCACTTTCTTTAAAAGATAAGTCAAAAGTGTGGAACTCACTTGCTCCTAGTTCAATCACTAATTGGGACCACCAATTAAATTATAAATTTTTGTCAAAAATTTTCTTCATGTCTAAGACTAATGCCCTTTGAAGAGAAATAGCAAATTTTACGTAAAAAAAGGATGAAAAGCTTTATGTTTGTTGGCAGAGATTTAAAAACCTACTCTTAAGGTGTCCCCATTATGGTTTTGAACCATGGAAAGTAGTACAGTATTTTTATAATGGACTAACTGTGCCTAGCTGTCAAATGATTAAACTTATGCATGGTGGAAAATTCTTAAGCCTAGGCAATACCGACGCTTGGTAGTTTTCAAAGACTTTGTCTGAAAATTCTCAACAGTAGGAGTTTTCAAATGAAAGGGAGAAACCTAAGAGAGGGGGTTATATGAGGTGAGCGATAATCTAAATGTGAAATTTGTTTTAGGAAATTCCACTAGAAAAGTAGAGGTCTCAACTTTAAGCCAATCCATGAATCCAACAATGAGTTCTATGAATGAGTTGTGTACTTCACCTATCAATCCAACTCCTAGTTTTCAAGGAAGTTATGTTGAACAGGCAAATGCACTCAATTATAGAAATTCATCAGATAGTTTATTCTCAGCCACCTATAATCCTAATTAGAGGAATTATCCAAAATTTTTCATGGAAACAAAACTAGTCTCTAATGGGTTATGGAGGGTATCGAATTGCTCCTTCAAATCCTTCACATCCTCTTGGTTTTCAATCTGCTCCTCGTTTTGTTGCACCTCAAAAGAAACCTTCCTTAGAGGAGACAATGCAATAGATGATGCAATCACAACAACAATTCATGCAGTCGACCCGGTAAGCTATATTGAAACTTGAAACATAAATAGGTTAGTAGTCATTGTTATAGGAGAGAGAGAGAGAAAGTGAAGTTAGCCTAACCTTAAGGGTCAGTTTGAGATAGGTTCTGTTTCTGATAGGAGTCATGATGAAGTCAAATCTATAACCACCCTTAGGTTTGGTAGAGAAATAGATAACTATGTGATTGAACATGAGCCTAAGAAATCTAAGGTGAAAAAAGACTCTAATAGTGGCACAGTAGAAGATTTACACCCTGATGAGTCATCTAAGATATTTATGAGTCAAGAGTCAAAAGAAAGTGATGTTCCTTCCATTCCTTATGTTCTTAAGACCCTTTTTCCAAAATGACTTGTCCCTTGAAAGAAAGACACACTATATAATAATGTTTTGGAGGTGTTTAAGCAAGTTCGCATAAACATCCCCTTTCTTGATGATATTTAACAAGTGCCTGCTTATGCTAAATTCTTAAAAGATCTTTGCACTTTGAAAAGAAAAACAAATGTTCCTAGAACTACATGTCTAACTAAGCAAATTAGTTCCATAATCCAAATGAAAACTCCTATCAAGTATAAGGATCTTAGATGTCCTACTATTTCTTGTGTTATAGGTGAGCATGTTATCGATAGAGCCTTACTTGATCTAAGTGCGAGCATTAATTTATTGTCATATTCTGTGTATGTGAAATTAGAATTATGAGAACTAAAACCCACTCTTGTGACCCTTTAACTGGCTGATAGATCTGTTAAAATTTCGAGGGGTATCATAAGGAATATCTTGATCTAGGTTGATAAGTCTTACTTTCCGGTAAATTTTATTGTCATAATACCCAGCCTGTCGAAAACATTAGTGCTCAGATTCTTATGATTCTAGGACGACCTTTCTTAGCCACCTCCAATGCAATAATTAATTGCCGCAATGGAGTCATGAAACTTTCCTTTAGAAACATGACTGTAAAGCTTAATGTGTTTAATGTTAGTCAAAAACCTCAGGATCATGATGACTTATGTGAGGTTAGTTTTATTGAGAGTGCAATCTATGATTCCTTTAGACACTTGTCTTGTGAGGATCCATTAAAGAGATGCTTAGCTCATTTTGGTATGAACTTAGATGAGGATAGTATTATTAGTAAGGTGAATGCTTTAGAAGAATCCGCCCCATTACTAAATACTACCAAATAGAAAGCCAAAATAGCAAAATAGGCCTTTGTGTAACTTACTTGCGAAAGACACCCATTTTAACTTTCATGATGATTGTTTGAGAGCTTTTAAGAAGCTTAAGACCTTTTGATAACCACATCTATCATTAGGCCACCTGATTGGAGTGTTCCTTTTGAGATTATCTATGATGCCTTCGATTATGCCATAGGGGCTATTTTAGGACAATGTATTGATAGACTACCTCATGTGATCTATTATGTCAGTAAGACTCTCAATGATACACAACTCAATTATTGTACCACAGAAAAAGAGTTGTTAGCAGTAGTTTTTGCATTAGAAAAATTTAGGTCTTATTTGGTTAGGTCTAAGGTAATAGTCTATTCAGATCATACTATATTGAAATATTTTTTGTCCAAGAAAGATGCTAAGCCTCATTTAATTAGATGGATCTTGTTGTTACGAGAATTTGATCTTGAGATTAGGGATAAGAAAGGTTTAAAAAATGTTGTAGCTAACCACTTGTCAAGGTTAGTAGTTGAGTCTGTAGATGAGCACGTGCCTATTAAAGTCATTTCCTGATGAGTAACTCATGCTTGTGTCCTAATTTCCTTGGTATGCTAACATAGTTAACTATCTTGTTATTGGTCAAATGCCTACAAATTGAACTAAACAAGATCGTGTGAAATTTTTAGCCAAGGTTAAGTGTCATTTTTGGAATGATCCATATCTGTTTTAAGTATTGTCCTGACCAAATCATTATGAGATGTGTGCTTGAGAATGAACAATTAGATGTTATTTCTTTTTGTCATGATCTTGCTTGTGGAGGTCGTTTTAGTTCCAAGAAAACATTACAATGTAGTTTTTATTCACCAAATTTGCTTAAGGATACTCATGCATACTGTAGTTCCTGCGAGAGGTGTTAGAAGTTAAAAAGTATTACTCGTAGAAATATGATTCCTTTACATCTTATTCTTGTTGTTGAAATGTTTGATGTTTGGAGTATTGATTTTATGGGTCTATTTCCTAATTCTTTTGGCAATTTCTATATTCTTGTTGCTGTGGATTATGTTTCTAAATAGGTGGAGGTAATTTCTTATAAAACTAATGATCACAAGGTGGTGGTTAAATTTTTGAAAGAAAACATATTTTCTTGTTTTGGTACACCTCGTGCATTCATTAGTGATGGGAGAAAACACTTTTGTAATAGGCCTTTTGAGCAATTAATGAAAAAAATATGGTATTACACATAAAGTTGCAACACCATAGCATCCACAAACAAGTGGACAAGTTGGGATTTCTAATAGGGAGATTAAACATATTCTTCAAAAAATGGTTAACCCAATTGGAAAAGATTGGTCTTTAAAACTTTGTGATGCATTGTAGGCTTACCGTACTGCTTTCAAAACCCCTATTGGAATGTCTCCTTATCGACTTGTTTATGGCAAGGCATGTCACTTACTAGTGGAGTTGGAACATAGAGCTTATTGGCCATAAAAAATTGAATTTTGATCTTGATAATGTCGGTAATCGTAGGAGACTAGAACTCAATGAGCTGGAAGAGATGAGGAATAATGCTTACGATTGTGCTAAACATTGCAAGGATCAAATGAAGGTTTTTCATGATAGGAATATTTTAAGGAAATCCTTTTCACTTGGTCAAAAAGTCTTGTTATATAATTCTCGTTTGCATCTATTTCCTGACAAGTTACGTTCTAGATGGTCAGGTCCTTTATTGTACGCACTGTTTTTCCTCATGGTGCTATTGAAATTGAGAATCCTGAGAATGGTGATGTGTTTAAAATCAGTGATCAAAGGTTGAAACCTTTCTTGGAGTTAAGAAGTCCAGAAGTAAAGAAAACATTGTTGGAAGATCCTGTTTATCAGGATTAACCTTCTTTTGAGTCTAGGCTTAATTTTATTTATTTATTTATTTAATTTTGTTTATTGATTTTTTTATTTCTTTTATTTTTTTTACAAGGTTGTTATTTTATTTTTATTTTATTTTTTAAGCGTTTGGTTATCATTTGCGTGATTCATGTTAATTTTAGTTTAGTTGTTTTTTTTTCCAAGTATTAATGGTATTCTAACGTGAATTCTTGAATTATATTCTTATGTTAGATTACATGATGGAGTCAATAAGGTGTGATCTCTCCCTTACTATTTTATATTGTCTCTTTTTATTTCCTTACGTCTTTGGATACTTGTTTGGGCATTTTTGGATAAAAGTTAAGGAAACATGGAGGATAATGTTTAAAATAGGTTTGAGGATAGTGCAAAATGTTTTTATTTTTGTCCATTAATTTTTTTTTTTTATTGTTTTTAAATTTTGCCCTAACAAGTTGATTAATTACTTTGTGTTTGTTAATGGAGTCTTAATGCATGTTTTTGGTTAGATATCTTTACTTGGGAATAGTCATGAACATCTTTGCATGATTTGAAATTTTTGAATGTATGATCTTAGTTAATTGAGTGGATGAATATCATGTTTACATGAATTGTGGACTATTAGTGAAGACTATCCTTGGTAAGGATTTGAGTTTTTTAAGCATTTCTTTGAGAGAGATTTAATTGTTTCTACTTTTAAACACTCTTCACTTTGTTCTTAATAGATGATCTCTATAGGTTTAAATAACAAATCATCATTGTAGATAACATTAGTTGCTTTGATTTGAAAATTGGATTGACTTCTTAGAAGTGATATAGACAATTTTACCCATAAAAGCCTACTTCCTACTTTGAATTAAGATACATCATAAAGCCAAACACTTTTAACTTTTCTTTTTGTTTACCCTTACTAAATGACCCTATTGAGCCTTTAAATTTAATCATACCTTATGAAGTTTGGAATCATACTTTGTAGTGAAATAGGAGAAAGGAATTGAAGTGTTAACATTTATATGATATGTACATGGTATATGCATTAAAAGAAGTGTGTTTCTAAATAGCATAGTGAATATTTTAAAAAAAAAAAAAAAATAGAAAAAAAAAAAAAAAAAAAAAAAGAGCATGAAAATGGGAAAAGAAAAAAAAAGAAAAAAAGAAAAAAATTGGAGAAACACAAGTTTTATGATGCCTAGATGTACAAAGGGAGGTGGAAGTAAATGAAAGAAGAAAATATTGAATTGAAAAATTTTGTGATAAGAAAGAAAGAAAAAGAAAGAGGTTGTAATGAATTAAATAGAATAAATGAAGTGCTTTGGTATGATCCTAAGTTCTTGTTGAACCTGTACCTTGAAATTTCTTACATACCAATTAACCATAGCCCAAACACAACCTTTAATAATGACCTATTGATCTTCAAGGGGAAGTCTAATTTGAGAGTTAAAGTATGTCATCATGCTTTATCTACGTTCTTAGTATTTGATTCCAATCATGAGGTCTATTGACTTAAAAGTGTGGTTCTTTTTAACATCTATATTCATATGTGATGTAAATGATGCTTGCTATGCCTTTACATAACCTCTATCACATATTATTGCATGAATGTTTGCCTTAGGATTCTGAAGAGTTATGAGAGATATCTTGTAAGGATTAAAGTCGAGGCAAAATAAGTCCATGACATGTGAATGTGGTGTTTTGAAACGAAATTGCTTTAAGAATGGTGTAAGATTGTTGATGATTGTGTTTTAGATCATTAGTGACTTATTTTTAGTCTTGATACAAGATCATGCATGTATGAGATTTATATTAATCTGCATTTAGTGACACATTGATAAGTTATGGGTGAAATCTTTTAACGTTTGTGGGTATCGTTGTTGGTAAACCCTCAAGAGACATAACTCCTCTTACTAGGGACACTTAGGGGTTTAAAGGTTTCCCGCATACGTTCAGTGTCATCATGTTTATCTACGAAAATGGATTGTGTTTTTATTTTCCATGTTTTAACTTAGGTTATTTTAAAATTTTTAGTTTTGCTCGAGAACTAGCAAAATCTAGGTTTGAGGGTATTTAATACACATAATTTATATATATTTATTACTCTTAAATATAGATTTCTTAGTCCAATTTTATGTTAAGTTTATTTTAATTAGTTGTGTTTTTTGGTGAAACAATAATAAAAGAGGATTTTTGTGTTGAATGAGGAAAAATTATAATTTTTGTCAAGTCAAAATCTAAGTCAATCAAGGATTCAAGTCTTGTCCAAAATATTTGTGAAACAATTAGAAATTTGGTTGAGACAATGAAATAAATCAATGAAGAAAAAAAGACAAATTTAAAACAAATCAATTTTAAGTTATTTTTGGTGCTTAAAAAGGAAGCAAATGAGAGAGCATTGAGGAGTCACCGGTCAACTTTGAAAACATAAGAAGCAAATCAAGAAAAGAAGAAAAAAAGCTTTGAGAGAAAAATCAGGGCCCACTAAGAGTTTTATGGAAAGATAAAAACAGTGTTGTAATTGAGCAATATAAAAGCAGTTTTTCAGTTTATAAACAGGTAGGAGCGGCAGCAGTATAAAAGAGAAAGAGATGAATAGCTATTAAAAACTTTTAAAGGAGAACAAGACAACAACTTTGGTAGAGAATAAGATGAATAAAGGTGCAACGGCAAGAAGACAAAACACGGCAGTGGAATTGAAGCAAAACAATGGTAGTTTTGGAAATGAAAGAAGACGAGTCACTACATCCTTTTAGACAGAAAAATTAAAGACAAAAACAACAGCCAAGTTCACAAAAATATGTCTAGTTTTGATTTGTTTGTTTTTGTTATCACCATAATTGTTTAATTTTCTTTTCTGAGATGTAAGATGAAACTGTTATTGACTTTGTAATGATTTTGTTATTTGAATATTATTATCAATTTTGTTTTTAATGTTTAATAATTCTTAATTTCATTGATTGATAAAATAAAATTGTTTCACCTTAAATATAAAGTATTTTTGGTAGTTACAAAATTATTTTATTAATTTGACTTTGGATTGAAAAATGTTTAAATATAAGATTTTTGATTGTGTTTTTTAATATTGGATACATATAATACTTAGATCTTATGAATTTCAAGTCTTGAAGTAAGAATTTATATAATTTTTTTTTAAATTTAATTGACAAATTCTAAAAAAACAATACATTGATTTCTAAGTTGTTTCTTTAATTTTTAAGAATAATATTTTGAATAGTAAAATATTACAAATTGATAATGGTGGATTCTGAACTTCAGATTTATCACCTATTGATTGAGTTTTGCAACTTAATCTTATTTCATTAATTTAGAATTTTTTTTTTTTAGTTTTAATTAATTCTCAAACTTGTTAACTAGATTAGAATTAAATTTAATTTAGATTTAAATTAATATTTTCTCAATCTCTATGAGATTGACCTCATACTTACATAATTTATTCTACAATAGACTCATGCACTTATGAGTAAAAATTTGCATAACATCCTTCTTTATTACAAATATCCAAGTAAAGGATTTGGCTACATATCGTACAATCGGTCAATGTCATTTTGGTAAAGGCACATTTTATAGCACACCTAAGATATCGATACACTTGATTTTTTAAAAAAAGGGATAATCTCAATTCCCCCCCTGTAGTTTAAGAAATAGTTAAAATCCCCCTTTTATTTATTAATTTTTTAAGTAAAAGGGGGATTTTGACTATTTCTTAAACTACAGGGGGGAAATTGGGATTATCCAAAAAAAAAAAGATTGCATTATAAAAATGCTTATTGTAATTCATTATATTTTTATTATATCTTATTTTAATTAAATATATCTTATTAAAATCAGTAAATATAATTGTGCATATTGATCGTTGTAAATGTGATCTAATTCATTTATTATAATCAGATATAATAAATATATATTAAATTATAATTAGTAATTTTAGAATGCAATCATTCTTTTTTTTTTTTGTCAAGTGTATCGATACCTCATTTGTATCCAAGGGGACCCTCGTACTTAAATTACTTCATTAATATATTTATATTTAGGGTTCAATTATGATTTTACAGTGGTATAAATCATAATTAAGGGAATGTAAAATTATAATTAATCCAAGAAAGGATTTATGATACATAATTTGCATTTAAAAAAATTAAATTAAATATTGTCTTAAGGTCTCCTACTGCTTATAATTTAGATATTAACTATCAATCTTAGTATTACCGACTAGTTTTGACTTTTGATTGAATTGCAAGACTTTTGCAAATAGTGAATTAAGGAAACCTAATTGAAACTATATGAGCAAGTATAGATCTTTAGATAAGAAGTGAATGTTGGTGGAAACGTTTAGGAGACCTAGACAGATAAAAAGAAGAATGACCATATTTTGGGTTTATAAGTCAGGGAGTTGTTGCAAATAGTGAACTACATGTTTCCTTTTCTATTGTGGAAAAGGACAGAAAAAAATCTTAGGTCTCTATGGTTTTGGTTAATCTTATCATTACTACATTACAAAAAAAGAAAAAGATCGATCATGTTCTTTTCATTCAAAAAATCAAGAATTAGAAGAATGACATTTCGCAATTGAAGTGCAAGCGGAAATTATGAGAATTGCTTGGAGGGGTACAACTCCATCCAAAGAAGACTCTCTTAAGAATTTTGTTGAGTTGTATACAAATCAACTCTAGGTAATATCTCATCCTTGAATGTTTTTAACTGATTACATGATCCTTATGGCTTTCACTACATTTTTTTTTTAAGTTGGTTTTATGATATTAAAACCTTTCCATTTAATATTTCTAATTACTTAGCAACATTGACGATAATGTTAAGAAGAAAACAACAGTTTTTTTTTTTTTTTATTGTTTTCTCCGAAGAAGAAAACTACAGTTGATCACAAATAAACAATACTACTTATAGAATTAAGAGCTTGCAAATTTTGCAAAAAAAAAAAATGGTTATAGCATGTTATGAATTTATTTTCCGCTATATATGAGGGTGGGCATCCATTTGGCTGGGTACGTTTTAGCTATAATTAAATCAAACCATTAGTTAATAAAATTGGCATCCTCAACCCTAACCGAATTCTCAAAACCAAACTAAATTGGTTTGCTTTGTCTGTATAATATTGAGATTTTGGTAAATTATAATATTTTTTATATGCATTTTATTTTTCACTTAGGTAAATATAATAGTGTTTATACAAGTAGCTAAATGCATACAAAGTAACTAAATGTTTAGGTCATGCCATTAATATGATTAGATTATATTAATGTTTATACAAAGAGAAGTAGATTAGATTATCAATATAGGTGATTACTTATATATGACATATTTTATGGTAAACTTGGGTATCGATATACCTGATAATTACAAATGAGTGATTGCATTCTAAAATTACTGATTATATTTTATTATGTCATATTATGTATTTATTATATGAGATTACAATTAAATGAGACAAATCACATTTACAATAATTGGTTATGTTGAATTGTAATAAAATATAATAAAATGCAATAAGTAATTTTTTACTGTAATCAATTTGGGTATATCGATACCCAATCCAAGTGTATTGTAGACAATCCCTAAATCATTTTTACTTATAAAACATTATAAATTATACTAACTAGTATGGGTACAAGTAAATCAAATTAAAACATGTATAACAGTTTGGGTTGGTATATGATTTGAAAAATACTACCCTCAAACCAACGGAAACTATTCCTATTACTTTTAAGCGATTGAATGGATTAATTTAATTTTTTTAAATAATCAAATCAGTTTACTTAAATTGATCGAGCTGGAATGGTTTAAGCGGTTTAACGATTTGAGGCCACCTCTACCTATATATGACAATGACACTGCAAAGGCCCTCAATAAGTGGCAAGTGGACGTAGGGTCTACACGAGCGGAGCAGTTACTTGCTCCATGTCATTTTACCTATAAAGCCGACTCGAATGAAATGCCGATTGCTAGCACTCATAAGACAATATTAGTGTTCATGTCATGTGTCACAGGTTGGCTTCCAATCACTTAGTCCATGCGGGTCCTTACAAGATCCAACCGAAACAAAGGTTGATTAATCATTGTTGATATCTATAATATAACAATTTTATACATCATAATATCTTTAAAATATTAACAAAAACTCTAATTAACACTACCAAGATGCTTGCCTCGATGGAGAGAAGCACACTAGATGCTTTTCTAAAAAAGCAAGTTCGTGGTTTTGAATATCAATCTATCATGTCGATAATTACGAATTAGTTCACAAGTGTAGACAATTTATTATAAGTCTTCCTAGTTTGTGATTAGTTTCCTACTTATGTAGATTGTAGTAATAGTTGTTGTAGTCCCAGCCATTTCTCAGTGAGCTAATCCTGAAAGTCTTGGAAGTTATAAATTAGCATGTATATGGTTAAAAAAAAAAAAAATCTCTGATTAGCAATTCATGATTGAGACCAAGCAAAATACTCGTTTTGCCTAAGGGACATGCACAGTACAAGTGTCGTGGGTCGCCCGTGAGTGGATCGAGGAATATTAATATGTCATTGGTAGGACCTAATAAATTTATTCTAAGCCAGTTGTAAAATTTAATAGCCTTAAAATTATTGTGGAACTGCGTATGGTTTGGACCCTTACAAATACAAATGACTGTTGGGAAGGGAAGATATTAGGAATCAGGACCGAATATAATAAAGGTTGACAAAGACACATCAGTTGTGGTAGTTAGATTAGCTTACCTATATCTTGAGTTCAGAAGAATCACTTCACTCTTGAATTGATCAAGGCACTTTTCAATCAATCAAGGTATATTCTAAAAAATCAACAGAAGGTATCACGGTAGCGCACACAAATCTTAACGCTTATTTTAATTTTGTCTGGGTGGGTGGGCTGTTAAGCTTCAGCATTGGTTTAACTTATTACTCCTTATTAGTATGCTGCATTGATACTAAGTGTTAATCCTTTTACTATTTATTTATATATATCTTCTAACACTAAGTTCAATGTTTATTAGGTTCTACAGATAGATTCTACTAATAAACAATCTGAAAATCTATTTCCAAATTTAGGAGAAATCTAACCACATTATTGTAGGAAAATTATCACATTTTTGTGGTTAAATGAACATGAGCCTTGTCCTTGATAACATGAGCAAGTGGGCACAACCATTCATAGCAGACCACAAGCTCCTATTTAATGTTTTTATAGTCAAGTCTATAATGAAATTTTTTATTTCTCTATTTTTTCTAATTTTTAATTAAAAGTAAACTAATGACAGGATATTAATATAAATTTAAGTTACAAATGGGTCGCCCACAAGCAGAACCGTATACTGGCCACCAAACAAAAAAATATAAAATTGCGACAAGGGCTACTTGTCCTGCTGCATGCCGATTCGTATAGAGCCCACATTAAAGACAGCGCTATGTAGTTACTGCCGATGTTCTTTCGACGCACCATTGAACAACAGCGCAACTACAATTTCATACAACTAATTTACACAGTTGGCTAGAAGAACATGGTAACTAATAAATAAGTACAGTACAATGTCAAATACAATAAAGAATACTGAATCTACATTTTTGAGGAGAATTAATGCGACACTTACGTATCCTCTAGATTAATCTAAATTTAAAGGTGGAAAGATAGGTCTTGACATCCACAAATTAACTTAAAACAATTAACTTAAATTTTCATCACATTAATTGATAAATGTTATCATATTTAGTGATTATGATCAATGTGATCATATTTATTGATTGTTATAACACAAGTTTAGTTGTAATCACATACAATAAATTATAATCACACATTTTAAAATATAATCATATATTTTTTTGTCAAGTATATGCATACTTCAAATGCATGCTAGAATGTGTTCACACATACACACACACACACAAAAAAAAAAAAAATAAAATAAAAAATTCTCTGGTCAGTATTTTTTAACTTTTAAATTGTTTGGACAACAAATCAAATTTATTTACCGTATTTTCTCTCCTAAAAGATTTTCTCTCTCTTATTTAATTCAAATATAATAGATGAATTTTATTGGTCATTCTAACAATTTAAAAGTTATGATATATATAATACAATCTGTAATTTTATAACATAATCACTAATTTATAGATGTATAGTATATCGATCCCAAATATACCGTAGAATGTGCTTATATGAGATCGTCTATGTCGACGTTGGAATTCAGTCGACGAGAAATCAATGCCCAATACCTGCAATCAATGTGAGAAAGCACAAAAATCTAGAAAAGACAAAGACAGAAATCAGATGATCAAACGAAGAACCCCAAATTTTACGTGGTTCGGCAATAAAAAGGCCTACGTCCACGACTGTCCAACTCTTAATCTCTGCAGAGTGACAGTATATTATTGAATATTGTCTGATGTTGTTACAACGGTTTCAATCCCTATTTATAGGGAAAGAAGAGTTACAATTCTGGCTGTAGCAAATCAGGAAGAGAATCCTGAATTAATTACATTCCCTAAACAATTGGGAAAAATAAGGAAAAAAATTATAAATTAATCATGCTTCCTAATATATTTAGGTGATATCAGGAAATTGCTATAATTATCTTGAAATAATGATGACTTGAATTTGAATTTGAATTAATCTCCATATCTGATGAGGAAATCATGGTTTGATTGGGTAACTACCATATTCGGAGAGAGAATCACTATTGAACTTGGTAACTGCCTGTTCTGGAAGATATGATACTTATCACGTATCTGAGCAAGCTGACGTGTCATAGTGGTCCTCATCTCGAGCTCGCTGAGAAACGAGCTGCGCAGGCGTCGAGCTGCGACTTGCCTGTATTTATGAGTCTGTTGATGCCAGCTGGAAGTCTTGATGGTCTTTGAGTCAATACTAGGCCTCGTCTGATGGGCTTTGACTATGTTGACCTCATTGGGCCTTCTCATTGGGTCTTAAATGGGCATAAATTGGACTTTTACCAGCCCAATTATTGAGTCCGAAAAATACACATAACATTAGCCCCCCAGCTCTCAGTTCGCTTGGGCGAGCTGGGAGCTTGCTTTTGCTGGTAAAAGTTGGCTTCCTTGGCACGTTTATTTTTGTAACCGCCTCTGGGCACTTTTCGAATTCCACCTTTTCAGCTGCGACACGTGGCGATCATGCAGGTGGTAACTGAAACGACGTCTGCACGTCCTTTACTCACACATTTAATGCGCACGTCCTTCAACTGACGGCTGCATGATTTCCAAAGCCACGTTTCACGCGGCACCGTCAGATCTATGACGGTTACATTTCCCAAAGATCTGACGGTTGGGACTCATGCTTGCTTGCCTATATAAACCGATGGACCCTTTTCATTTTCTCCTTTCATCTGTCATTTTCACTCGAAGCAAACAAGTGTTCAAGCTTTCCATCATCCAGGACCCACTGCCTTTTACGAGATTCTCAGCCTCCTTCGTCGTTCTTCTACTTATCAACGATTCAAGGTGAGACTTCTTCTTCTTCAAACTTTCTATTCTGGGCTCATCATGCTCCATTCACCATTGTTGCTCCTGCAATGATACATATATTTTTATATTTTATTTTTTATTTATTTTTTAGATGTCTTCAAGTGGGATTCGCAAGGGGATGATCCCAAGCAACGAAGCTCGTGAGCGCGATAAAGCCCGAGTTCATGCCATTCAGGGCAGAGAAGCCCGTGCAGCATTCGCCCGTCATCCCTCATCATTGAAGCGTCCTGAGGTGGAAGGACTTGTCAAGCAATTCCACATCCCTTTCGGTTGCCGCATTCTACTTCCTGATTCGGACAATCATGTTGTTATCCACCCAGGGGATATATCGCTGTCAGCACCCAGCATCTCGAGCAGGGGTTGCGGTTCCCCGTTCCACCGTACTTAATCGAATTTCTCAACAAAGTCAAGCTCGCACCATTTCAACTGACTCCGAATTCTTACACACAGTTGATTTCGCTGGCCATAGCTTTCTACAGGATCGGCCTTCATGCCCCTACACCAAGAATTATCCAGGAGTTCTACTCCTTCAAGGCTCTGAGCGCGGGAGAAGGAGAGAAACCAGATGGGATTTACTATCTGACAGCTCGTCAGTCACAATACAAAGACCTTTTGCCCAAGGGAGAAGCGAAAGGTAAATCCAACGTCGGGCCATACAAGACGAGCTGGTTTTACATCTCGTGCCCATCTCTTGCAGACCTCCGAAACTTCAGTTTCGTTATGAAACCAGGTATTCATAAGAAAACTCCCACGAGCTGATTTTGTTTTGCATCTTCATCACTTATCATTCTTTAATCATTTACTGTGCAGAGCTGAAAATGGACGAGTTTTCTCTCAGCAGCGGGGAGGAACGAGCTCTTAACAAGCTCGCGAAATCGAACGACGCGGGCATCAGCAGCAGATTTGATGATGTTATCCTTAGGGCTTACAAGCTTGCCCCTTCTACGGAATCACATTTTCTGCGAGCTGGGGAGGACATAGGCAAGATGAGTGACAGGCCTAGACTTCCTTCTGTTTTTGAAGTTTCTGTTCTAGATGCGTCTACTTCCCGACCTCCACCAACGGTCTCTTCATCATCAGAGGATGTCATTCGCTCGGATAACATTCGCTCGTCTTCTCCACCTCGGAAGACTTCATCTCGAAGTGCTCCTGCTCGCACCTCGTCTAAAGCGAGATCTTCTTCAGCTCGCACACCAAAGAAGGCGAAGCCGTCTTCAACTCGCACTCCTTCAAAGGGTGCGTCTAAAAAAGGTTCTTCTACAGATCCTGCTCCAGCTCGGACAGGATCAGACTCAACTCCTGCAGCTCCTGCTGCACAGGCTGACCCATCATCTTCTCCACGTCATGCATCTACTCCAGGGGCTTCACTGTCATCCCCAGCTCGCGCTCCAGCTCCTGCTCCTTCTTCCACGAAACTCCCGGCAAATAGGAGGAAACTTGTGCTCATGAAATCTCCTCCTGCACGCCCTGCTGAGTTTCAAGCTTCCTCAGCTCCTTCGGCAAAAAGACCTGCTGAAGACTTGGCCACTCCAGTGGCACCCTCCAAACGCTCCAAACCATCTGGCCAGGACCAGGCTCCTTCAGTTGCTGCATCTACCAAAGGGCCTGCAGTCACTGAAGCCACTGCCCCTTTAACCGATGTTCCCAGCGAAGTGCATGCTGCTGCTGGAGCCACTACTCCCTCGACTGATGTTCCCAGCGAGGTGCCTCTCCCAGATGTTTTTGCAAATCTTCAGCGACCTACGCCTTCCAGCTCGCAGCCTGGAAAAGGTGATGCTCCTTCAGATGTTGCCCCCGAGGCAGCCCGAACTGCCCGCAGCACATATGCGACTAGGCGTACTGTTGTGTCGCGTCGTGGCGCTTCTCATGATGATGCGCGCGATATCCCAGAGCGTGAGAGAACTCCTTCACCCACCAGATCAGATATCGAGCTGGGTCCTGGAGGAAGATACTTGAATGCTTTCCTTGACAGCTGGTCAACAATTATGCTTAATCATACGAATGTCTTGGAAAATAGGTGCCTTAGGGGCGAGGATCTGGATGAGTTCGTGGCTCGTCATTGTATGCTGGTAAGTTAATTTTTCTCATCTGCTGATTTTCTTCCTTGACAATATTTTAATGTGTTCTTGATTTTCAGGGTGCCCTTGCTGCGATGAAGCGAAAAAGGGAGACAAGGGCTGCCAAGGATGAGATGAGGAAGTTGGAGTTCGACCTGGAGGCAGCCAATGATGATTTAGCTCGCTTTACCTCGGGCAAGATAGAAGGTCAAGAAGCCCAGATCGCTGAGGCAAACGCCGCAAGGCAAGCAGCCGAGGATGCCTTGAAGAAAATGGAGGATGATCATGCTATGTTAAAGGATGAGCTGCTCAAGGTAAAAGAGGATCTGAGGCAATCTGAGCAACAGGCCGCACTGGACGAACAGCGAGCTTCAGCTGCAGAAGAGAAAATTGAAGTGCTTCATAGTCAGATTGATGCTGCTCTGGCGCGAGCTGAAACTGCCGAGAAGCAGGCCGAGGAGGCCAATAAGCGGGCTGGTGAGATGGGAGCTGCAGCTAAAAGTGCTAAGGAGGCTGTAGCCAAACGAGCTGAGGAAGTGACAGCTGCGGATAACCGTGCGAAGGAGGCTGAGCATCGAGCTGAGGTACTTAGGCAACAAGTAGGGGAAACTATTCAGCGAGCTGAGGCTGCGGAACAGCAGGTTGAAGATATGAAGAAAGAGGCTGAGGTCGTCAACCGCCTAGCTGATAATGCCTTCGAGGAGCTAACAGCCTTTAGAGAGCAGGCTGCCCAAGAACTGGAAATGCGGGTTGCAGATGCAAGGGATGAGGCTGAAGAAAGAACAGGTCGCGATTTCCTCTATACACTGTGGATGTCCCATCCAGACATGGATTTCTCTATCTTCGGGGACATAGGGCTCGAAACCATTGAGGATTTTAAATCAAAAGCTGCCTCGTCTGCCCCTGGTCCGGAACCTTCGGCTAATCCAGACCCTCCTGCAGAGAACTAGCAATTTGTTTTTTCTTTTTCATGTATATCTTTTATCTTTCAATTTGTAATCAGTCTTCGTATTTTAATGAAAATTTCTTTCATTACTTCTCTTGTGTTGAATGTTACTCAGGCCAATGTACTTCATGCTCTTCATTTTTCCTGCGAGCTAATAATCGATAAACCCAAAACCTGATAATAATAAAAGCAACACTTAACAAAATTTTGTAAGTATAAGTAATGGGTATTTTAGAATGTTTGGCGAGCTATGCAAGGGTACTTAACTACTTGCTTTTTAGGCTCTTTAATTCATAGCGAGCTATGCAGGGGTCGTCACCTCGCTGCTTTTTAGGCTCATTAGGCGAGCTATGCAAGGACACTTAGTCACTTGCTTTTTAGGCTCTTTAATTCATAGCGAGCTATGCAGGGGTCGTCACCTCGCTGCTTTTTAGGCTCATTTAGGCGAGCTATGCAAGGACACTTAGTCACTTGCTTTTTAGGCTCTTTAATTCATAGCGAGCTATGCAGGGGTCGTCACCTCGCTGCTTTTTAGGCTCATTAGGCGAGCTATGCAAGGACACTTAGTCACTTGCTTTTTAGGCTCTTTAATTCATAGCGAGCTATGCAGGGGTCGTCACCTCGCTGCTTTTTAGGCTCATTAGGCGAGCTATGCAAGGACACTTAGTCACTTGCTTTTTAGGCTCTTTAATTCATAGCGAGCTATGCAGGGGTCGTCACCTCGCTGCTTTTTAGGCTCATTAGGCGAGCTATGCAAGGACACTTAGTCACTTGCTTTTTAGGCTCTTTAACTCATATTCCTAAACCATTGAGCTCGGAGCCCGTCAGCCTGGTGAAGAAAGTTGAATCAAAAACAGGAGAGAAATGGAGATATCATTTACAATTAATCCATATTACATGTAATGAAAAACTTATTGATAATAGGGGCGGAGATGCTCGGCATTCCAAGCTCGGAGGACTTCTGCCCCGTTTACATTGACTAGTCGATAAGCTCCATTTCCCAAGGCTGTTTTGACAACATATGGTCCTTCCCAGTTTGGGCCTAAGGATCCATCACTCGGCTTGCGGGCTCCTGGTAGGATGAGGCGTAGGACTAGGTCTCCTACGTTGAATCTGCGAATGCGAGCATACTTGTTATAGTATCTCGCTATTCTCTGCTGATAGACAGCTACCCTTAACCTAGCGGTTTCCCTATGTTCCTCAAGCAGGTCCAGGTTTGCTGCAAGTAGCTGATCATTGTTGTTTGGATTGAAGGTCGCTCTTCTTTGCGAGGTGACTTCAAACTCAGCCGGGATCATAGCTTCCGATCCATAGACCATTGAAAATGGGGTCTCGCCAGTGGAGCCGCGAGCTGTGGTTCTATAGGACCACAATACTTTTTGGAGCTCGTCTACCCACGCTCCTTTCTTGGCTTCCAATTTCATCTTCAGGGTCTGCTTGATAATCTTGTTTACAGCTTCCACTTGGCCATTGGCTTGTGGATGGTCTACTGCTGAGAAACTTTTAACAATTTTGAGGTCGTTGCAAAACCTAAGAAACTGGTCACTGGCAAACTGAGTTCCATTGTCTGTCACGATCTGCTGTGGGACCCCGAATCTGCTAATAATGTTGCTCCACACGAATTTCTCAATCTTTGTAGTGGAGATCTCAGCAAGTTCTTTCGCTTCAGCCCACTTAGTGAAATAATCCACTGCGACTACTGCATGTTTACATCTTCCACGTGCCATCGGTAGGGGACCGATCAGGTCCATTCCCCAGATCGCAAAGGGCCACGGGCTCACCATCTGTTGGAGGTAAGCTGGTGGAGCTCGCGGAATATGAGCAAACCTTTGACATTTGTCGCATTTCTTCACTAAGTTGAGAGCGTCCTGCCTCATGGTGGGCCAGTAGAAGCCTTGGCGAAGTGCCTTCTGAGCCAGAGACAGCCCCCCAGCATGGTTCCCACAGTGGCCTTCGTGTATTTGCCTCAATACTGTTTCACACTCATGGCCATCAATGCATCTTAATAACGGTGCTGTGAACCCCTTCTTGTACAGTGCATCATCATAGATGCAATACCTGGCTGCCCTAGCTCGTAGTCGTCGGGCTTCTAGCTTGTCATTAGGCAGTTTTCCGTCCTGCAAGTATTCAAGAATAGGGCTCATCCAGGAATCAGGCCGTACAGATATGACCATCGTCACACTCTTTTCTTCAGTACTTGGAGCTGGTAGGAACTCAACTGGGATAGCCCCAAGGAAATCTGCATCTCGCGTAGTTGCGAGGCGAGCTAATGCATCAGCATGCGAGTTCTGAGCTCGCGGGATCTGCTTCATTTCGTATTTCTGAAATGCACCTAGCAGCTCGTGAACTTTTTGGAGGTAGAGGGCCATTTTTGGTCCCCTGGCTTGATATTCTCCTATTACGTGGCTGACGACGAGCTGTGAGTCACTGAAAATCTTCAAGTGTTCAGCTCGCATCTCCTTAGCCAATCGTAGACCCGCGAGCAGGGCTTCATACTCAGCTTCATTGTTTGTCGCCTGAAAGCCAAACCTTAGAGCACAGAGGATTTTGTGGCCCTCAGGACTGATCAGTAGAACTCCAGCTCCAGCCCTCTGCTCGCTAGACGATCCATCAACAAAAAGCTCCCAGGCCGGTCCTTCAGAAGACTCAGCTTCATTATCCACGGGTCCTGTAAATTCTGCAATGAAATCTGCAAGAGCCTGAGCTTTGATAGCCGTCCTTGGCTTGAATTGGATATCGAACTGCGCGAGCTCCACTGCCCATTTCAACAAACGACCTGAGGTGTCTGCTTTCTGCAAAACTTGCTTTAATGGATACTTGGTGAGGACTTCTATGGTGTGAGCTTGGAAATAAGGTCGCAGCTTCCTTGATGCAATCACCAGGCAGTAAGCCAATTTCTCCATCTGGGAATATCTGGTTTCAGCATCTTGTAACCGTTTGCTCACATAATAGACTGGGAGCTGCGTCTTTTCTTCTTCCCTTACCAGCGCCGCACTTAGAGCTTGCTGAGACACCCCTAAGTATAAGATCAGCTTTTCCTCTTCTTTGGGCTTGGAAAGAAGTGGAGCTCGCCCCATATATTCCTTCAACTGCTGGAAGGCTACTTCACACTGCTCAGTCCATTCGAAATTCTTTGCTTTCTTTAGAATGTCAAAGAAAGGGACACATTTGTCTGTAGCTTTCGATATGAACCTACTCAATGCTGCGACCTGGCCATTGAGGCTTTGTACGTCCTTCATTCTGGTCGGCGACCTCATGTCAATCAGCGCCTTGATCTTCTCAGGGTTTGCTTCAATCCCCCTACTATTGACCATGAAGCCCAGGAACTTCCCAGAAGCCACTCCGAATGCACATTTAAGTGGATTTAGCTTCATCTGGTAGCTCCTCAGAATTTGAAACATCTCTCTCAGATTGCTAACATGATCACCGATCTGCTTGGACTTCACCAGCATATCATCAACGTAGACCTCCATAGTCTTTCCAATCTGTTCTTTGAACATCATGTTCACCAAACGTTGATAGGTCGCTCCAGCATTCTTTAACCCGAAGGGCATCACCCTGTAGCAATATAGCCCCCGATCAGTCATGAACGAGGTGTGCTCTTCGTCTTCAGGCCTCATTGGGATCTGGTTATATCCTGAATATGCATCCATGAAGCTCAGGAGCTCGTGGCCAGCGGTAGCATCCACGAGCTGATCTATTCTTGGCAGGGGAAAGCTGTCCTTTGGGCACGCCTTGTTCAGGTCAGTGAAGTCGATGCAGGTCCTCCACTTCCCGTTTTTCTTTTTCACCAGCACGGGGTTGGCAACCCAGGTCGGGTAGTAAGCCTCTCTGATGAACTTGTTAACCAGGAGCTTGTCCACCTCTTCTTTCAGTGCTAAGTATCGTTCCCCTGTCATTACCCTTCTCTTCTGGCGAACTGGTTTGAAATTAAGATCAATGTTTAGCCTGTGAGACATCACCTCTGGATCTATTCCCACCATGTCCTCATGATTCCATGCAAACACATCCAAGTTCGCCTTTAGGAAGTCAGCGAGCTGGGCTCTCAATTCCGGAGTTAATCCTCTTCCCAGCTTCAAGCATCGCTCAGGATCTACCTCGCTGACTGGTACATCTTCTAACTCCTCAATTGGACCGGTAGCTCGGTCTGCATCTACCTCGCGAGGGTCCAGGTCGTGACTGACTCCCTTCTCAGTCTTAGTTCGTGGCTCGCCCCCTGAGACCACGTTCACCTTCTTTCCTCTCACGCCCATCTTCACAGCATCTTCATAACAACGACGAGCTAGGTGCTGTTCTCCTCGAACACATCCGATGCTATTGAGAGTTGGGAACTTCACAGTCAGTGTTCTGGTTGAGGTAACCATGTCCAACTCGTTCATAGCAGGTCTTCCGAGGACCACGTTATATGCTGATGGGCCGTCGATTATCAAAAAGTCCGTCAAGGTTGTTGCTTGACGACCTGACTCCCCTAGAGTTAACGGCAGCTTAATCTGCCCCACTGGTATCACAGCATCTCCAGTGAATCCAAATAGAGGCTCCGGGGATGGCTTCATCTGGTCTGCTCGCAGCCCCATTTGGTCAAAACAACTTCTATACATCACATTCACCGAGCTCCCAGTGTCGATCATGATGCGCCTAACTTCCATATTGCTGATTTTTGCTCGTATAACCAACGCATCATTATGAGGACAGATCACTCCTCTAGCATCTTCTTCTGTAAATACGATCTCGTCCGAGGTCGGCTTCGCTCTTTTGGCAGGTCCCTCCGACCCGCTGAGTTGAAATGAATGGTTCGCCTCTCGGACATACCTCTCATGCGATCTGTTAGAATCACCTGCGATATGGGGGCCACCATAAATAGTGAAAATAGTTCTTACCGCAGGTTCCTGGCCTTGCTCGATAGCTCGCTGGGGCTGTTGTTGGTGTACTGGCTGTTGCTGTTGAGGTCGTTGCTGATGAGGTCGCTGGTCAGCAGGTCTTGCCACATATTCCCCCAAGCGACCTCGCCTGATTAATTTTTCAATGGCGTTCTTCAATGCCCAGCAATCTGAAGTACTGTGCCCGACCTCATTATGGTAGGCGCAGAACTTGTTCTGATCTCTGTGCTGAATGGGAGCCCTTATAGGATTGGGCCTCCCGAAGTCCTCCTTATTCCGCTCCGCAGCGTAAATCCTGTCTGGAGACGTAGTCAGGATGCTGTATCCTTCCTGGCGACCCCAACGCTGAGGTCGCTCATACCTCGGCTCTCTCCTCGATCTCTTCGCAATCTGATTACTCGAGCCGTTATTCCTTCCTTCTTCGTTCCGGCCATTGTTTCTCTTCTTTGGCTGACTGGAACTGCCCGCTTCATTCTTCTGAATCTGTTTCTTCGGGCCGAAGGTCTCTTCCCATCTTATCTCTTTCGCAGCTCGCTCGTAGAACTCTCCCAGATCCTTCACTGGGGACTTGTAAATGCTCTCGTATAGTTTTCCATCCTTGCGCAGCCCAGCTGAGATCGCTGTCAGAATGCTTTCGTCTGATGGATGCTCGACATTCGCGACCTCGCGTCTAAATCTGGTGATGTATTCCTTCAACGACTCACCCTGACGCTGAAAAATGGTGGCAAGGTGGCAGGATGGAGCGAGCTGCCTTCTCAGTGCCCTGTATTGACCAACGAACTTCTGTTGGCATTGCTCCCAACTTCCTATGCTGCGAGTTGGGAGATTTCTGAACCACGTTCTCGGAATGTCCCCCAATGTGGCCGGGAACACTCGGCACTTCACCATTGGATTTCCTGTCTGCAAATCCATCTGAACGTTGAAAGCGTCTAGATGGTCATATGGGTCACTGTCCCCATTGTATTGCTGAATGCTCGGCATCTTGAACCTCGGAGGGAGAGGCTGTGTCTCAATCTCCCTTGTGAATGGGGTCCTGTCTCCGTAGAGCCCACGCTGTTCTGGAACTCCAGGTCGTGCTTCCAACTGTCGGACTCTTTGGAGGAGCTCCTCTACTTGGGGATCTCGGAGCTCATATCTTCTCCTATGATCAAGACTTGGAGCCGGATGCTCAGGATCATACCTTTCATCCTCGAACCGATCTTCATGACGATGGGGCCTTACCTGCTGCCCATCCACCTCATCGGCATAACGAGCTGCGACTCGAACTCTGCCTTGATCAACTTCCATTCGCCTGTTCCCCTCCTGGCTTGGTCTTGCTACCTGGCTATCAGGACGTGCGACCTCCCTTTCGTGTTGAACAGGGTGTCTTCCACCCCTCGAACGCGCATTAGATGAGCGAGCCGAATCTGCAGGTCGCGGGACCTCCCTTGCTAGCCTTTCAGGTCCCTGCGCTATTTCGAGAGGCTGAGGCACTCTCTGTGGTGCCTGAACTTCCACCCTAGTCACGTTGTGTACCTGGGCCTGTACCAACATGTTGACGGCTTGCGTGAGCTGCCTAACCGTATCCTCCAACGCTTCTTGCCTTTGTAACAACGCATTCTGCCCTTCGGCCGTTTGGGCAACTGGAACCGATTGACGGTGAGGCAGAGGGGGGATGCCTGGCGCGGCCCCGAGTATCTGTCCTTGGGACGGGCCTGCTGCATGCGCGGTTGCGTCTTGCCTAGGCTGTAAGTTCTGCTGGGATTGGTTCACGTGACTTTCCGCCTGGTCATCATCTCCAAGGAACCTGTTTGATCTAGTCTTTGCCATATCGTCAGAAGTTGATAAACTGGGATGAAAAAGATTGCAGTTAGGGCCCTCCTTCTAGCGCCAAAATGTCGACGTTGGAATTCAGTCGACGAGAAATCAATGCCCAATACCTGCAATCAATGTGAGAAAGCACAAAAATCTAGAAAAGACAAAGACAGAAATCAGATGATCAAACGAAGAACCCCAAATTTTACGTGGTTCGGCAATAAAAAGGCCTACGTCCACGACTGCCCAACTCTTAATCTCTGCAGAGTGACAGTATATTATTGAATATTGTCTGATGTTGTTACAACGGTTTCAATCCCTATTTATAGGGAAAGAAGAGTTACAATTCTGGCTGTAGCAAATCAGGAAGAGAATCCTGAATTAATTACATTCCCTAAACAATTGGGAAAAATAAGGAAAAAAATTATAAATTAATCATGCTTCCTAATATATTTAGGTGATATCAGGAAATTGCTATAATTATCTTGAAATAATGATGACTTGAATTTGAATTTGAATTAATCTCCATATCTGATGAGGAAATCATGGTTTGATTGGGTAACTACCATATTCGGAGAGAGAGAATCACTATTGAACTTGGTAACTGCCTGTTCTGGAAGATATGATACTTATCACGTATCTGAGCAAGCTGACGTGTCATAGTGGTCCTCATCTCGAGCTCGCTGAGAAACGAGCTGCGCAGGCGTCGAGCTGCGACTTGCCTGTATTTATGAGTCTGTTGATGCCAGCTGGAAGTCTTGATGGTCTTTGAGTCAATACTAGGCCTCGTCTGATGGGCTTTGACTATGTTGATCTCATTGGGCCTTCTCATTGGGTCTTAAATGGGCATAAATTGGACTTTTACCAGCCCAATTATTGAGTCCGAAAAATACACATAACAGTCTACAATACATTTGAGTATTGATATGTTTGGACTGATTACATTATAAAATTACTGATTATATTTTATTATATTTGATTACAACTAAATATATCTTATTACAACTAAACATGATCGGTTATTATATGTATAAATAGGACTGACAGTGTAAAAATTGACTTAAAATCTTGCACAAATCTATGATATTTGGATACAAGTAATTTCAATGGTTAAGATAAATTTAAACTTTGAAGATTATAAGTTACTATACACTTCAACATGCATTGTTTTTCTCCACTCATATAATATCGCTTCTTAGTAACGAAAACAATTTTTTATTTTTTCATTCTTTTCTCTCTCTACTCTTTTCTATTTTTTCGCCAATCTCTTATTCTCTCACATCCAAAGGATTTATTTACCGATTCAAAACTAAAAATTAGTTTGGCTCATTCAAATTACCTTTTCTTTTTTTTAATAATAAACTTCATATAAAATTAATTGAGGATTTTTTAAAAATAAAACCAGAATTAATATATCTCACCCACATATAAATAATCCAAGGAGAATTGCAAATTGCCCAACAAGGGTGACCTCTGTCCTTGATATCTTTGATGATTAATGGAGATAAAGTTGAGTGATCAATAGCAAGTTAGGCAATATATATATATATATATATATATGTGTGTGTATATATATATATATATGAATTATATCTATTGAACGGAAAAACACCTACAAATTGTCATGAGCAACAAACTTTTAGTTTAGAGCCTCATATTTAGATAACCTGTTTATTCACAAAGAAGAATAAAAATTCAAATTTTGACTTTGGGATTTTTTGAATTTCTTTTTACCATAAATATTTATATCTTTCATTTGTTAATTGAAACTTTAAAGAGAGAGAAAGTGGCGTGCATATAAAGAGCGAAATAAATGAAGTTAATAATAGGAGAGAGAAAGGTGATAATAGGAGTAAAGAAAAGCTGAACATCCGGTGTATTGTACTTTTGACCATTGACATTACTTCCATTCAAAGGTCATAAATTTATGTAAGATTCTGTATCAAATTTTGGGGCTGCTGATGGACACATTTATGAATGTATTTTAGGCTTCTCAATCTGATGCTTTTGTTATGTTTTTCGAGTAATTTGCTATGTTTAATGAGTTTTTTGGAGTGTTTCATAGTATTTTGTGTTTTTGAGGCGTTATGGAGCAAAATGTAGTGATTCAGGTGTGATATGATCAAGTTTGGACGAGTTTCAAAAGGTTTCGATGTAGCCGTGTTGATGTAACGCTATAGGCTACATTGCATGGCCGCATAACACTCTGTTAGGCCATATGATCATGCCATGCGAAATTGGAGGCTACATCATAATGTCGCATGACACACCCAGTTTCTGTTTCGCATGAAATTTCAAGGGCAAATCCGTCTCACCATAACTTAGAATTTGAGCACTATAAATGCATCATTTTGAGGCCGTGAAAAGAGAGCTTTTGACAGAAGGAGGCAACCCTAGTTTTCATAAAATTCTCTCAAGAAACATTCATGAAGTTCATATCAAGCAACTGAGTTAGCAGCAATTCACAAGGGAAGAGGATAATTTCAAGGAGGATTCTTATGGCGTTTATTGGTTCGTTCTTCCTTTGTTTCAATCATTGTTTATTCTCTATACTTGATGTGTAACTAAATTATCTACTAGGGAACCGTGTTATGGATGTTTTGATTATATTTTGATACAATTCAGTTTACCACTCATTCTTGCGTTTATTGAAGTATATTTATTATATTTGAACAATTTATCGTTTAGCATTGGTAGCGAAAGGTGTTGACGATTGACAATATTAGGAGATGTTTCGATATTGTTAATTAGGCCATTGAATGAATGGATAATTTGACTTGATTATACACGTCATTGGTAATTAGGTTGAATGAATAACTGACTTGATTATGCATGCTCATTGGTAATTGAATTGGTGAAATGTTTGATAGATTTCTCTATTGAATTCATGGATTTGTCCAATACAAGTGTGTTTAATTAAGAATTTAGAGTTTATACACATGATTGAATCGATAGGACTCACTGTTAGATATAGTAACTTAAGTTGTAATTGGTTTTTTGAACATTACATGGAATGCCTAATATAACGTAGTGGTTGGAGGGCGTTCATTTACATGACCAAATCAAAAGTACCCGCAAGTTAGAACTTGGTGAATAAACTGAATTGTTTGATTTAATTGATCAAAATAAAGATAACACTTGTTACCTAATGCTTATATCACATATTTGTCTTTTTAGCAAAATAGTGCTTAATCAGGTTGTTGACTTTATCGTTAGGGAAGCTTTATTATTAATTCAAATCATTTTCAATCTTTGTTTTTATTGTTATTGCATTGATTGCACTGCAAATTTAACGAGAGTATTAGACCTATATATCTGTGGGATGATCCTTACATTCATCATACCATAGCGGATGTATGGGATTTATAAATTTTAAAATTGAGAGTGCTCCAAAAAGTACCCATCAGTTTTTGGCATCGTTGCCAAGGAAGTTATAGTTACTTGGTTGAAGTTTTAGTGCGATTGTATATTATGTAAAATTGTATGTAGTTTTATTTTTGCTTTTATTTTTGTTGTTTATTTTGGTATTTTTTTTTAATTTTGTTTTATAGTGTATGCACGATAGGAGGTCGCAAGAGCGAAGCTAGTGCTGCTTGACGAAAATATCGAGAGGAGATCTCGGTCTAGGTTGTAAATTAGAAGAAGACCTGTGCCGAGAAGTCTATCAACAGCCACGTGTCATAGGAGTTGCTAATCAGAATCAACAAGGGGTTCAGAATGAGCAAGGAGAGCTTGCTGTCGACCCAGTTGCAATGAGTGATGGACTATACAAGCTTAGTTGTCAGCGCATCACCTTCCTGTATCTTGTTGGATCAAAAAGCTCGCAACGCTCAAAAATATTCATTTTAATATGTTACCTCCTTTTCATGGTGCAGCTAGGGAGGATCCGTTGACGTTTATTAGAGACTTTTATGCTACTATTCAAAATTTTCCTTTGAAAGATCTTACAGAATAGCGGTTGAGAATGCGTTCTTTCCCTTACACTATGAAATATAAAGCTATTATAGGTATATTTTAGGTTGTGTAAATGGGCTGGTAAAAACCTGATAGAAGCCTAACAAATTGATCCAATAAAGTGACTCAGCAGATGAATGCCCGGTTCACCAACACCTAGCTCGAGCGAGCTCTTAGTTTGCGATAACAAGCTCGCATTACCACTATTACTCATAGGTCACTAGCAATCAATATCCAGCTCACTCCATATATAGCTCGTTGCTCAAAACAAAGTTTAGCTCGAGGTCGTCCAAAGTAGTTTCTAACTCACAGATTGCACAGCTTGTCAAAGAAAATTTCTAGAATGGCAACAACCTAAATCAATTATGATTCTGCCATCAGAATTGAATATAAATTCAAATTCAAACATTGATTGAATCAATCTCTGATATTACAGGATCTATCCTAATTATGGAGGGAGTTAGTTTTTAAAATGTAATTAATGTAAAATTCTTTCATGTTTTAATTGCATTCAAATTGTAATGCCTCACTTTATAAATAGGGGCTGAAATTTCATTGTAACATATATTGAGCAATAATATACTATGACTCTATCAAAATTATCAAAAAACACAGTTGTGGATGTAAGCACCATTCTAGCCAAACCATGTAAAAACACTAGTGTGATCTATATTCTTTCTCTTGTTTCTCTCTTACTTTTGTCTTGTTTTTCATTAATTGTAGGTATTAGGCTTTGAACTTCAGTCGACCAGATTTCGACATCGACAAAAGCTAAAATGTGGCTCATGTCTCTTATTGTGGGTTCATTGCCAATGTGGGATACATTGTATAAAAAGTTTGTTAGCAAATTCACAACAAAACAGGTCATCTATACCAAGCAATGCTCAATATGGATGACTATCCATACCGAATAGAGTGTCAAATATGGATAGAGCCGATATAGTTGATGACACTATCTATACTGGACACCTACCTGGTATGAATATGGGTAACCGTACTGAGCTATACCCAGCATAGATACCCATATCAGAAGTGAGTCAACCTGTGGATATGATTATCTATACCAAATTGTGGCCCGATATATATATTTTCTAAACATATATATAATTATATACATTTTTTTAGAAAATATATATAATTTTATATTAAAATAAAAATAATATTACAACATACATAAAAAAATTTATTTATATATAATTACTTGAAAATGTTATTAACAACATAAATATAATCACTTGGGACCCCTTCTCTTTCTTTTCATCTCATCACTCGATTCACTTAAAGACAGACCACTAGATGTACTTTCGGCTAATATCTGAAAATGTTATGGAAATAACATATATAAAATACATGGGTAATAAACTCAATATATAAAATAACACATATAAACTCAATCAATTTTTATACACATGAGCTACACTTCACTTCAAACAAGTGAACTTAATACTCACTCCACTACTTCACACGTCACTCCTCACATTTATCTATATTCAAACACAAACATACATACATACCTTCTCAGGCACACATGGTAAGCACACATTTGTTACAAACTAAATATCATAGATCTTTATATATAACCAAGCCAAATTTAAGAATCTAACTCAATATTCCATTTATGAGCAAATATATATATATATATAGAATGCTTTTATAATTAAGACATCCTCACTTTAAAAAGTATAAACCAACCAATCAAATTCACATATTACATTCTTTCTCCTAAATTAAATTCTCTCTCTCATTTACTTCAAATGAAATGAGTAAATTTAATTGGTTGATTTACTTTTAAAGTTTATTGATTAAAAAAATATATTTTATATTTTATTGTTGATTTGATGATTAAAATATATGTAATAGCAAATGGAATAAAGAGTGTGTGTGGCATGTAAGAGAATGTGAAGTAGAGAAAATAATGATTAAAGATTGGTTTGATAGGTGATAGGCTGGAAAAAGGTGATTGATATATAGGATGATAGAAAAATAAATTGTTATTATATAAATGAAAGGATGCATGAGAGTTGAAAAGTGGGAAGCTAAGTTTATTGACTAGTGTTTCTCAAGTACAAGTCACTTTGCAAAGCTTTAAACCTATTTAGAAGCAGAGAGAGTCGGTTTCCAAGGTCAACATTTCAATAATAAAAATTCATTCCTTACTATTTAAAGTTTCTGGATTTTCCTAATGAGGAAGAATTAAGCTGCCTTTCCGGATTAATCCAGAATGAAGTTCAATTAGTGAACTTGTAGGCATACTCGAGGAGAAAGAACTGCTCCATCTTTTTAGATCAATCTAAAATATCTATCATTACCTTTAACATACATACATAAATATTATTTATTAATTTTTGTGATATAAAAAAATAAATATTTATTCAAAACCTATTGAATGTATCTTCTCATTTATATTTATATTTCTATTCAGATATTGTATATGTAATAAATTTATTTGATACATTAAATATGAAATTTTATTTAAGTTTTCCATATCTTATCTTCTTCTTTTTTTTAACCATAAGTTGTATAATATATTATTTAAATTTAATATCTTTGGTGTTTCTCCTAATATACTCTTTAATTTGAAGTGTGATAGTAATTATGAATTATGATTGTTAAAATGTAGATTATCTATATTTAAAGAAAGATTGTTGATGTTATAACATTAACTATAATTCATACTTGATACATTTTATTATTTGAATATTTTGTTCAATCTTTTTACTTTTATGTTTGTTAACATATTTATTTATAATATGAATTTTGAGGGATAAAACTTGTTATATCTTCTCTAATTAGATATGCCAATATTTTTTAATTTATAGAATATTTTCATACCGTTTGAGTTTATTTAAAAAATTTATTCTAGCCCACCTTAATATCAAATCCTGGCTACATCCTTGTGCCCAATCACAATTGAATAGTGGAAGTTGAAACTTATGGTTATCTAATAAAATTGTATCTTTTATCACCCCATATTATGTAACCACATCAACAACTTGAGAAGTGTCTTTTACACTTGCTCTTCATATGGTTGTGACTTCAATGAGAACACCACTGTTTTGTGTTGATTTTTCATCCCTTTTAGTGTGAAATTAAAATTTATTGATGATATACCAAGAATAGCTCATGGCATTATATTAGGTCCGTATGCAAACCATTTCAATGTATCTTCATTGCTTATACAATTATCAAAACAAATATGCACATATGGACAAAAAAAAATAGTTGTTAGTGTATATATAAACAAACACAAGCACACACCACTTCAATGTATCTAATTCATTGTTTGTACAATATTAGCAAATGGAAAAAAAGGTTGTTAGTGACAGGACCCGACCCGAGTTCTCTCTAACCAATCTGGCGATCCCGCCGGGCACCCCACATAACTCTTTTGTATTCTAACAAGCAAGATCCAAAATGGTACCATGGAGCGAACCCTTGACTATTAATATTTTGCTAAATATATGAATCATAATTTTAAAATCTTACTTCAAATTTCAAAGCAATTTTTCAAAAACATGATTACTAATATCATCACAAATATTTAGGTATCTGACACATTCATGCATCATCTTAACATAAAAGTTCTACAAAAATTGTTCATAATAAAAAATATGCACAAGCATATGCTGAATATCCAAATCACAATATCCATAAAAGAGACTTTGTAGCATCGTCAATCGCCTTTGACCCACTTAGTCTGAACGAGACGAATAGATATCCTGATCACTTATTCCTACACCTGGAAAGGTTTTCATAACATAAAACCGAAAATATTATGAGCTACAAAAGCTCTATGAGTGTGTAAGCATTTCTATTTAAATTAATATTAATAAAATCTACCTCCCAAAAAACATTTGAAAAATATTTTTATTTAAAAACAATTTCATTTCTAAAAAATTTTGTTTTATAAACTTGCTATGAGGTTTCAAAAACTCGTGCTAAAATTTAGTTCATAAAATGCTAAAACTTTGCATAAACTTTTGAGTATGACTAAAACATTTTCTTTCAAAAATTCACTTCAAGTGGTATGTTTTTCGTTCTAAAATGTACTAATGGGAACCCAAGGAAAACTATAACCACATGACAACTAATCTAGCGTCGCTCAATGTAGGGTCATCTGGCGTAAAAGCTAGCATCGCACATTATGAAAAAACTACAAAGACATCCCGCTTTTACATGACGGAACTCTACATCACACATCGCATAACGAGATAATACCCCATAAGTGTAAAGGGCGACTTGACAGACACGACAGACTCAATCCCTCCAATGTTAGTGACATGCCCTCCCAACACTTGCCATACACTGTGGGGTATATCAGCGGGTTTGAATCTATAAAATCTATAAACCTGGGCATTCCACTAGCCTTTGAAAACTTTCTCATTTCTATCATTCACACTGAGTTCTTGTTTAATCTATAAACTTAACGATACACTAACAGGCTGCATGACATCTCATAAAATCATTTATAAACTAGAAACAAGTAATGGAAATTTATAAAAATGCTTGTCAAGTAAACTAAAATATATTCAATATTAGTAAAAATATTTTTACACTCATAGCTTCTCAATTCACTAATAATCACTTTTTTACGCCCTCTTTCCGCTCGCTGCATCACCTACACTTAATACAAATGGCATTTCCACTTAGCACATGCAGGTATATCAACCACCTCAATTCCAAGTAAATTCTATTATCGATATCACTTAAAATTTCATCCAGGTTGACGTGGACTGTAGACTGCCCAATCTAACTCGAGCTGCGGGCTTGGTCAGCTCGTCCAGCTTATCCCTTTCTGCAAGCTGCTATCTTCTTCCAGCTCAACCCGATCCACAAGCACTACCCAACTCGCCTTTTACAAGCGATTGCCTTAGTCCGGCTCGGACAGGCACTATGATGGGATACAACATCACCCAGCTACCTTCGCGAGCTGTCATTCTAGCCCAGTTTGGACAGGTGCGGTAAAGGGAAACGGGCATCACCCAACTCGATCTTTACCAGCTCGCGCTCTGGTCTAGCTCTACAGGCGCTGAAATGAACTACAGGTATCATCTAGCTCACACTTCGCAAGCTCTCGCCCTAACTTATGCGTACTTAATTTTTAACATTTCTTTTTCAGGTTTTACACTCCACTAGGCATTAACACATCCCGACCTCATTAAATTTCACATACATACACCCAGAAATATTTCATTAGTTCCTTCATCTAAAACTAGATCGCAACCACAACAGGTTTTGCGACAGAAACTCAACACCGTAAACAACCATCAGACTACTTCAAATCAACATTATTTTCTCAATTACTTCACTTACCACTTTCTCCTTGATCTTTTGCCTTACTTTCCCACCTGCTTGCTATTTCAAATCATCAGATCTAATCATGAAAATCTCAATAACATCAAGTGTAGTCCATGGACTGTTCTTGACAAATTTTTCACTAAAAGAACACCATGAAAACTAAATCTTACCACCTGATTCTTACCAGATCTGGCTTGATAATCCTCCTAAACTTGTTTTTCACCCCTTGAGGCTTAAAATCTCTTCAAAAAAGGGAGGAAGATCAATTGGGAACATCCACTGCTCTTAGATCTGATTTCTGCTCTTGTTGCTGACAACTTCCTCTTTCTCGTCTCTAGATTTTTCTTTTCTTCAATTCTCTCTCTCTCTCTCTCTCTCTCTCTCTCTCTCTCTCACTTTCACGATAACACCCACTACACATACATATATATAAGCATGGGTCAAGCTTAACATTAACCCTTAAACTTTTTTAAATTTACAAGTTGACCATTCTCTAAAGAATTCTTTACTTTCTCACAATATCTTTGACATCTTACTTTATTTACAATTTTGCTACTCTTTAAAAAAATATTTTATTCTATCAATTACCCTTCAAATTTTATAATTCAAATTTATTTTTGATCATTCCGAAAATTCTTCAAAAATTGAATTTCACCTTCGGACACTTTATAATTCCTTTATTATTTCATAAAAAAAATGGTATATCGGTACAATACACTGTTCACTGTATGTACAGTAGTAAAATTGAAAGGACGTGTTACAGTTAGCATGTGTATAAACACACACACACACACACACAAAAGTCATTTCAATGAATCTAATTCATTGCTTATGAAAATGAAAAACAAAAAAAAATGCACACACACATATGAGCTTAACTTCAACTAAATAAAACCAACATCATATAACCTAATTAAACAATATATTTATATATATGTATAGGTCCCCTTGGATAGACCTAGGGTATACATACACTTGACCCAAAAAAAAGGGTGATTGCATTTTAAAATATATTATTGAAATTTATTATATGTTATTACAACTAAACATATGTAATTACAATCAGTAAATGTGATCACATCAATCACAATCAATAAATTTGATTATATTTGTATTAATTACACATGTTTAATTGTAATCACATATAATAAATTATAATCACACATTTTAGAATTCAATCACACATTTTTTTTCAAGTATATGCAAACTTAGGTGTATACTAGAATGTAAAACCCAAAACCTTAGCTACTGATTAGTAATTGTTTTTCCGGATGAAAAGTGTTTTCGAACGGAAATTATCAAGTGAATAGTAATTTTTGGAAAACGGACCTTGTGAAGCAAAAGCTCTGAAATTAATATTAGAATCAATGGAATCGAAACCAAAGCGAAGATGAGTTTATTCGAAAAGATTTTGAGTGATCTGGAGTTTATTAGACGAAGATATCTTTTTTGGAGAAAAATTGGTATTGATGATTTTTTATTCATAAGAATTTCTTTAAGTATGAAATAGAGAGGTAAAATACCTCATTTGAATATTTTATGGTCAATTTGAAGATTTAAGGGTCATAGGATAATTTTGAAATTTAATGGGGTTAGAATACGAATTAAAGTTTTTAGAGGCCAAGTAGATATTTTTATTTTTAAGCACATTTGGATTGTATGTAAGTATTACACGGTATAAGATCTTATAAAAAAGTATAATCTATGTGAAATGAAATGGGCCAATGAGAGCTTGACACTTGGAATCCACTATCTTGGAAATGTTTATATAAAAGGGAGTTATCTTGAAAAAGATGAGAAGCAAAAGTGAAAAGAGAGAAAGAGAAGTCGGCCGAGAGAGAGAAAGGGAGGCATTTGACAACTTGAGAGAGAGAGTGAGTTATGACCGAGAGCACGTCAGATTTGGGCGCAATATCTATGTGGACCCAGTGAGAGCCAAATTGAAAGAAGTCAAAGAGTAAATCAAGAGGAGAGGAACTCGGCCAAAAAGGAAGCTTCCTGCCTAGAGGAGGAAGTAAGGTAAGCTTGCTGTCTTTGTGGATCTTGAGTTGATTTTGGGTATTCTTAATGACGGGACCTGACCCGAAATCCCTCTAATAGACCCAGTGGTCCTGCCGGGCACCCCATGAGACCCTTCTAAAGTCTAACTAGTAAGACCCAAAATGACATCGTGGAGTGAACCTGTATCTATAAATAGCTTACTAATCATAAAAAAATAATGTACTATAAAATGTCATTTCAAATTTCTATCCAAAATATAGTTAAAAGAACTATCATAAATGTTCAGATATCTAAAACATGCATCATTTAATCATAAAGTTCTTTGAATCTGGTCACAGATGAGATATGCACAAACACAGGATTAATGCTTGAGTTACAATATTTATAAAAGCTCATGTAGCATCATTGATCGTCTAGACCCACCTAATCCGAATGTGCACCGGTACCCTAATCACCTGGTCCTGCACCTGAGAGGTTTTGTAACATAAAACTAAATATTGTAAGCTGTAAAGCCTAATGAGTGTGAGGATTTTGTTTAAACTAAAATATCTCCCGAAAATATTTTCGAAAACATTTTTCTTTTAAGACGATATATTTTCTAAAAACTTGGGTTTTATAAATTATCTTTAGGATTTTAAAAGTTTTTTCCTGAAATACTTTCTAAAACTACTTTTTAAGGTATGCGTCTCTTTCTAAAATCTGTACTAATGGGGAACTCAAGGAAAACTACAACCACATGAACGGTAGACCAGCTCCGCTCAGTGTAGGAGGAAGGGCGAGGGGGGGGGGGGGGGGGGGGGGGGGGTTCACGTGACGAAATAACTATCATCGCACACTGTGACAAAGCTACAAAGACATCCTGCTACTGTGTGACAGAACTATCATCGCATATCGCAAGCAAGACAACACCCCACAAATGTAAAGGGCGACTCGACAGACATGACAGACTTTATTCCCCTGATGTTAGCAGGACTAACCCTCCCAACACTTGCCCTACATTGTGGGGTATACCGGCCGCCGGTCTAATGCTAGAAGGTCTGTCTATCTATAAGCTTGGACCATTCCACTAGTCTTTAAAAACTCTTTCTTTTCTATGATTCAAATAAATTTCTTTTTCATAAAACGAGCTAATAACATTTGCATACTATATCATACAAAACTAAATCTTTGCATGCTAAAAATAAATAATTAATAAACTAAGAAATAATTAATGAAAGTTTATAAGGATTTTGCAACATGAACTTGAAAAGTATTTAAAACAATTCACACTCACTGCTTGTTGTCCTAATCACTTGCACCATTGCTCCAGCGACCTCCTCAGCTCACCTGATCACCTATATTTAATCATAAATGGAACTTTCACTTAGCTAGCTAAACTATTATCTTTAATTCCTAATTTTATATGAGCTACTGGGGACTGCAACACTGTTAGTCCAGCTCGAGCTGCGAGCTCACACCTCAGCTCGCCCCAGTTCGAGCCTTCAGCAAGCTCCTATCTTGCTTAGTTCAGCCCAAACTGAGGGCATTCATCTTCAGGAGCTCACTCAACTCACTCTTTCAGCGAGCTACTACCTTCTTCCAACTCGATTCGTTCCTTAACCCCTCTCAACTCACCCTTGTGAGCTACTGCCTTAGGCCAACTTGGCCAAGCGCCCTTGATGGGTTGTGACCTCACTCAGCTCTTTTTGTAAGCTCACACTCAAGCCTAGTCCAGACAGACAAGATAGAGAGCAGTAGGCATAGCCCAGCTCGCTCCCCAATCGACCATCTTAACTAGCTGAAATGCACTAAGGGCCTCTTCCAACTCATACCTCGCGAGCTCCTGCCTTAACTTACACAACTCATTTCTAATGCCTCGATTTCTAGGTTTCACATTTCACATTATCATTAACACAACTCGATCTTATTTCACATTCATACACTCAACAACATATCATCAGTTCTTTACCAAACTCTCAGGTCACGACCTAATCAGGTTCAGCAACAAAAACTAAATCATCTTAAATTCTAGACAAACCGCTACAAATCAACATTGATTCTTAGCCACATTACTCACTAGATTTCTTCTTTGACCTCTTGCTTTGCTTTTCTACCCGCTTACGGCCTTAATCACCAGATCAGATTTGCTCCATAGATCTGTTCTTCACCTTCCAGCAGCTTGATTTTCCTCAAAAATGGCAGAAATCAACTTGGTACAGATACAGATCCGCCCTCCTTAGTTATGCCAGCGACAACTTCCTCTCCTTCTCTCTCCTTGCTAGATTTTTCTTTTCTACCAACATTATTCACCACATACCTATATTTATAAACGTGGTTCTAACTCACTTTTCACCCTTAAACTTTCTCAAAATTATGACTTTACTAGATTCTAGAGAATTCTTCACCTTTTCCCAATGTTTACCCCTCAACTTTTAATATTTAATTTTACTCCTGATCCTTTTGGAAACTCTATAAAAATTTAATTTCATCATAGAACACCTTAAAATTCTTATTTATTATTTTATAAATAAAAACCATCTCATTTCGTATATTAATTCAGTACAAACTCGAGAGAATGTGTTACACTTAACGTTTGCAAGTCATTTGGTTTGAAGGGGAGCTCATGATCAAGAGTGTGCAAGAAGAGCATTAGCCTTACTTGTCTGTTGAAGTGATTTTCAAGCCTTTGAAGTGGCATGCAAGCTGAGGTGGAGTAGTGGCTCATTTGGGATTGATCTGAAGATGGAAGAGCAAGACCTCATTATGCTTTTTGTGTGAAATGGAATGTGTAATATTAAGTTAGTTGATGCGAGTTGTTATGTATTGGTTATGAGTGCATTAAGTCATTATTTTGGATGTGATTGTTGGTATAAAACCTGGAAAGAATGTTAGAGCGTGGTATGCATGAGTTCGGACTGATTTAAGCTAGGACAATAACCAGCCAGTGAGTTAGGGGTTGCGAACTGGGTGATGTTGCAGTCTCTGGCAGTGCCTTTCTGAGCTGTGCGAGACAGCAGCTTGCAAAAGGCGAGCTTGGCAATCTAAATAGTGCTCGTATTTCAGGTTGAATTAGCTTAGACTACAGATCGCAAGGACAAGTTAGGATATGCCCAGCCTGTAGCAAATCTATCCGAGATGAGCTAAGTTCAGCAGCTCACGAAGGGGGAGTTAGGATAGTGAGGTAGCTCACAGAATAGGCGAGCTAGAAGGAGCTTACTATCGAGGCCAAGCGAGCTGGACAGTAGCTCCCTGTGGATGAGTTGGTAGTAGCTCGCAATTCAAGCTCAATTCATTGCCAATTGTAGTGCAGTGTTTTGTATGCTGGAATGTTGAGATGTTTGAATGGATTGTTGTGACTAAGAAATCACTTTGGTATTGAAGTGTAGGTGAAGCAGCAAGCTAGTAAATGGTGTAGATGAGTGGTTATATTTATATTAGAAAGCAAGTTGTGAGTGTGGTTTATTTCAAAGCATTTTTAAAGTTCATAAATTGAATTTAATTATGGCACTTGGTTACTTTTAAATTATTTATCTTGAAATGATCTAGGTTTGCATGTCTCTAGTTTTGTATTTATATCGCATGCAAGTTTCTGAATTGTATATTATTAATATTTATGCACTTTAGTAGCAAAACAATTTATGTAGAAACATGCTTTCGAGCTAAATTAATGTATTTACCAGATAAAGAGAAAAGAAAGTTTTAAGTAGCTTAAAAATATTTTAAATGCCTATGGTTTACCCTAGCCCCCAAAGATTACAGACCGAAGTAACATATATGTGTATGATAAGTGTGATTGGGAAAGTCATTAACTATAGGGGGTTGGAATCAGAGTCAGTTAGTCACCCTCTACACGTATACAATAGTGTAGATCTACCTGATGTTAGGATGGGTATCGTGATCCCCGAGGTCCCTCATCGACCACTACACAGAGAGATTTTCCCCAATCCTAGTGACGTGTGTGAGTTCTGTTACTGTTATGTACAGGTACGATCACAAACGATAAGTTTCCTTGGGTTACCAAATAAGACAAGTTTCAGAAAAAAAACACATCATCATATGTGAGATTGCAGATATCAAGAAAGCTATACTATGAGAAAGATTTATGAGCATTATTATCGTTTTCAAATAAAATTACTTTTATATATTATGCATGATTAATATTTTATTAATTCAAGTTAAAGTATTAAGTTTTCTTAGAAATCTTTTGGGAGGTGTATTCATATTTTGGAAATAAGTTTCAAAGTTGATAAGTACCCACTCATTGAGTTATTACTTACCACTTGTTTCCTTGTTTTATAAAAACCCTCCCCAAATGCAGGTGCGAGCCAGAGACTAAAGGGCACTCCGTCGAGTGTGCACATGGACTGATTTGTGAAGCTACTGCACTAGTAGGTTTATAACCGCACTATCATGTATTTGCATCCCTTTTAAACTTAATGCATGTTTCATAAATTTGATTTAAGAAATCATACTTAGTGCGTTTGGTATAATATCTTAGCAAACCATATGTGCACTTTATTTTATTTTAATTCAATGGATTTTTATGTTATCTTGAATAAAATCGTATTCATGATTGATAATGGGTTGGATGAGGGCATTGAGGCTCAGAAGTTGGGATTGGAATAATTTTAGAAGTGCACAAGTTTTTCCTTCATGTTTTACAGAGTAGATTTTTCAAAAAGTAGTCGTTGTACTGTCGGATTTTAAATAAACCTGATTTACAAACGTATTTTGAAAATGTATTTTGAAGAGTTTCATAAAGATTTCAATAAAAGAAAAAAGACTTAGTTTCACGAGAACCTTTCAGTTAGTGTAGATCCCGTCCGAAGGGCTACCGTGAGGTTGCCGGGTAAGCTGCCTAGGGTATAAGGAAGAGGAGCCTGTCATAGAATGTGTCATATATAGATATAGTGATTTTATAATTAGTGCCTCCTAACTTCAAAAAGTTTGGATGAATCAATCAAATTCATACATTGCATTTGAATCAAATAGGAGAGAAAATGCAATGAATAAATTTGATTGGTTCATCCTAATTTTTTAAAGTTATAAGCTACTCATAATAAAATCATACTCTATATACATATATACATACATACATAACATTTTCCTTCAGCCAAGTTGGAAATTTCTCTGAATGTTGCTTCCAAAGTAAATTTTCGTTTTTCTCAAGACTTTTATTGAATTATTTTAACTCTCCCAAATATCCTTAGAAAACACAAAAAAACAAAAAAAAACAAAAAAAAACAAAACAAAAAACAAACAAAAAAAACAAAAAACAAAAACAAAAACAAAAAAAAAACAAAAAACGAAAAAACAAAACAAAAACAAAACAAAAAACATAAGCAACAAATGTTTTTAAATGCTCATACTAGAACTCTAAAACTTATAATTTATAGTTAAATACACTTACTCTAAATATGGTTCCACTAAACTAGCATTGAATATGAGATATAGATGAACATTTTCCAACATTTCATCAGTCAATGTAATAGAGGAACCAAATGAAATTGGATGACCTTCCAAAGTAGCATCATTAGAGAAATCTTGATTGGGATGCTCTTGACAATTTAATTCAACAAATTGACTCATATACACACACAAAATGTCATACACTCATCTGCAAGTTAGCATTTTGCAATACAACTTTCAGGTCTTACACGATTCTTTACATACCTTTTACGTACCTTCATGTATCTAAATATATATAATGTCAAAATAGTATTATTTATAAATAAGTAAATAAATAAAAATTAGGTAATATAAAAAAAAAAAAAACAATATGAATAGATTTTGTACCTTTCAAAAGGGTACATCTAATGGTATTGAATAGATCCAGCTCGTCGTATTTCTCGCCTAAATGAAATGGTAAGTGAATCATGATATCAAAAAATGAAGGTAAAAAATAAAAAAATAAAAAAATAAAAAAATAAAAAAAAACTTTCAAACATACATAATGTTTCCACAACTTCATTTTCAAGGGTTGTAATTTTATCTTTATCAATAATGCATTGGTATATTTTTATCAAAAAAGGAACACAAAATATTGCTTGTTTGGTCCTTTTGGTAGCATTCCTCTTAAAGCTACTAGCAATAATTGCTACATCAAAATGTGACAGCCATGAGATTTTAAACCTATAATTTTCAATTCTTCCATTGACACATATCTCTCAATGTTAGTACTATACCAATCAGGCATCTTTAAATTAAATAGCCATTGCAAAACAATTTTTTCTCAACCTTGGACAATGTATGTGTTGGAGGAAGATATGTTTTAGTTCCATGATCTTGAGGATGTAGCTCTTGTCGAATTCCCAGATCTTCTAAATGCTTACGAGCATTGATTCCATCTTTGGTTTTCCCATTAATATCCAATAGTACTGTGCCAAGTATGCTCTCACAGACATTTTTTTTCTATATGCATTACATCTAAATTATAATGTAATGTCAAGACCTGGAAAATAAATAAGAGAAATAATTATTAGAAATTACATTATAACTTCTTTGAATATAAAAATATACATAATATAATGCAAGTAGCATTTACCTTGCAACATGATGCTTTTTTTTTCCAAATTTGTGTAGTATGACCATCCTCTTTTGGTTTTCTCTTTGTAAGTTTTCCTTATTCATTCTTAAAATCTTTAAGAGCAAGTGAAATATTGGTACTAGTCATGATTCTAGGACTTTGCCCTTTCTTTTCTTTTCCATTAAACCAAGATTTTTTTTCCCTGATAAGGACGAGATGGTTATAGAAATCGTCTATGTCCCATATATGCAAACTTTCGACTAAATCTTAAACATTTTGAGTCGGTTTTTTCAACACATACAAGACATGTTGTTTTACACTTTATGGTACAGCGAACAAGATTTCCATAGGTCGGAAAATCATTTACAGTCCATATCAAAATTGCTTTCAAATTGAAATTTGTTTTACTAAAAGCATCAAAAGCATCCACTCCCTTGTTCCATAACTCATCTAAGTCTTTAATAAGGGGTTGTAAATATATATCAATATCATTTCTAGGCTGCTTAGGTCCTAGAATCAATAAAGTCAACAAAATATTTTCTGTTTTCATGCACAACAAGGGTGGTAAATTGTATGTAACAAGCATTATAGGTCAGCAACTATTTTAGGGCTCAAATCGCTAAAAGGATTATAACCATCTGTGGCAAGACCAAGTCTATGGTTTCATGGGTCTATTGCAAAGGAAGGTCACTTATCGTTAACTAATTCCCATGCTAAAGAATACACAGGGTGACACATTTTGGCATCTTCACTTTTATAAGGAAAATGCCACCTTAAATCTTCTACTATTTTGATGGCCTAAACATTCTCCTAAGCCTTGGTATAATAGGAAAGTATCTCAAAACCTTTGTTGGAACACCTTTTTCTATTTTCTTGCTACACTCATCTACCACCCATCTTGAAAGCTAACATTTTGGACATTTATCTAATTTTTCTTTCACTTTTCTAAACAAACAACAACCATTTACACAAGCATGTATCTTTTCATATATTAAATCAAATGACTTGAGAAATTTTCTCACTAAAGAAACAGACTTAGGAATCAATTTTTGTTGGTAACATATCATGCAACAACTCTAAAAGTTGTTGAAACTCTTATCAGACCGTTTATATGTGGCTTTAAGTCTATAAAAAGCCACGATTGATGATAATTTTGTGTATTTTGTACAATTTGGGTACAAAGGAGTCTCTCCATCATCTAGTAATTTGGTAACATCCTCATCATTTCTTTCTTCTAAAGGTGTATTAAATTCTACATCATGCATATAAGTAGCTTCATACAAGTTATATGCATATGAGATTTCCCTCTTTTCAATTTGATCAACTATAGTTACTTGTTCCCCATGATGAAACAAACTTATGTATGCAAGGTCCATTCCCTTTATAGTAAAATGCTCACAAATAGTCTTAATATCATGGTGGCTTAAATTTCGACAATGTTTACATGGATAGAGAATTTTATCTGGATTCCCTACATTGTTTTGACCTATTTTTTCACAAACTTCCTTATTGCATCCATTTACTCTTTAGTTTTTATGATAAACCAAAGAGTTATAAATAAATTAATAATATTATAAACTACTTATAATAGAGACTACACATATTTTTATATTTACCTACTAAGGTGCATCCATTCTTTATACATAATTTTCATACATGTGACAAAATTGTATCCTTTATCCCATTCAAAATAATAAAAAGTTAAATACGGATAATTACTAGTTTATAAAACAACTAGAGCATAATCAACCAAACAAACCAAGTTGTAGTACAACTTTAAGATAGCTTTTCAAAATCAAATTGCACTGAAGCAAAATGCCCTAAAAATATTGATAACTAAACCCAATTAACCAAATCAAACCCACAAAGCACAAATGAAGAAACTAAAAAGATGCATCAATAAGAAAACTCCAAAAACAAATTGCGAACATTCGATGATAGAGATCACAACATTTGCTACTTAACAATATGCCTACGAACCATATCAAAACTATGAGCCGTACTTGTAAGAATATATGTAATATAGCAAACAAGTTAAGGTTACATTATAATTTGAAATTTTCACTTTATCAATCACAAAAGACTTGATACTAACCTTAAAATGAGTTTGTTCTAAGTCTAAAATCTTTACTTAGTTTTGCTCAATTAACTAGAAAGCCTTAAATCTTAATCACAGTGTTTCATAATGGACTCTATAGCTGGTGCAATAGCCTTCTCAACTCAGTTATCGAATTCCACTAAATAAAAATCTCTAAGCTACAGAATTCTCATTTAATATAATCTACATTAAAATCCACAAAAGTTAAAAATTAATTATCAAAAACCATATAATTAACTTGAAACTTAGAATGAAATAACTAGGAAGAAAATATAACATCAATTGACACGATTTGGCTCATTATCATTTCTGGAGCAAAACTTTAGTAATCCAAACAAGTGATTAGATTGATTAAATTAGGGGAAAAAACACAAAGTTCTGATTTGTAGCAAAACTAGATAGGGGAGAGTTTGTTGCTTGGCTAGTGTATTCAAGATAAACCAAGAAAACATAATATTGTAACTATGAATGTCAATTGTTTTTATTCTTTTTTTTTTTTTTTAATTTACACTTGTAGACTTGCATTGTCTTGTAATGCAAATTATTAAAAGAATCTCTAGATATAATACTTTGGAGTTACTTTCATTTGCTAGGTTGTTGCAGATAATTTGTAAGGTTGGGGGAGGAAATTGTAATTGAGGTAGCTTCTTTTGCTACCATTGATTATAATCTTCGTTCATTTTATTTATAAAAATACAGTTGATTTTACAGGTTTATTTTCTTTTTTCTCTAAAACTACTGCATTTGTAATCTCAACTTCAATTGTTACTTGCTACCATTTCCATTTGTGCCTAGAAACATTACATGACTGCATTGAACTAGGCCTGCAACATTACATGACTACATAGAAATAAGCCTGCAACATTTTATCACTAATTAAATAAAACTAATACATGAATTAGCATTAAAGCCACATGGCCCAAAACCGTATTTTCCTTATATTTATCACTTTTAGGCATATGCCCTACAACATTTTATCATGATCAACTATGAGACAAGGTTAATTATTCTGATTCGCAGCAAAACGAGCCATGGTTGGTATATTTGATAGGTTTGCTGGAATGTCTCTAACCTTCAACTTGGAGAGTTATACAATTCTTTCAGGAATGGAATCAGAAATCTAATTAACACTGAGATCAATAAGAGTCAAATTTTCATAATCTATTATTTGTTCAAGAATTTCATTATTCAAGTTATTCAGAGAAAGTTTAAGTTGCTCTAAAACCTTGAATTTTCCTAGGTTGGTAGGAACAGACCCATAAAAAAAAAAATAAAAAAAAAAAAGTTTGTATTTCAAGCTTTTGAGACTAACTAATTTATCTAACTTACACCAATTTTTCCATACAAAAGATTGAAAGATGAATCCAAGGATTCTAATCCAACAAAACCATGAAAAGTAGGCAAAGAACCAACCAACCTGTCTTGCCAAAATTCAACAACTTCAACCCATCAACTTTTCCACAACTTGTGATGAACTCATTTTGGATTATTGAGCTCAACTAGTTGTTGGAAGCATCAAGAGCCTGCAATTTTCCTTTATATTTTCTCAGTCATCAGAAAAGTATTAAAAAAACCCATGAAAGAAAAATAAAAATAAAAGAATTTAAAGGTTGACCCATAAGTATGTTCTTGATAATTAGGAAGATTGGACAAAAATATCTCATTAATCTTCAAAACCTGACCATTTTATACTTGTACAGGTTTTGTTTCTTTCAAGTTTATTACAAAACTCTTTGCTAACTAAGTAAATAGAAAAAATAAATAAATGAAAGCATCAAATGTTCTTCAAGTAGCATACAAACAGATGTGTAAAAAAACACTTAGAAACCAATTCTTCAATTTTTACAATAATACTTATAGAACATGAAACTTGACATTGAACTTTACTCTTGAAACTGAAAGTGTTACTTCAAACAATCAAAAACTTATAGATGAAAGCATGCAACCAAGGACCACACATAATTGATTCAATGCAAGCATGAGAAAGTACTAGTTAGTTCCAAAATCCATACAAGCTTGTTGCAATCTCTTTTGAATAAAGAAGAATGACGAAAAAATAAGCAGAAGAACGGCATCAATAGTGTGGCAGATGATGAAAATAGTCTATTAGAAGAAGATGAAAGGTTTGGGCAAGAATAGAGAAAAGACCAGTGGTTAGACAAGTTCAAACAAGTTAAAGAATAGAGAGATGAGAGGAAAATAATCTAACAATAATAATATTATTAAAACATTACTTGAGCTAGCACCCATGTTTTTGGGTAGGTGTAAAAGTTTTAGCAGGTTTTTCTTTTTGTTTCCTTGCTATTGGCTTTTGAGAACTAGTATTTTTTATTTTTTATTTTTGGTTGGTAATAACTGTATATCTAAAATACTATAACATTCAAATTAAACTAATGAATTTATTTGTTATTGTGTAACATTCATGAAATACTATATTGTTACTATTAGAAAGTAATAAAAGACTAAATTGTTACTGTTGGGATTTTTATATTTCTTAATATGGGCTTAAATATTAAATAACAATTATATTAAAGGCTATCCATTTTAACAGAGTCAAATAAGTAATCTATTAATTGGACTCTAGAGATATCTATTGAATACGGGCTTTAATATGTAGAAACCTAAGACTAATTAAATTAGGGTTAATAGGAACCTAATTAGATTAGTATATAAAGAATATTATTAGGGTTATAGTCCTAAAATCAAATCAATGTGATTTTTGCTCTCCTTCTCCTTCCCCATTCAAGAACAAAATTATATAGCAACCTAAGAAAATTTAGTTGTGAAAGACTCAATCCTACTCAAGTTTAACAATATGGATTCAGGTATATTTTCTCTACAATAATTCTTATTGATTTAATATGAGTTTCTAGATTTTGATATAGGTTTTCACCTATTGAAGTTATATCCAACAAGTGGTATCAGAGCGAACTCATATTTAATCATTGAGAAAATTAATTTTGATGCCTTTCATGTTTTCTATGAGTGCTTTTAGAAAATAATTGAAGAATAAATACTCAATTAATAAACTGTGATTTGTGTTTGTGCGTATAATATGAAGAGAAAGTGATTGTTCTGCTTTAAATCTTGTCCAAATCGTTCTTTCTACTCAGTGCCGTATGTAACTTTTGTAAAGCTCATGGCCATGAATTTCATATGCATAAAGAACATGTTTCAAGTTCTTTTATTTATTTATTTTCTTTTGTCACAGTTGTTTGTTGAGACATGTTTTTGTTTTAAAAGAAAATTGATTGATTATCATTCTTTTAAATCACAAGTCCAGGGGTCCCATGTCATAATTCTTCTTTGTATTAACCTGAGGATCTTGAAGCAAGAATATATATATATTTTTTAATCAGGTTTGCTTTTAGGGAAAAAAAAAAAAAAAAAAAAGGGGTGGCAATAGTATGGAATATATATATATATATATATATATATATATATATACACATATGTATTTATTGGATGATGGTGCCTTTTGTGTGTTTTACTTTTGGACTATGTATATTCTGGAACAATTAGACAGCCATCAATCTTTTGTTAATATTATTATTATCTTTATTTGAACAAAGGGTTGTTTCATATGTATTTTAATTAGACTTTTTTGGTGTATTATAGAATTGTTAAATTCACTTTGTTTTAGATTGTTATGAAAATTTTTTGTTTATCTTTCGTATTCGAAAAAAATTGTCTAATATTTTAAAATAAATTGAATTGAAATTATATGTTACCAAAGTAACCTCTATAATTAAATTTGCTTATTTTGGAATATTAAGATGTGTATGTCTATTGTTTATATGAATAATGATTGGCCCAAAGTAATGTTATTGTTTGGTCAAATAATGGGCATACTTATGGTAATAAATATGTGACGATTATTAGATTTTCCATGTAAGTAATAATTTAGTCTAAAGAAAAGTTTATTACTTGACAGGATTAATTGTCAATATTTGATTACTAAACGGAGAGTATCACATACAGTTGATATTTTTGTCTAAAGACTAAATGTCAATGTTCTGCTAGGTATTTTGTTTTAGGGTCCACTATTATGGGAATTATTTAATCATGTCATGTATGAATTTATTAATTGAGTACTTTTATGTTATGACATGATTATTAATTGTGAGCTTGTATTTGATTTTGTTCTCAATTCAAGTATTACTTTCTCTTCAACAATAACTACTAATATCAATTTCATTCTTGTGCTTAGTGGAACGAATTTCAAGAATTGGAAAGAGAACGTTATGATTGTTCTCGGTTGCATGGATCTTGACCTTGTGCTTGGGGAAAAATAGCTCGTATCTTTTAATGAGAATAGTTGCGCTAATGAAAAGGCGAGCATGGAGAAATGGAACCATTCTAATCGCATGTGTCTTATAATCATGAAACGTTTCATTCCGAAAACTTTTAAAAGCTCTATGCCCAAAGAGAAAAATGTTAAGAAGTTCCTCAAGGAAATAAAACATCATTTTGCGAAAAACGAAAAGGTTGAAATAAGTACCTCTTGGTTAACCTTGTTTCAATGAAGTATAAAGGAAAAGTGAATATAAGGGAGCATATTATGGAAATATCTCATATTGCTTCCAAACTAAAGGTACTAAAGTTACAATTGTCTAATGACTTGCTAGTACGCTTAGTACGCTTAGTTTTTAGTTTAAAATGAGTTACAACACTCAAAATGATAAGTGGACTCTTAATGAGCTCATATCTCACTCTGTGTAAGAAGAGGAAAGATTGAAGCGAAAAGGTTTTGAAAGTGCTAACTTAGCAACCATCTCTAAGCATAAGAAAAGAAAAAGAAAAAAAGAAGCTGCAATCGGGACATCACAGCATAAGGTGCAAAAGAAGCAGGATGGAAAGTTTGCCTATTACTTTGTAAGAAAGTTGGACACATGAAGAAAGAATGTCCCAAATATGCTAACTGGCATATCAAGAAAGGTATGCTTCTCAATTTAGTTTTTTTAAAGTTAATTTAGCTTCTATACCTAAACACACTTGGTGGATAGATTCTGGTGCCACTACTCACATAAGTTTGTCTATATAGAGCTACCTGTGGAGCCAACAATCAAGTGATGCTGAAAGATTCATCTATGTAGACAACAACAAAACAGTTGCAGTAGAGGCTATAAGAACTTTTAGGTTATTGTTAAAGACTGGTCAATTTTTGAATTTGGAAGAGACTTATGTGGTACCGTCTTTTAAACGAAATTTGGTTTCAGTTTCTGTTTTAGACAAATTTTGTTATTCTTGTTCATTTAGAAATAATAAATTTGGTCTTTTTTAATATTCGAATCTTATTAGTACCAGTTATTTATGTTTTCATGATAATCTATATTTGTTGGATATAATTATCTCAATTAATGAAACATTGCATATAAATTCACAAGTTAGAAAACAAAAATTAATTTATAGGAATTCCGCCACACTATGAAACAAGCGTTTAGGTCATATCTCTAAACAGAGAATTCAAAGGCTTGTGTCTGATGAGATTCTTAATCCCATTGATTTGATAGATTTCGAAGTCTGTATTGAGTGTATTAAAGGGAAACAGACAAACATTAGGAGATTAGGTGCCAACAGGTATTCTGATGTCTTAGAACTAATTCATACTAATATTTACAGACCATTTCCTACAGCTTCTTGGAATGGTCAATGATATTTTATTATGTTTATAAATGATTATTCAAGGTATGGGTAACTATATTTGATACATGAGAACTCTCAATTCCAGGATGTTTTTAAGGTCTTCAAAGTTGAAGTTGAAAATCAACTTGGCAAGAAAATTAAAGCTGTCAAATCTGATTGTGGTGGTGAATACTATAACAGATATGATGGATATGGTAAACAACGTCCAGGACCTTTTGCGAAATTCCTAGAGGAATACGGTATCGTCTCGCAATACACAATGCTAGGCAAACCTAGCATAAATGGTGTTGTTGAAAGACGAAACAGAACACTTAAGAACATGATAAGAAGTATGATCAATCATTCTTCTTTACCAGAATCCCTCTGGGGAGAAACACTAAAGACTGCAGCATATATCCTCAATAAGGTTCCAAGCAAAGCGATAGCTAAAACCCCTTATAAATTGTAAACGAGTAAGAAGCTTAATATTAGGCATTTACACATTTGTGGTTGTCCACCTGAGGCAAGGCCTTATAGGCTAAATAAGGAAAAAAAAAAAATTCGGACTCAAGAACTATAAGTTGCTACTTTGTTGGGTACTCTGAATGATCAGGGGGTTTCAAGTTTTACGATCCCACTACTAGAACTATTTTTGAGACGGAAATGCAAGATTTCTTGAGGAAGTTGAGTTTGTGGGGGGAGATAAGATTAAAAACATTGTCTTTAAAGAGGAATTTGTTTCTCTTTCTACTATTGTTATTAATAATTATCAGGTTTCTATTCTTGACATTATTCAAAATGCAAATCCAGAATATCAAGACAATGTAGAAGAGCTCCCTGTGCAAAATGAAGAAATTATACCCGAAGTGCAAACTCAACAACCTCAAAAGGATGTACCATTGAGACGATCCACTAGAGAAAGGAAAAGTGCAATTCTATATGACTATGTTGTTTTTCCCCAAGAACATATGGTTGATATAGGAGTGGTGGAAAATGATCCAATCAACTTCCATCAAGCCAAACAAAGTTTTAATTCTTAAAAGTGGATCGATGCTATGAATGATGAGATGAATTCCATGAAAAACAATGACGTTTAGGATCTCGTTGAATTGCTTGAAGGTGCGAAACCCATTGGTTGCAAATGGATATTTAAGACCAAAAAGGATTCAAAAGGCAATGTTAAGAGATGTAAGGCTCGCCTAGTTGTTAAGGGTTTCACTCAGAAAGAAAACATTGATTATAAAGAGACTTTCTCTCTAGTTTCAATGAAAGATTCTTTCAGGATTATAATGACACTTGTGGCTCATTTTGATTTGGAGTTACATCAGATGGATGTAAAAACTACGTTTCTCAATGGTGACATTGACAAAACAATATATATAATGCAACCAGAAAACTTTATATCTGATGACCCAAGGAAAATTGTCTATAAACTAAAGAAATCCATCTATGGTCTCAAACAGGCTTCCCGTCATTGGTATTACAAATTTCATCAAATTATTATCTCGAATGAGTTTGAGATAAATAAAGTTGAAGATTATGTATATCATAAGTTCAATAGTAGTAAATATATATTTCTGGTGTTATATGTCGATAACATACTACTTGCTAGCAACTATATAGGCTTACTGCATGAAACCAATAGATTTCTAACAAAGAATTTTGATATGAAAGATCTTAGGGACGCCTTTTTATATTAGGCATAAAGATACAACGAGATCAAACTCGAGTTAGCCTTAGGTTATCATAAAAGAGCTATATCGAAAAAGTTCTTGATAGATTCGACATGAAATATTGTGCACCAGAAGACACCCTTGTAGCTAAAAGAGACAAGTTTAGTCTCAATCAATGCCCTAAAAATGAGTTGGAACGAAAAGAAATGCAAAAGATTCTTTATGCATCGGCTATAGGAAGTCTAATATATGCTTAAGTATGCACGTGTCCGAACATTGCGTTCATATTGGGAATGTTGAGTAGATATTTAAATAATCTAAGGATGGATCATTGGAAAGCAGTCAAACAAGTAATGCGTTATTTACAAAGAACAAAAGATCACATGCTTACCTATCGGAGATCAGATCATTTAGAGATTATTGAGTATTCTTATTCCAATTTTACTGGATGCCAAGACAGTAAAAGATCCACATCGGATTATATTTACCTACTAGCAGAATGAGCTATTTCCTGCAAAAGTGCTAAGCAAACACTCATAGCTTCTTCCACTATGGCAATTGAATTCATAGCTTGTTATGAGGCATCTAATCATGGATATGGCTTTGAAATTTTGTCATGGGGTTACGAGTTGTGGATTGTATTGAAAGACCATTAAAGATATATTGTGACAACAATTCGACTGTGCTATATTCCAACAACAACAGAAGCTTTATGAAGTCAAAACACATAAACATCAAGTTTCTTGTTGTTAAAAAAAGAGCTCAAAGTCATTATGTGGCTATAGAATATATTGGGACAAACTCCATGATTGCGGATCCACTTACTAAGGATTACCACCCAAGGTCTTTCATGAGCACACTGCTCATATAGGTGTTGTTGTTTAGTAGGAGTTAGTATTTTTTATGTTCTTTATTATGGACATGTTTTATATTTATTTTCTACATAATAAAGTATATGGTTCAATTATAAACTCTTAATGTTATTTGTATTTGATTTTACTAAAAATTCAAGCATGACCAGTTGGAAATAGGCATGTTTGAGATCACATTGCATGTAATTTTCATGCTACGCATCAATACTTGATCTATGTCATTGAATATATTGATACAGTGACCATTGATGGATCTAGTTACGAATATATGTAACAAAGGTTGCTTTAATCTTATACTAATATAGTTGATAGACCAGATTGTAATTAAGGAGATATTTCAGAACATATAGCTTTTTCTTGTGCATTCAAAATTATAAATAATATAATTGTTTCAAGAAATATGTAGCCTAAGTGGGAGATTATTGGGATTTTTATATTTCTTAATATCAGCTTACATATTAAATAACAATTATATTATGGACTATCTATTTTAATAGAGTCAAATAAGTGATCTATTAATTGGACTCTAGATATATCCATTGGATATGAGTTTTAATGTATAGAAACCTAATATCAATTAAATTAGGATTAATGGGAACCTAATTAGATTAGTATATAAAGAATATTATTAGAGTTATAGTTCTGAAATCAAATCAACGTGATTTTTACTCTCTTTCTCCTTCCCCATTCAAGAAGAAAATTATAGAGTAACTTAAGGAGATTTGGATGTGAAAGACTCAATCCTACTCAAGTTTAACAATATAGATTAAGGTATGTTTTCTCTCCAGTAATTCTTATTGATTTAACATGAGTTTCTAGATTTTGATATAGGTTTTCACTTATTAAAGTTATATCCAAGAGTTACTAATCATACATCTATTATAGCTTTTTATATTAAAAAGCAATTATATGTGGGAAATTTATAACTTTTTAAAATGAATGCTATTAAGCAATATTATAAAATGTGAAGTTGTTGTAGTGTGAAATTCCACTTTTAACAAGTTAATGAGTTGTTTTTGTGTTTATGAGTGAAGAAATAATGCATGTTATAGTTGGATATATTGATTAGGGATTGGCCATAAAATTCTTTGCATGATTTGAGATTTTTTATTGTCATGATCTTAGTTGATTGAGTAGACAAACTTTATATGCACATGAATTATGGTCTATTACTGGAGAGTTCTCTTGTCAGGTTTTAAGCCTTAGCATTTTATTTTTGAGGGAATATTTGTTTATACTTTCTAAACACTTTTCAAATATTTATTGTATGGATTGATCTCATTAGGTTTGTTTGGACTTCATGAATTAGTGAATTGAAATGATTTTTGAGTTTTACAAGATCTATGTGAACCTATTGACATGAAGTAGGCAATTGTGTGTTTTAACTCTAGTAAAATGGCAATCTAATTTTTCCTACCTTTATGTGCGGGTGTGTGTGTGTTTAAAGCCAATTGGAAGCCAAACACATATGTGAGCCTTTCGTCTCAACAATATTATCCATGCTCTAGCCAAATTAAATTCTAGACCTTACCCTACGAGGTTGGAATTATAAAAAGAAATTAAATGGAAAAAAAGAAAGAGTTAAGTTGTATAGCAAAATTCAGGTTTATGGGAGGCAATAAAATAAAAATGTTGAAAATATATGTTTAAGTTACCTTTCAAAATAATATTAATAATAATAACAATAATCATAATCATAATCATAATCATAAAAACAATAATAGAAGTTGGAGAACAGTGAAATAAGAAAGAGTTGAGGTGTAAACCCCTAGTCTCGATGTTTAAACTCCTAGTGCTAGAAACTAGATGATAAAGTTAAAATAATAAATCTAGTTAACGATAATCTAAATCAAAATATTAAGGAGTTAATGATCGTGTAGGATTATACGATAACTGTATTGAGAAGAATTAATTAAATGCACCAATGAGAATTTTAGGATTTGTTATTTGGAATGAGTAACCAATCCAAAATTAGATTAAGTTAATAATATTGATGATAGTCAAAACAAGTCAAGGGACAAGTTTGGCATTTTATGAATTTTTAATTAGATATATAAACAAATCAATTAGAAGCAAAATCAATAAAAGAAGAAGTGAAGCAGCTGTGAAATGAAAGAAAAAGGAGGAGATTGGCGTGAAAGGCATAGTAAGGAGGACATGGAAGGCATTTTTGGATTGTTAATGATATAAATACAATACTTAGCAAAAATTTCAACAAGAAGAGAAGCAATAGGCGTGAAAAAAGAGAGCATTCAGCTGTTGGAAGAAAAAACAAAACAAGAGCAAACGTGAAAAGGAGCAGAAACGTGAAGAGAGGCAGAAGCTTGGACGGCCAAGCAAGAAGGAAGAAAAAAGGGAGCTTCCATCCACTACCCAACCTTCAAACCATTTCTCTAGGACCTCTTCCAAGTTAATCTCACCCTTCTAAACAAGAAACAAGGTGAGATATCACCTCTTCTCTCCATTTTGGTGGTTAGTTAGTGTTGTATAAGTTGGATGAAGATTATGCGGATTTAAGTTGATATTTAAGCTAGTTTTGATGAAGTTTTTGTTTAGCTTTTCTAGTGATTTGTTGGGTGATTGAAAGCCATCAAAATATGATAGAAAGATGAAGTTAGGGTTGTAAAAAGGGGCTGCCATAAACTTGATAAAAGTGGAAACAAAAATTTATTTTCATGAACTCTATCTATTTGACAAAAGTTGTGAGAGATAGTTTTGTTAAAACTTGAAAGTTTTACTCTAGAATGAGTGTGTGGGTGTGTTATGGACATGAAGAACAGTGAAAAACCTCTGAGATTAGATGGTTTTGAACCCAAATTTTAGCATGAATAAGGTTAGAAAAGCATCTAGAAATTATAGAAGTTCAATGGTAGTAGTTTTGAGCAATTTGGGAATCCCAAGCTCAAACAATGGGATAGAGAAAACCTGTGCAAGTCTGACATATATGGGGTTATTCTAGACCTCAAATCATGTCTAAGAATCATAAAAAATCATAGGTTTTGGAACGGATCGATTCCGATAAAAATTACGCAAGTTATAGCCAAAATAGTACCATTAGAGAGTCGATAAGTGAAATAACTATGTAAATATAATTTTTATTGCATGGAATGAATTTAGTTTATCATAATTAGGTAAAATAACCCTAGATATGAAAGAAAAACTAAAGCCGTTTGTCCGATGCGGAAACGCGCATTAAAAAGCCCAAAACAAGGTGTTTTTCTTAAATTTGACATAGCAAATGATAGAATTTTTTGACGAAATTTGATATGCGACTAGAATGTGAGATAAGAGCACCATAGGAAAAAGAATGAAGAAAAACGGAGCCTCGAGTAGGCTACTGCGTTATATTCTGTTATAGGGTGTCAAAAGAGGCGAAAAATTTTGATTTTTCGTTTCGGGCCTCGAAAAATTATATGGATTACGTGAGGGTGTCCCTAGGGGTCCAAAACTGAAACTTTTACAAAGAAATCAGAATTAGGGAGTCTCGGTTGAGTTATAAACAAGTTGGGAAGTTATAGTGTAAAAATGGTCTTTAATTGAAAATGTTAATTTAAAGTAAGTTATGAGATTGTAACATTTGATAATAAGAAATTGTCACGTAGGTGACGAGCGAGCGAGCGAAGTCCGAGAGACTCATCGAGACGCTTGATTCGGATTTGCTTGACTTGGAGGTAAGTGTACTATCACTCATGTTTAAGTCCATTCCTTTGTGTTAAATATTGTATATAAATGTTAAGTGAGAACGAAAATGATTTTCCAATATCAAAGTTCAAGTTTTTGATTATATGAGTTCTTATGAAATTCATAAAGTGATATAAATCAATATAAGTTATTTTCTTTAGAAAGTTGAATTAAAAGAACTTTCAAAGTTTATAAAGTATGTAGTGTTGTGCTTTTGCACTTAATAAATCTAGTTTTACAAACACATATATATGCCCTAAGAGTTTATGAGATTTAGCGCTACGTGATGATGTAGAAAATTCCGTCCATAATCGCTCAGATTAGAGAGAAGTTAGCATTGTGCGACGAAACAGAAAATTCTGTCCGTAGTTGCTCAGTTTCCTAGAAAGTATAGCGCTACGTTGCGATATAGAAAATTCCGCTCGTAGTAGCCTAGAGTTTTAGCACTACAACTGCGATGCAGAAAATTCCGCGTTGTAGTTGCTCAGCTATGAGAGTTATCACCCTACGTGCGATGCAGTAAATTCCATATCATAGTAGTTGAAATACCGTAGTAGCTCACGTTGGCGTTAATTAAAATCGCTGTGATGGATAGAGTACTTTGAGGGTGTACATGGGGATTTTGAAAGAAGATATTAAGATTTTGAAAGTTTTGAAAATGAATAAAATTTTAGTTTATTATATTGTTGCTTGTTATATTATATGATCTTGTTGAACTAACTCGTTCGTCGAATGTGTAGCTTATTTATATCTTTAGGTGCGACCGTAGTTCGGTGGAGAGACGACATTCTCATTTCATACATTCTTAGGTGGGCAAGTTATGAATAGACGTATATAAAACATGTATATGGAATTGTATTACATGATGATTATGACATTCACTTTTTGGGGTTGTATAAATGTAAATATATTTGTAAATTTTCATGAGTTTTCATGTATGATGTATATATTCATCTTCTAGTATGAGTTCATGCATAATGTGGTGGAGATGGTGATAAATAATGTATGTTTGTGGATATAGAAATTGGGAGGAAATGAAATTATAGTCGAAGTGTATGTTCATTTGCAGGTAAATTTTGGATTTGTCAAAAATACAGTCGTTGTGCTGCCGAAATTTTTCTAAAATTATTTTAAAACAAAATTGTGAAAAATTTTATCACTCTCAACTATTTTAAAGAAAACCAAATTCGTCAGTTTTAAACAAGTAAACCGGCTAAAAAAGTTAGAGGTTCGCTTCTCGGATTTCTTCAATCCGACGAGTTAGGTTCAGGAAGTTCGTTGAAGTGTCTGGCGGGATCCTCCAGACGAAAGCCTAGATAAGATCTGGTTCGAGTCCTGTCATGAGGTATAGTGCTAATTGTAAAATTCAAAGAGTTGCAATATGTAATCTTTGAAGGTGATTCAAGCTCTTTTTGAATTCCTTTTCCAGTCCTTTGTTACCCAACTCCCTTAGCCTCGTTACACCCTGTAAAAGATTTATTGATTAATAGGGAGTCATGATCTCTTGGATTTAGTTGACTGTGTGATTTACAATATTCTTAAATGTCTGATTCGTTGATGAGATCCATTATTGTGTTTTAACATTTGTTCTATACAATATTTATACAAGCTAGATGTATATTTGAATTTCTTTGTGCATAGATTATATTTGTTTGTATTTTGTTAGAGTATACCCTAGGACTCTTGACAATGGTAAAAGTGTTTGAATATTAAGTCAGCCCACCCAAAATGTCCAAATAAGATATACTGGGTTATGGGGTCATGGAACGGGTTCATCCAAGATGGCCCAGACACTAACCCAAGATCCAAATTATATTTGGATAGGATGAAATAACTGCTAAGGTAGTTAATTGCAAATACAACTCCTTTTGGTAGTTATCAAACTGCAAGAGATATATATATAATAAGAGGCTAGAAATACTGATATAATGAGAGATGATTTTACAAAAATAAAAAATAAAAAACCAAACATACGTTCTTCTTCTTCTTCATATCAGTAAAAGAGTAGAAACACAAACACATAATCTCTCAATTTTTTTGGTTCTTACACTGTGACAAGAGTAGGCTTTCCATCTTGTGATTGCTTTCCATACCTGTGGTACTATTATATTGATCCTACTTTGAACTAATGGTACGTTTAATTTACTATTTTTATTATTAATTTTGCTTAATAGTGATCTAAAAATATTGACAATTGTATCCGAGCATGTGTTAACAGTACTTTGGTCTGAATTGTTTATATTTTTTTGTTTTGTTAAATAGAATGTTGCATGCAACTTAAATCATATTGTAGTGTAGCAAGATATGGATGGTCAGGGCATTAGAAAATTGCAAAACTATGTGAACATATGGAAACCCAAAACTATTTATTGGGTATAATGCCATCTAAAATTTTTCTTTTATATGCAATTTGTATATCATTAGATAGGCCATGAAAAGAGCTTTCCAACTATATATTATAAACCAAATTTGGATTGAAAATAAAATAAAATAAATAAAAAATAAAAAGAAAGAATGATTTTGAATCAAAACTTTTGAAATCAAAATCTGGAAAACTGTTCATAGGTTGAAGATGATGATTGTAAGGCTCAAATTCAAATAAACTCAAGAAATTAATTGAGCTCAAATAAAAATTAATAAATGAGCCCAAATTAAGTGTAAACCCAAGTTACATAATAATATTAAGGGTTTTGTTGAAAACTAACCTTATTTGGATGACCCTAGTGAGAAATAACCCTTCAGTTGGTAAGGCTGTGCAGAAGGCTATATGTTTGGACAAAAATACCCCTGGTTACTCAGGAAATTACAAATGCACCATTCCCTTGTTTCCCTACCAAAAATCGAGTGGTTGATTGTGGTCCCAACCCTTTTCGGTAAGCCTGAAGGAAAACAAACAACCATCTGCCGAAGTCATAACCGTCGCCCATGCCCGTCGCCCGTCGACCCATCAGCGTCGCACCTAAGCTACAGGACAGTCGTCAATGTCACAGTGACCAGCCGTTTTGTTCGACTGTTCCCACTCGTCACCAACACACCTCCAACCACGACGTCTTTTAAACCTCGACCTACCACCGTTGGAATGTGAAAACGGGACAAGGGAAACCCGACCCAGGGATCCCACTGTTGTTCAGTGTTGTGATTTACTGGGTAAGAAACCCTAAGCTACTGATCGAGGAATCGGAAGAAAAGGCGACCCACCCACCGTGGAAGCGCCTCTGAGTGACGACATATTGGTTTCCTCCACCGACCCGAAGTCCCAACGTGTGTGCATTACGAGAATGAAAATGACAGCGACGAGCTATTCGTGCCGCCGTTGAACTTCGCTATGGTCGATCATGACGTTTTCAGGTCCGGCTTTCCTGATTCTCCTAATTTCAGCTTCTTGCAATCTTTAGGGCTCCATTCTGTTTTGTGAGTATATCTATACACCTTCTCATATACATATATATACATATATGTTACAGAATTTATTTTTTTTTTAAATTAAAAAAAATTATGATAATTTTTTTTTGGTTGTTTTGTTTGTGTTAGGTGTTTGTGTCCGGGCCCGTATCTGGAATCAGTTCATGAGTTCTTTAAGGCTAATGGAATCCAGCTTTTGCAGTTCCCGATTGATGGATGCAAAGTATGATATCAATTTTGAGATTTGAATTTTGTCATTTGATTATCAAAATCGAAGTTTCAATTGCTTACATTTATAATGGGTGTTATACGTGCATGAACGAGGAAGGTGGATTGTTTTAGATGAAGTTATTGAAAACGAATATGTGTTTCTGTTCTTGAAGGAAAATTTGGCTTTCTTTTGTGTGTGTGTGTGTGTGTGTTTTATGTTCATTGGGAAGATATGCTTTGTGTTTTTGGTATGATTTTTGTGTTTTGTGAAGTTCATCGTCTGCTTCTCCGATTGCAAGTGAGAGAAGTGGTCCATCTGATGTTTGATTATTTGGTGAGATTGAAAATGTTTATCTCTGAGGTAAAAATTGTATTGATTACTGGTTATCCAAGGGTTGTTGAATTATTTAGTGTGAAGTCATAGCTTTTCCATAATAGAATAAAATAGTAGAGAGCCTTTTTTTCTTTAACCTATTACTATTGGTAACACTTGTCGATTCCATTCCTTGTTATATTGTTCTGCATAACTTATGATATGGGCCATAAATGATTGATGAACACCACCGCAACTCCTCCGTTCAACATTTGTTGGTGTCATTGAAATGTACATTTCAACGTTGACGTACTCGCTATTGTGTCACCATTTCGGTACAAATGGCAAAAGAACAAGGGACAAAAAAGGTAGAGAGGAAATAGCTAAAAATGCAGCTCAGCTGGGGTTGAAGTTATAATGCCAATATTATTAGTAATGTATTATTTATGAGGTCAAGTGAAGACATTCTTTTCCGGATATCAAGAGAGGTGATATTAATAAAAAGCAATGTTATGTGAATATGATATGATGTGGGTTGTGTCCCCCTTCGGGAGTGTCGGTGGCAGTCTCACGTACCCACCTATTTATTGTAATATTGGGATACGTAAAAATATCTTCAAATGGCAAGGACCCCCACCACACTACTTCCCTCCATCCTCCCTTCCCACCACCACATGGAATCTTGACAGTTGAACAGTGTTGTGCTGCATTCTCAACTGAACACACTGGTATCATCCTCTTTTCTTTCTCTTTTATGTCTTCATTCGTTATTTCTTTCCTGTTTTAGCCACATTATAGTGCATTATGTTGTGTCTGTCTAAGACATTATTTTTTAATAAGTATATAGGTGGTTACAAAGCAAAACCAAGCATGGAATGCAGCAGCAGTGCAAGTGGGAGGAAGTCTCCACCGCCCTTCATCAAGTTAGTGTGGATGTATGGTATATTGAATTTACTATTGTGCAAATGGGTGGATGGATTCAACGACTTTAATGCAACTGCTGATCATAATGTGATGAGTTATGGTTTCCCTCGACCATTGATGGTGGGCCTTACTCTCATTCATGGAGCTGCTGCCAAAGGAGCAGGTTCTTCTCTTCTCCCACTCCCATCCAAATTTTGTCTGCTTTTATTACATGATCCTACTTTTATATTTAAGTTTGACTGCTAATTTCCTTTTGAGGTTCCATTCCATTTTGAGCTGTTGCATTTAGCATATATCGTAGTTTTTGGAGCTGTACTGGTAGCCCTTTGCTTACTCTATTAGTTTCCAAAATCAGAATCTCTTAGCCCAACTACCTCCCTCTCTCTCTCCCTTGTGTTTGTGGTTGCAATTATGGATATTGTGGAGTTATATAAACGTCAAAAAATGAAGTGTACCAAATAGCGACTCATAACCACCTTTCTTAATTCAACAAAACACAATGGAGATCAGTCTCATTTATGTGAATGTTCAAACAGCTTGAGAAAAGCAACATTTATCCAATTTATCATACATATCTTAGTTTCATGACCTTTTCTTTTCTGCTTTGAATCCAGAGTCTGTCTGGATGGAACATTACCAAGGTATCATATCCATCGAGGATACGGATCAGGTGCTAACAACTGGCTCATTATGTTGGAGGTACATGATGCATATTACGCAACATTTGTCTTGAGCTATAAATGTAAAATATGATTGATGAGCTTAACTAAGTTAAACTTTATGATGACAGGGAGGAGCATGGTGCAATACAATTAGAGTTTGTGTTTACCGGAAGAAAACTCGTCATGGTTCATCAGCATATATGGAAAAGCAGATACCATTTACTGGGATATTAAGCAACAAAGCCGAAGAAAATCCTGGTCATATTCTAATAACAATCTGACTCAATGTATGTATGTAAGTTGTTGTTCGACATGTCACTTATTTGACCCACGGAACTATGGTATTTGCAGATTTTTATAATTGGAACAGAGTAAAGATTCGTTACTGTGATGGCGCATCGTTTAGTGGTGACAGTCAAAATGAGGTTTGCAAAAACATACAATCATACGCTTCTTTCAATTTAATTTATTGAGAAATCTGGCCCCAACCGTCATTTTGCTAAGTATAATTTGAGACATGAAAAGCTCTAAATCATTAAAGACAGTCAGACTGTTGTAAATTTCAATTGTTTTCCTTTGATAATAACCTGGAAGTCAAAATCAATGTGTTCTTTACATTTAAAATAGCTAAACAATCTAATATTCTGTCATTTTCCGTCACAACTTCTTCTTCTTCAAGTTTCATTGCATGTAAGTGTTGCTATTATCTACATAGCAATTTGACAAAAGATAAAATAGATAATGTCCTCCATGCAGTGAGTTGTAGTAATGTGGCTCAGTTCAACAGAGTCTTAGTCCAACTACATCAAGTCAGTTACGTAAAACTTTTAGTGTCATTGAACTCTATCAATAGCCGTAAGTCTGATGAATGCGCTGCAATTACATATTCTCTGCTACTTCTGCTCTCATTTTTTAAGTGCTACTGCTACAGTCCTATGAATGTGTCTCGCCAGATTTAAAAATCTCCCCCTAAATGGTGTATAATTTGCTTGGATTCAACTTTGCTAGGCCTATAGCTGAAAGAAATGTAATTTCATCCTTACTCCATAGGCAGCATGACTATATTTCAGAGGACAACGGATTTGGTCAGCAGCAATGGAAGATTTAAAGTCAAAGGGAATGCGCTACGCTAAGCAGGTACGTGTTTTAGGTTACGTGTATTTTTAATTTGCTGCTTGATTTTGGTATTGACTTTTATGAGCTTTTTGGGTCCTCTAGGCTCTTCTGGCTGGATGTTCTGCTGGGGGTTTGGCAACAATACTGCACTGTGATGAATTCCGTGAATTATTTCCAATGACTACTAGAGTCAAGTGCCTAAGTGATGCTGCATTGTTCCTTGATGTGTAAACACCTCATGATCTTTAATCACTTTTTCCTGATTGCTACTTCTTATGCTTAATGCTCTTATGTTGGTCTCATCTGGTGTTGCAGAATTGATATATCTGGTAGATGAACTTCAAGAAACATGTTTTGGGGTGTGGTTAACCTACAGGTATTTTTTATTTAACTTACTTGATACTGTTGCTTTTTTCAATTTATTCTAAGTGACAAACAAAAAGAGAAGGTTCTGATCTATCATCTTCACCAAATATGTTATCACGAGATCTAAAATGCTTAGGTCATTTGCCGGACCTAAATGGGGTCCCTGCAGTCCAAAATGGGGTCCTGTGACATCCTCCCTGCAGTCCTCCACCTCACTCAGTCAATCCCCTACCCCTCTACCCGCGATTACTTGTTACCATCACTGAAGTTACTTAGAAACCTCTGTGCCGGAGATCCTTCAAATCAAAATTAATTTTGTGAATGATGAAAAGATCTTGTGGTGTTGATGTCTTGTAAAAAGAAAGTGGCAAATTATTATTATTATTATTATTATTCTTGTTCATGTAAATAGTGTACTCAGTACACTGTCACATTATTATTATTATTATTGTGCAAATATTATCTCAATATGTCATCAGGTTACGTTTTATTGTATAAGATTTCATGTGTATTGTTGTTTTAGTATTCCTACTATTTGAGTTGTGATTAGGGTAATGTGACATTCACAATATAATTCAGTTGGGAAATTAGGCTAATGAATTAAACAATGAAAATATGAACGTGAAACGGAAAATAAAAAGAAAAGGAAAAGAAAAATGATGATCTCAACCTCCATTATCCAACTTAAGTGCTCCCAACCGAAAGGGTTTTTATAATCATTATGCAAGAATTATTAAAAGTACAAAAAAGAGTATTAAATTCCAAATCTAGATACACAATTCCCAACCTTTGAGTTAGAAATCCCAACTTAGAGGTTGAGAACCTTTCCAAACTCAGGATACGATTCTCAACCCCTGGGTTGGGATTCCCAACTTTTGAGTTGAGAATGGAACCGCAACCATTCCCACCTAACCTTGTGTTTGGGATTTCCAACCAGAAGGTTGGGAACCTTTCCAAACTCAAGATACGATTCCCAACTCTCAGGTTGGGATTCCTAACTTCTGAGTTGGGAATGGAATTGCCATCATTCCCACCCAACCTTGTGGTTGGGATTTCCAACCAAAAGGTTGGGATTCCCAACCCAAAGGTTAGGATTCCCAACCCAGAGGTTGGGAACCTTTCCAAACTCAGGATACGATTCTCAACTCCCGGGTTGGGATTCCCAACTTCTGAGTTGGGAATGGAACTGCCATCATTCCCACCCAACCTTGTGGTTGGGATTTCCAACCAAAGGATTGGGATTCCCAACCCGAAGGTTGGGATTCCCAATTTCTGAGTTGGGAATGGAATTGTCATCATTCCCACCCAACCTTATGGTTAGGATTCCCAACCCGAAGATTGGGATTCCCAACCCAGAGGTTGGGAACCTTCCAAACTCAGGATAGGATTCCCAACCCTTGGGTTAGGATTCTCAACTTCCGAGTTGGGAATAGAATTGCCACCATTCTCATCCAACCTTGTGGTTGAGATTTCCAACCAAAAGGTTAGGATTCCCAACCCGAAGGTTGGGATTCCCAACCTAGAGGTTGGGAATCCCAACCCAGTTGGGTTTCTCAACCTAAAAATTTGGATTCCCAACCTTCACATGACGATTTTGCCTCTAAATTCTTATCGTTATCCCTCGTTACAAATTCGACCCTCAAAGTGCAAATTCACCAATAGCTAATAATAACTACCAATACAATATAACTCACTTTCTAATCATACCTATAAAACCACACACAAAATACGTCAAACAACCACAACCCACTACGTACATATTAGACCTGCAAACCTTGCTCTTTCAACATCACTAAAACGGCTTCCTTTTGTTCGTCCCTTAAGGTCCTCTCCATTTGTGTGCCTTCCCAAAAAACTGTCTGATGGCCTGCGTCTACTGGCCCGCACCAACAACGATGATACGGACGACGACAACTACGACATGGATGAGGAAGAAATAGAGGAGCTGGACAATAAGAAGGATTACGACGTAGAGGAGGAAGAAGTGAAGGAGTTGGACAACAAGGACTAAGACGTGGAGTACGACGCAGTCGGTAGTGGCGGTGGTCAACGACGAAGCTTAAGGAGACGACAATGACAAGAACCTTGGAAGAAGTTTGAGGACGATGATGTAGAGAAGGAAGAAGTGAAGGAGTTGGACAACAAGAAGGAGTATGACGTGACGTTCGAGGTAGTGGGTATTGGCGATGGTCGACGAAGAAGCTTGACGAGACGACAACGGCAACAAGCTCGGAATAAGTGTTTGCTGGCCCTTTTTCTGTTGTCGACGAAGCTGTAAAGAGATGCATTTCAGCTTATAGCTTTTATTTCATTAAGGGCATTTTTGTCCAATCCCACTATTTTTTGTACCATCAAAAGCCATAGGGTTAGTTTTGGAGTCCACTTGGTCAAGTGAGTCATTTTATACATTTTCTCTAATATTAAAGCAATTGGACAAAAGTCCAAATGAATGAATTTGATGGTGATACAAAGAATAGAAAAAATTTAAATTAAAAAAAAAAAAAAAGGAACAATTTGCACTAATTAGGAAATATAATTTTCCATCCATCAAGCAATTAGTCAAATTAAGGCTGAAATTTTGGGAGCGGTTGATGGAAAAATATATATTTTTTCCATCAATTAAGGGAGTGATTGAAGGAAAAAAAAAATGGCACATATCTATAGATATTATTTGCCTAATCACTACAAAAATGATTTAGTTAGGTTTTGTTTTTGTTTTTGTTTGTTTTATATTTTTGTTCTTTTGTTTTTTTATATTTTTATTTTGCTCCAGGACTAGCAAAAGATAGGTTTAGGGATATTTGATAGAAACATTTATGAATATATCTTAGACCCCTTAATTTGATGCTTTTATTATGTTTTTCGAGTAATTTCTTATATTCAACGAGTTTGTTGAGTGTTTCTTAGTATTTTGTGTTCCAAGACGTTCTAGAGCAAAATGTAGTGATTAGGGTGCAATATGCTCAAGTTTGGACGAGTTTGAAAGGTTTCGATGTAGACGTGTTGATGCAATATTGGCTGCTACAATGCATGGTCACTTGCTCACTGCCCGGCCGCTTGATGTAACATCACCATGCGACGTTGGAGGCTACATTTCGCATGAGACACTGTTAGGCCATGCAACCTTGCGATGCAACGTTGGAGGATATATCATGAAGTTGCATGACACGCCCACTTTCTGTTTAACGTGAAATTTCAAGGGCAAATCCTTCTCACCATAACTTAGGGGGTTTGAGCACTATAAATGCACCATTTTGAGGTCGTGAACAGAGAGCTTTTGATCGAAGCTGGCAACCATAGTTTTCACAAAATTCTCTCAAGAAACATACAAAAAAAAAAAGCACTTTAATTAATCACGTGCATATCAAGCAATTAAGTCAACAGCAATTCACAAGGGAGGAGGATAATTTCAAGGAGTATTCTCATGGCATTTATTGGTTTTGTTCTTCCCTTGTTCAATCGTTGTTTGTTCTCTATACTTGATCTGTAACTAAATTATTAGTGAGGGAATCGTGTTATGAATGTTTTGATTATATTTTAGTACAATTTAGTTTACCCTTCATTCTTGTGTTTATTGAAGTTCATCATTGTGTTTGAACAACTTATTGTTTAGCATTGACAGTGAACCGTGTGGACGATTGACAGTTTTAGGAGATGTTTTTATATTGTTAATTAAGACACTGAATGAACGGACAATTTGATTTGATTATGCATGTCCGTTCGTCAATAGGTTGAATATGTCTGACAAGTTTCTCAATTGAATTCGTGGATGGTCTAATATAAGTATGTTTGATTGAAAATTTGAAGTTTATACATATGACCGAATCGACAAGACTCATTGTCAGATATAGTTACTTCAATTGTAATTGCTTTTCTAAACACTACATGGAATGCCCAATATAATTGTAACAAACGCATTCCTTAGTGTTCACTTGTATTCTTCATGGCCTTTATGAGCTTGCTTAGGCTCAAAATTAAATCCTATTTAATTATTAAGAACTTTCATCCAATGGATCGAGCCAAAAGCCCGTAACAGGTACCTGGAAACCTCGGAAAAACTGAAAACAGCCATCTTTGGGCTATCCAGAAACAGCCCAGCTGCTGCCAGGCTGGTGGCTGCCTGATGGCTGCCAAGTGTCAGCAGCCACATGCCACCTGGTGCATCCAGGTTATCGCTGTCCGGTTTCGCTGCTGGTGACGGCGTCTAGCTGCCCAGCAGCAACTCGTGCTGTTGTTTTGGTGAACCAGCGCGCTTATGAGTGCTGGTCTGGCCACCAGCAGCCTTACGGCTGCTCGTTTGATGCACCAATACGCTTGTGGGTGCTGATCAGGTGTGACAACAGCCTTGTGGCTGCTGTCCATCTGCATCAAGCAAATCAATCCGAAGCCCACAAATTCAGCCCCGTTGACAGCCTTATTCAACATCATTCTTCGACTTCAATCATTCGAAAAAATTAAACCCTAAATTAATAAATTTATAATGAAAAAAATGCCACAAAAAACTTACAAAATTAGTTGAATTAAATAACAAAATAACCATCATGCATGCAATAACCATTTCATCATCAATGAATAAAACATGTATATGTATATCAATAATCAAATAAAAAATAACAGTACGCATTAAATGACATGCATTATCGGTACAAAATATATTATTTTATAAATCACTATTTTATTAGAACGAGACTCTAAAACCAGTTGTAGAGAAAAATAACAATTGTTAAATCAAATTAAAACTAGTGAAAAAGTGATTTTCAAATCTTTTTACAAAACTCAAAAACCTAAATCTATAAAATAGTGAAATAAAACACCAAAAACAAAACAAAAAATCATATATTTTACTTTCTATATTGGTTCTATAGATTGCTCACCACCTATTCATTCTTGATATATTTCTACACCAAAAAACAAATGAATAAGCACAATTATATACAACCATGTTTACTTACTTTTGACTTATTTTTTAAAAAGAAAATCAAATCTAACTATATAAGAAGTGAGTATTTACTTTTTGTTATACAAAAATGAAATATACAAATTATTCTTCTCTATATATTGGCCGTTGAAAATAAAAGAAAATAAAAAAACATTTCTTTTTCTTTCTCGTTTCTAAAATGTACGGTTTACCAAAATCCTCAATCTAGAAAAGAAAACTCTTTCTTTTCTTTTACAGAAACAACTAGGGTTTTCAAAAAAATTAATTCAAAATCAATATTTAAACCCTTATTTGTTAAGAATTGAATTATTTTCCTATATAACATAATTTATTCAAAATTAATTCATTTGATATTCTGGAATCGAACTCGAGATCTCTAATAATTAATTCATGATTAATTTAAACCAAAGTCACCATTGAAAATCAAATTCAATACCTTATAAAGTTAATTAAATAATTATTAATTCATAATCAACAACTAACTAATTAATTATTAAATAATTTGAATAACCAATATTATTCAAATTGATAGTGAACATAAATTTTGCTACTCACATAACATTTATAATTGGACAGTCCAATTACAATATTCTATATACAAGTTTCTTATAGTAAAATGAACTACCAAGGGAACCCATAAACCTCCAGTTTTGAGCTCCAATAATATAAGAATTATTAATTATAGTATTTAATTAAATAATTCATTATTATCAACCTTAGAGTACTCTAATAAAAACCTAAAATTTCACTCTCAAAGCTGTAGATGTTTTTATACAATCTGAAATTCCAGTGTTCATTTATTTAATCATTACATATGATTTGATCCTTCACAAGTAGCTCATAATTAGAGATAGATCAAAATGTCCATTTTACCCCTCTAATTATTTCTTATTCTTTTAAGTATTATTAATTCTCTAATGAACAATACATTTATAATAACTTATGAAGTTATATCCTTTCAAATAAAAAAATTTAAAAAAAAATTATGAATTTATCTTTCCATTTATATGAAAACTAAAACTTGAGTGCTCTTATTATTTAAAGTTTGAATCAACTCTTAAGAGAACTACTTCATTACTTCTCATAAGAAGATATAGATTCCACTATCATATAAAATGTTTTTAACTACTTACTAAGTCATATTCTCAAAATTCGAAGTTATTAATTGAGCATCTATACAGATTTCACTCAAAGGATATAACTCAACAAGTAGGAGTCTATAATACATTCAGGATTAAGATCAATTCATATATGACCATCTAGTCAATAAATATGAATTTCTATAATTAGAAACTCATATTTATCATGATTCAGTCCTATATAATTTCTATTACATAAGATGCCTCCATGTCATCACATGAATAGTCTTTGATAAGACTGTCATATTAAATACAAAATAGATCATAATTATAGATTTACCACAAATGAGGTATTCAACTTTGTTTGCTTTTTACAGACTGTTTAAATTATTTATCTCAAATTAAATCCGCTTATATATAACGCTCATATACTTAGTTTGAGATTACATCAATAATCAATTGTACTTTTCCTGATATTCACACTTTTTGCAAAATATATAAATTGAATAAAATAACTAATTTATTAATATTTATAAAACCGTTTATATAATTACAAGCTCTTATAACATAAACCTACAACATCTATAATAATCTTATATTCAAGACTATTTAATTTCATGTTCCAATGAAATATTAATCCTACTTAATATGAAAATTCTTATCCAAATTTAATTAGACTAACATAATAAATTCTTTTTGAAAAACATAAGGGTTTCACTATGATTTACCTATAGAATCCAATTCTAGAAAACAATCAACTTGAAAGTTATCACATAACTCCCTCATCATGTTATTTAAATAATACTCATTAATTTATATATATATATATATATATCTTATTAACAACTACTTCAAGTCTTAACTTCATTCTATTTCTTTTTACAAAAACTAATTTTTCTATACCAAAAGGACCATAATATCCATAATTCTTTTCTAGAAAATACATATACACTTCCTGAATATATTTTCATCTACCTAATTAATTTACAAACATACTAGGAATCTGTAAAACTAACTATACAAATAGTTCGTTACCTATGTCTAAATAAATTTAGATAATAATTTATTCATTGTGTATAAATATTTCAAAGAAAAATACTCTAAATGAATTAAATATTATTTAAGAATGAATTATTGATCTCGTTATCATAAGAAATAATACTTGAAATTTTATTCCATAAGATACTACAACTCGTTGCTTAGATACCTAATGTCTTATAGTTTTAATTTCCTAACATACTTTAATTATATTAAATTAAAACTCCTTAAGCTTTTGTTATTTAACTATGTTCTATCTTATTCTTAATTTAATCTTAGAAGTTCATTTGGATTTAAACTACATAAAATCCATCACTTCTTTATTAAATAAAATTATATTAATATATTTATTAACAAATTGCTAAATGACAAGTTATATCTTAAACAAAAATCGACTATTCTTCTTTGATAATTCAATAATTTAGTAGTGGATGTGGTAGTTAACCCCGCTAACGTTCCTCAAGCTTTGCATGCATGCTCTAACAGTTTTGGCCATAACTAATTTGTTCGACCTCCATTTGACTTGCGATTTTCTTCGACAGTTAGTTAACTTTATCTAGGGCTACTTTTTTCCTGAAGAAATTGCTTTTAAAACTTTTTAAGATTCAACAAAGCAACCCTAGAAGATGGGAGTGCCCAAATACTTGAATTCAGACCAAGGAGTAAAGAGGTTTTAGATTCTCACTATGGCTTGTTAAGCAGTGGATTCAACACAAGGGTAATTTTAGGACTTCATATCTTTTGATTTCAAATGAGTTATGAGATGTGTCATAGGTCATTGGAAAGATGAGAATTCTATTTTTACATGTTGAAGCTACTGGGACGAAAATTCACCTCTCAAGACCTCTCATAAAACCTATCTTTTGTAAAAATATCAAAAATAATAGAGAATATAAAATAGAAAATAATAACAAACACTATAACACAAGAATTTACATGTAAAACTCCAAAAACAGGAGAAAAATCATGACCCTCAGAGAAAAGATCACTGTGTGAAAATTATTACAATTGCACAAACTATTCTTTCAGTATTCACAACCCCAATACACTCATACTCTCCAAAACATACACTAACTCATACCTTTCTACATTCTAAAATAAAATGAATAAGAAAGGAATTTTAACTAGAGTCAAATACAATGCTTAATGTGTATTTAACTAAGACAATTTGAAATCAAGGCATTAGGCTCTATTTATAGCCTCCAAACTCCACCTTCATTTGTTTTGTTTCCAATGTGGGATTGACACCCATATTTATTTTTGCCACTTTCCCACCAAACACTTACAAATTAATAATCTCCCACTTAAAGACTTACTTTAGTTATGTCTTCACAAGATCAATCCAGCAACTCATCTTTCTTTTTCTATGCTTGCAGGCAACTAAAGTTGAACATAGCTTCAATTTGTCAATCGTCACTATCTTTGTTAGAATATGTACAAGGTTTTCATTTCCAAGGATCTTCTCAAGTCTTAAAGCTTTGTCCTCTAAAAGAGATCGAATGAAATGATACTTCGTCTGAATATGCTTCGTTCTAGCATGGAAAGATGGATTCTTCACTAAATGGATTGCACTCTAACTGTCAGAATAAAGAACATTATCTTTCTGTTTCTTTCTCAGCTCTTCTAAGAAACTTTGAAGCCAAGTCATTTCTTTACTGGCTTCTGTAACTGCAATATATTCTATCTCTTTTATGGAGAGAGCTACAACTTTCCACAGTTGAGAAACCCAACTTACCATAGTTCCTCCAAGAGTATACACATACCTTATAGTGCCCCTTTTATTGTTAACATCTTTGGCTAGGTCAGCATCAACAAAGCCTTCTAGTTTCATATCTCCACTTTTCAAACAAAGTGCCATTTTTATGGTACTTCATAGATATCTAAAGATCCATTTAACTACTTCCCATTGCATCTTGTCAAGATTGTTCATGTACTTTCTCACCACTTCTATTACTTGTGTAATATCTGATCTAGTACAAATCATAACATACGTCAAACTTCCAATGGCTAAGCTGGAAGATACCTTCTTCATGTGATCACGTTCTCCCTCAATCTTCGATGAATTATCCTTAGAAAGTTTGAAATAGACACCTAAAAGAGTGTTCACTGGTTTACCTTTCTTCATGTTAAACTGGAGAGTACTTTATTGACATACTTTGCCTATGACAACATTAAAGTTTTTACTTTTTTGTCTCTTGTAATCTTTATTCCAATAATCTACTTCGCAGCGCCAAGATCTTTCATTATAAACTATTTAACAATTCTCGCTTTAAATTATTTATCTCTTGCATATCATAACCTACAATAAGTACATCATCTACATATAAAAGTAAGATGATAAAGTTATTGTAAAATCACTTAATATAAGAGCAATGATCTGTTTAAAATCTTATGGAATCGATGCTACCAATAAAGTTATCAAACTTCTTATACCACTGTCTTAGAGCCTGTTTCAAACCATACAGACTCTTTTTCAACTTGCACACCATGTTTTCTTTGCCTGTTACCATAAAGCCTTCTGATTGCTTCATATAAATCTCTTCCTCCAAACCACCATAAAGGAATGTTGTCTTTACATCTAACTGCTTAAGATGTAAATTCTCTGTAGCTACCATTTTTAGTACCAACTTGATCATTGTCATTTTCATTACCGGAGAGAAAATTTCAGTGTAGTCTATGACTGCTTTCTATTGAAAACCTTTGACCACCAACCTAGTTTTGTAACGCTTGCTTCCATCATGCTCCTATATGATCCGAAAACTCATTTGTTATGTAAAGTTTTCTTCCCTTCTGGTAGTTCTACCAGTTCTCATGTCTGATTTGACATTGTGAGTCTATCTCTTCTTTAATGGCAGACTCCCACTTCATCGAATTTTTAACCTAAACTGCTTCATCATAACACTCTGGTTCTCAATTGTCAGTCAACAGTAAATAATGCAAGGAAGGTGAATAGTATTGTACTAGTTTAGGAGTTCTAGAGGAATGCCTCACTTCTACTACAGGAGTATGTGGTTCTCCTTGAGAGACTTCATTTTCAGGACTTTATTGGTGTCTGATTGCACTTCCTTCTTAGAGTTCTTTTCAAATTCAACAAACTCCTTCTTTTCAACATTAACTTTTGTGCTATTAGATTCTATAGATAATTTATCCTTGTACATTGCTTTCTTATTAAAAATGACATCCCTGCTTTTGAGATTTTTCAATTTTTGAAATCCAAAATCAGTAGCCAAACTCATCAATGTCATAACCAATGAAAGCACATTCTTGGATTTCGGGTTGGGCTTACTCCTTTCAAATGAGTCAATATGAATATATGAAATACAACCAAATACTCTCAAATATGAAAAGTTTACCTCTTTACCGATCAATAGTTTCTTAGGTAACTTCTCTCCAAAAGGCACAAAGGGCCCACGGTTGATAAGATAAGTTGCTATGTTAATGACTTTAGCTCAGAACATTTTTGATAAGCCTACATGTATTCTTATACTTCTGGCATGCTCATTCAGAGTTATATTCATGCGCTCAACTACACTATTTTATTGAGGTATCTTGAGAGTAGTCTTTTCCGACTTATCTCCACTAGCCACAAAAAACTCCTTTAGCTTCTTGTCCATGTACTTTTATCCATTGTCAAACCTTAATCACTTTACTTTCAAACTCATCTCGTTCTCTACCATGTTTTTTCATTTTCTGAAAACATCACGCACCTCAGATTTTCTTTTCAAAAAATAAATTCATACTTTCCTTGTAGAGTCATCAATGAAGGTAACATAGTAAAATAAGCCTCTAATGGATGGAACCGGTGATGGTCTCTACACGTCTGTGTGAACCCGCTCTAAATTCTTTGCTTCAAGTGGGTTGTCGATCTTTAAGAAACTGACCCTTTTCTATTTATTGAAAATACAGTCATCATATAGACCAATATCTACAAACTTCAAATCTGACAATTTCCCCTTCGAAACAAGAATCTTCAATCCTTTCTCACTCATATAATCGAGTCTCTAGTGCCAGGTTTTAAAACTGTCATCTAATTCCACAAATGCCACAATATTCTCCATGTTACAAGTAACATAAAGAGTACCATTCTTCTTTCCACAAGCTCTAACTATAGATCCCTTAATGATCTTCCATTCACTATCTGCAAAGGTCGTACGATAACCTTCTTAATCAAGTTAACCACCTGAGATTAAATTTGTAAACTCGTAGTCTCGACTTGTAACTTCCTAACGTTAGAAACTAAGTTGTAAAGTTAAAATAATAAAACTAGTCAATGATAATCTAAATCAGAATATTAAGGAGTTAATGATCGTGTAGGATTATACGATAACCGTATTAAGAAGAATAAAGTCGGATAAGGGTAAAATAATTTGTCTACAATTATGTGATACATTATAAAGGATAATAGAAGTAAGTGCCTAAAGGAGAATTTTAAGATTTGTTATTTAAAGTTGATAGTTAATCACTAATTAAATTTAGTTAAAAATATTGATGATAGTCAAAACAAGTCAAGAGACAAGTTTGGTATTATATAAAATGTTAATGAGATATATAAATAAAACAATTTGAGCAAAATAGAGAAGTGAAGAAGAAGGTTGCTGTGAGATTGTAAGAAGAAGTGAGGATTTGGTGTGAATTAAAAGAAAAGAGGACATGAAGGCCATTTGGGAAATGTTAGTAGTATAAATACAACACTTAGAGTGGATTTTGATAAAAGAAAAACAAGACCAGCCGTGAAACAAAGAAGCAAAACAAAACAGGCATGAGAAGCAGAGCAGAAACGTAAGGTGAAGGGCAGAAGTGGACGGCAAGGAGAAAAAGGTGAAGAAACAACCATCCAAGCAACCTTCCAAGCATCAAACCCCCTCTCTAAGATCTCTTCCAAGTCCATCTCACTTCTTTAAACAAGAACCAAATAAGATATCATCTTCTCTTTTCCTCTACTTGTGATAGTTATCTTGTTGGGATGATTTGTGTGGGGCATTTTACCCTCTAAAACTAGTGTAGAATCTTAAATAAATGATGGGGAGGATTAAATTACAAGTTGTTGTGTGTGAATGGTAGCTTAGGGTTGTATAAAAGGGCTGCCATAAACTTGATACAAGTGGAAACAAAACTGATTTTCATGCACTCTAAGTAGTTGACAAAAATTGTGAGTGAATTGTGAGTGTTAAAATGAAAAGAAGTGTTTGTATGTGTGTTAAAGGCATGAAGAACAGTAGATAACCTCTGAGTTTAGATGGTTTCGAACCCAAAATTTAGCATAAATAAGGTTAGGAAGATAAGTAGAAGTGATAGAAGCTCAATGGTAGTAGTTTTGAGCAATTTAGGAATCCCGAGCTCACACCATGGGATAGAGACAACCTATGCAAGTCTGATATATATGGGGTTGTTCTACACTTCAAATGATGCCTAAGAGTCATAGAAAACCATAGGTTTTGGAATGGATTGATTCCGATAAAAATTGCACAAGTTATGCCCAAAATAGTATCGTTAGAGAGACGTTAGGTGAAATAACTATGTAAATGCAATTTTTATTGCATGGAATGAATTTAGTTGATCATAATTAAGTAAAAGAAGCTTAGATATGAAAGAAAAATCATCGTTGCTCATTCAACGCGAAAAAGTACATCGAAAAGTGCCCAAAATGAGGCGTTTTTCTTAGATTTGATATAGCAATAGAATTTTTTCACGAAATTTGACGTGTGACTAGAATGTGAGATAAAATGACTGTACGAAAAAGAATGAAGGAAAACGGAGCCCCGAGTAGGCTGCTGCGTTACATTTTGTTATAGGGTGTCAAAAGAGGCGAAAAATTTCGATTTTTCGTTTCGGGCCTCTAAAAATTATACAGACTGCGTGAGGGTGTCCCTAAGGGTGTATAACTGAAACTTTTATGAAGAAATCGGAATTAGAAAGTCTCGGTTGAGTTAAAATCGAGTTGGAAAATTATAGCGTATAGAGTTGTCAAAAGGTTAAAGTGTAGAAACAATGTAACTAAGTACATTGTTAATTAGTCAAGTGCGATTCTTATGAATATGAATATTATGTAGGTGACGAGCAGGCGAGCGAGGCACAAGAGGCCCGTTGATGCGCAAGAGCGTAATTGAGACTGAGGTAAGTATTCTTTGCTTACGTTAGTTAATTTCAATTTACATTGTAAATTGTTAAGTGTTTAATAAAATCTTCAATTTGTTTTCCAAAAATAAATTGGTTTTCAAGTGAAAGTCATTGTCTCGAATCAAGAAATTAGATTCGAAGGCAAAAGTGGTTTTCAAAAGTTTGATGTAAAGCTTGAGTTAGAAATCATGTGTATACCGTAGTATTAAAGAACTTGGCACTACGGGGCGACGTAGAAAATTCCCCTCATAGTTGCCTAGATTTATAGTCACTTGCAATAGGCTACGGCATAGAAAATTTCGTACCTAGTTGCAAGTGATAGTGAGTAGTTGCGCTACAATATGCGATGTAGAAAATTCCGCATGTGGTCGCACAGAGTATAGTTCACTAGCACTACAATTGCGATGTAGAGAATTCCGCATAGTAGTTACTTGGAGTTGAGATTTTTCCACCCTATGTCGCGATGTAGTAAATTTCATGCGTAGTGATCGAGATGCGATAGAAGCTTCACGTTGGTGTTAATAGAAAAATCGTCACGTGATAGTTAGAATATATTAGGGTATACACATGGTTTTTTATGAAAAATGTTTTGAAAAATTTACAAATTTTAATATCAATATAAGTGAAGTGTCAAGTAGAAAACTAGTTTGTGTCCTTATAATTATATGATGAATTAACCTCTCATTTGTATTGTGTAGCTCGCTTTTCCCATCAGATGTTACTATAGGGGACTCTATTGCTGTAGGATAGATATTTTGTTTTTAGGTGGGAGACTCATACCATGTGTTGGTGTAAATCGTGTATATGATTAAATATGTAAATTGTGAAAAATTATTTGTATTTTTGAATTGTAAGATTGTAAATATTTATTCATTTTTCACATATGATGTATAATATGCATATTTTGGCTTAAGTTCATGCATATTGTGTTGTGGAAAAAGTAATAATGATATATGTTTGTGGATAAAGAAGTTGGAAGAAAATGGAATTATAGTCGAAGTGTAATTTCTTTACAGGTAAAATTTTGGATTTGTCAAAAATTTAGCCATTATGCTACTGAAATTTTTCTAAAATTATTTTAAACAGAATTGAAAAAAATTTTATCACTCCCAACTATTTTAAAGAAAACCGAATTCTTAAGTTTAAATGAGCAAACTGGCTAAGAAAGTTAGGGGTTCGCTTCTTAGGTTTCTTCAATCCAATGAGTCGGGTTCAGGAAGTCCGTTGAAGTGTCTGGCGGGATCCTCCAGATAAGAGCCTAGATAAGGTCTGGTTAGGGTTCTGTCAAAATTCCTTTTCAAACTAGGAATAAATCTCATATCTTTCAATTTCCATATAGTTTGATTTGGTAGCTTTACTTGGATATCGTCTTTTCCCATAATCTTCAAGATCTCATCATTAGCTAGAAGCACCTGCCCGAAATCACCGTCGACATAATCTTCCATGATTTCTTAATGTGAGGTACAATGAAACGATACTGCAGAATCCAAAATCTAAGATTCAATTTGATTGTTGATACTCAAGATTAGAGCGTTTCTATGATTTTCAGCTCCATTTGTGGATTCTTTTACACTGCCATTATTTTTCTTCAGTATTTTACAATCCTTCTTCAAGTAATCGTTCTTGCCACAGTTCCAACAATTGTACTCTTTCTTTCCAAATCTAGACTTACTTCGTCTTGATTTCGATATGTTTTTATTTGAGTTCCTATCATTAGATCTACCTCTAGATTAAATGTTATAGATAAAACCTAATGATAGATAAAACCTAATGTTTCTCCTAATTCTCTCCTACGTATCTCTTCACTTAAAATTAGGTCTCGAACATCTTTAAATACCATTTTCTTACTCTCAGCAGAATTATCCACTACTGTTACCATTGTGTTCTAGCTTTTCGATAGAGAGAATAGAAGGATAAATGCCCAAACTTCATCATCGAAATCAATTTCCACAAAACTTAGTTGTGTTGTGATTGTACTAAATTCATTGATGTGAATTGCTATTGACACGCCTTCTGTCATTCGCAAATTAAACAACCGCCTCATCAAGTGCACTTTATTTGAAGTGGATGGCTTCTCATACATGTAAAATAGAGCTGCTATAAAACCTTTCATGGTCTTCTCTTTCGCTATATTGAAAGCGACATTGCGAGATAATATCATTTGGATGATACCAAACCCATGGCTATCTAGTGGAGTTCAATCTTCTCCTTTATATCTTCTAGCTTTTTCATAGAAAGAGATAAATACATGCCCTTCTAATATAGATAATCTTTTATCTGCATCTTCTGAAAGCTAAAATATTCACCATTGAATTTCTCAATTTTTATGCTCTTTCCTTTGTCTGCTGCCATTGTTCTAACTCAAATCTAGTTCCACATGACTTCTATAAAATATTATAAAGTTCCACTTGAAGCTTTAAACTACCAAGAAAGTTCCCAAGAAAGATTAAAAGGGTCACAATAGTTTCATTTAAAATCCAACCTCCTTAAACAGAACTTTAAGAAAATTTTCAAGAAAAACTGGAGGGGTCACAATGGTCCCACCGATAATCTAGCCTCCTTAGACATAACTTTTTTAGACTACCACCAAGCTCCTAAAACACAGCCAAGAAAATTTACAATTCATGAATTCACTATTTAAATGAATAGTAACCTCATCAACAACAATTCTTTTTTGATGTGGAAGATTAAATAATGTTGCAACCACAGAGCGTGCTAAGAATTTTCTAAAATATTTGACACCTCACTAACTAAACAACCGAGCAACCAAGCTCTGATACCAGTTGTTGAGAAGAAAAGTCACCTCCCAAGACCTCTCCTATAACCTGTATCCTATAAAAATATCAGAAATAATAGAGAATATATAATAAACAATAATAACAAATATCACAATACAAGAAATTATATGGAAAACACAAAAAACTAATAAAAAAAAAAAAAAAACCATGGCCTTCAAAGAAAAGCTGACTATATAAAAAATTATTACTATCACACAGACTATTCTCTTACTACCCACAACCCTAATACACCCACATTGAAGAGACCCAACCTAGATTTCCCCTTTAGGGACTTGAGCGAAGTCTTTCCGGCACTCTAATAAAAGTCCTTACAGTCTTTATATCAATGATTGACTCTAAAGGACTCCGTGGAACGAACCCGTGATAAATTTCCATTTTATAATCATCTAAAATTAGGGTGGAAAAATTTCAACAGTACAACGATTGTTTTCCAACATTTCCAACCCTTTCAAAACACTTGAAAATTTAATTTATAAACAGTTCAAAACTCATACATTCATTTCTCCACTTCCAATTTGGACCACAAATCCACTTCACAATCAAATTTAACCATAAAACAAAATATATCAATCAAAAATCACATCAAATTTTAAAAATATCTCATCATACAAAGAGTCACAAATATTTATATAAAATCAAAAGTATTCACTTTATGCATGCTTATGAAACATCAAAACATGTACATTAATTTTACAACTGCAATCATTGAAAAGGTCCGCCTAACTCTGCGTCTTAGATCACTTGCTTTGAGCATCCGTCTCTGCACTTGAGGAGGTTTTTCATAATATAAACAAGAAAAAGTGAGCTAAATGAGCTCAGTAAGTGTCATAAGTTTCTATTTAAACTTTACTTTCTAAAATAACATTTCAAAAATAATTTAAAGAAAATCTTTATTTCTCGAACATTTTTATTTTTGAAATCATAGACTTTGTAAATTTAATAAGTAATTTTAAAAGCTCGTAATTGTGTATAAAATATGATAAGGTTTGATACTTTGGATAGAATCATAAAATACTAAAATATTTCATAAACTTTCAGGAAACAGCTAAAACGCTCTTTTTATTTTTTTTTCTAAATCTCACGTATAGTTATGTGCTTTTCTTTCTAAAAAATGTACCAATGGAAACCCAAAGAAGCTACAATCACATGGCAACTTGTCTAACGCTCACAATGTAAGGTCACGTGGTGAAATTACTAGCACCGCTTACCTTGACTAACTACAAAGATATCTCGACTACTACGCAGCTGAATTTTATATCGCATACATAAAGCGAGATAATATCTCACATGTGTAAAGGACGACATGACTGACTGAAACCCCCCCTCCCCCCACAGGTGTTAGTGACAGGCCCTCTCAACACTTGTCATACACATATAGGTATTTCGGCCGGGTCTGAATCTATAATCTATAAATTTGGGTAAACCATTAGTCTTTGAAAACTTTCTTCATATATAATTCAAAATTGAATTTTTCATTCTATAAGCACGAAAATATGGAAACATATTACATAAAATCTCACTAAAGCATAAAAGCTCAATATTTCTATAATTTCATGCTTAAAATATTTTCTTTTAGATTAATATGCAAAAGTATTCATAAACTAACATACTTAATGGAAACTCATTTTAAAAAATATATATATATATATATACTTTAAAAGTAGGCTAATAATGTATTTAATATTCATAAAATATATTTTCACTCATTGTTTCCTAGCTCACAATAAATTCACAATTTCAAATTGCTTCGTCTCCACGTTACCTATATATTTAATATTCTATTTTTAGGCAACATTACAACTGAACTTATTCGTATCTACACTTCCATTAACATGTATCAACTCACACAAACATTTCGCTACACAAGGATTTCTAAACACTACAATTTAAGTCTAAATTCCACAAGACATCACATTTTTGTAAACAAACAAAGTTGGGCCGTAAAGTAACCATTTAACATCCAATGAGTTCCTTTGTACTTTCATGCTAATTTCATCATCAACATAACCTAGAAAATCCTTCAAAACATTCAAAAGCAATTATCTAACACTTTAAATTTATTTTGGCCGAACCATAGCAACTTGAAATATCAAGTTTTTGCTTCTCATTTCAACATCAAAATCCAACATTTCAACATATTTACATGCATGAACATTTACTTTCATGCTAATTTCATTATCAACATAGCCTAAAAAATCCTTTAAAACATTCAAAAGCAATTATCTAACACTTTAAATTTAGTTTGGCTGAACCATAACAACTTGAAATACCAAGTTTTTGCTTCTCATTTCAACATCAAAATCCAACATTTCAACACATTTACATGCATGAACATTTACTTTCATGCTAATTTCTTCATCAACATAACCTAGAAAATTCTTCAAAACATTCAAAAGCAATTATCTAACACTTTAAATCTATTTTGGCCGAACCATAGCAACTTGAAATGCCAAGTTTTTGCTTCTCATTTCAACATCAAAATCCAACATTTCAATACATTTACATGCATGAAAATCACTTAAATAATTTAAACTCAAATTAGAACATTGAAAACCCATCTTGGTCGAACCACATGTATACACATTTCCAACATTTCTTCAAGAGTTTACACTTGAATTTACACTAAAATCACACCCAATCTCATGACAAAACAACCAAAATCAAATTGAACCACTAAAACTCATCTTAGTCGTGACCTTCATGCATAATCAAACCAATTTTCCTTCAAATTTCACATCAAATTCACATGCAACATAATACCCAAACATAAATTCACAACCTATTCATCAAAAACCATAAATCAAAGAATTTTCACAAACTAGTTTATGGAAACTCAAATCTTACCTCTTTAAATTAATTTCAAATGGATAGGCTACACTCCTAGACTTGTGTACACCTCTTGCACGTGTTGAAATCAATCAAAAATGGCCTTCAAACCTTCCATGCAATATGTTGTCTCGGTTCCTCTCTTATGGTCGCACACTCACACTCTCTCTTGCAAAAGAACTGAATGCATTCTCTTTTGATTTTCAAATAGACCATGTAAAACTCAAAACTTTACTTTATAAAAATAATTTTTATTTTTTTCGATGAATAGCGTTTTCATATGAATAGTATCTCCGTATGAATATTATTTTTTAGTGAATAGTGATTTTTAAGAAACAGACCTCGAAATCATAATTTCTGGAATAGGGCTCTTATTTTCGGGTGAATAATATTTTCGGACAGAAAGTGTCCGTATAGATAGTAATTTTCAAAAAACAATCCTCATAAAGTAGAAGTTCCAAAATTAATATTAGAGTTGGAGAAAACTTAAACAGATCGAAAATAAGTCTATTTGAATAGGTTATAAGTGATCCAAAGTTTATTAGACGAAAATGTCCTTCCGATTATTTATGGAATAATAAGGTAATTTAAAGTTTTTGAAAGTGTAAATCGAATTCTAGTATGATCCTTAGAGAGACCAAAAATTCCTGGATCAAATACTAGTATAATTCTTAGATCCAGATGCATAATTGGATTTTAGTAGAATTTTCGGACGCGTAATAGGATTTTCGTAGAATTTTTGAAAATATTAATTTAATTATAATAAAATTTTTGGATAGATCGGAAATGATTTTCGAGTCCAAAATTGATATAGAGATTTATTAAGAATTAGAATAAAATTTAGTGATAAAGGAAATTACTAAAAAGAGCATGAAAATATTAAATGGTAAAAGACTAGTACAAAGGTAATTTGGAAAACAAAAAGTATGAATGGAATGCATGAGTTGGTGTGAAAGATAATGCATGGAGGACATGTGGTGTGCAAAAGGGAGAGCAGAAGAATGTTGCATAAAGACAAATGGACAAAGGGATTCGTGCATGCTTGACATGTGGAATTGAGTGGCATGAGAGTTTGACATGTGTAATTCATGCATTAAGAAGAGAGGACACATGGCATTATCATGTGAAGCCTATATAAGTGAAATTGAAAAGAAGCAAGCAAAAAAAACACTCATTCGGTCACTCGAAAGAAAGAGAGAGCAAGAAAGATGTAAAGAAGAAACAAACACATTTGCAAGAGAGGTGTCTCGATCAAGAAGCAAAAAGGAGAGAAAATAGGTGCTTTGGCCGATATAGGTGAAGGACCAAGGTAAGTGTTGCACTTGTGGATTCTAAAGTCTTTTTTTTTTTTTTTTTAAGTTTTTCCTAACTCATGTAAACCATTTGCAAAGTAAAGAGAAGCATTTGGCCAAGGTGAAAAAAAAAAAAAAGGGGTATGTCACGGTCAAGAGAGAAAGTTAAGGGTTGTATGCTATTATGATGTTTTGTGAGCATTTTTTGGAGGTTTTCAAATCCAACAAATGTAAGCTTGCTACTCTTGTTGATGTTTAAGTCATTTTGAGTGCTTTTTAACACATGCAAATCATTGAAAGGAAGAAGTGTTCGGCCATGAATGGAAAAGAGGGCAATAGCTTTGCATATTGGTTTGGAGTGAATTTTTAGTGATTTTCATGTCATTGAAGGGTTGCATGCAAGGCTAGGGGCAAGGTACATTCACTGCATGTCCATTTGAAGAGGTAGGTTCAAGTTTCCTTGGTTTCTTATGTGAAAATAATGGGTTATTTTATTGATGGGTTGTTATGATGTTGTGCTTGGAGTTTGAAGGAAAAATTGATGTTGAATGGTGCATGGTTGTTGGCTATGATGAGTTTTTAGTGATTCAAATTGATTTTGGTTGCTTGATCATGATATATGGTGTGTTTGGAAGTGCATGCAAATGAAAATCATGATGAAAATATGGATGATATTGTGCATGTGGATGATTTAGCCAAGGGTTTGTTTTATGGGTTCAACATTTATTTGGTTGCTTGGCTATGAAATGTGATGTTATTTTGATGTGAATGATAATGTAAAATTTTTAAAAAAAAAATGTGGGAATGTTTTTGCGTGAAGTATTCGGCCATGATGGGATTTCTTGGTTTGATTTGAGTTTGATCATTTTTACCATGATAGATGATGAGGTTATGATGGAATTTGATGATGAATTTGAAGAAAAAGTTGGTGTTATGTATTGGTATGTAATTTGGCCAAAGAAAGATATTAGGGGTTCAATTCAAGTTTGAGTGATTTGAATATTTTTTATGCATGTATTTGTGTAGAAATATTGAAATTTAATGTTGAAAACTTGAAACAAAGTTCTGATATACAAACTGTCATGATTTGTTTAATAGTATATTGACGTGTTAGACCATAATTTTTAAGTGATTTAAATGAGTTTATAAGTTATATTGATGATAGAATTGACTTAGAATTTAATAGAACTGCATTGGATATCAAATAGTCATTTCGCGACTAAATATTTTTCAAAGTTGCACTAATGTGATGTTCGATTGATTCAAATTAAATTTACACCATATTATGTGTATTGGAATGTGTTTGCAATGAGAAAAATTGAATAGAATTGATGGTGTAAAAATTTATGGATATTCGACCAACATAGGCCAAGATGATACAAAAATGCTTTAGTATGAAATTTAAGCTTGAATTGAGGTGTTTTGCATACTTGAATGTTGAAAATTTCAAATGGAATGCATTTGTGTATAATTATGATCGTTATGACTCGAAAAATGATATTTCAATACTCTTGAATAGTTAGAAGTTTATGTGTTACTTGTGTGTACATTCTAAACGGAAATCGCGCTTGTGTTAAAGTGTAGGTAAAACAATGAATTAAAAGGAGGGCAGGAATGAGTGGTTATTTTATTGGAAAGCAAGTTGTGAGTATGGATTTTTACAAGCTTTTATGAGTTTTATCAATTGAATATTTATCATTGCAAATATTTATGTTCATATCCAAATTAATATGTTTTATCGACCAAGCTTTTAACATGTCATCATTTTTATTTTTAATGCATGAATAGTTTCCTAAATTTATGATTATAATGTATTTATTTTAGAAACAAAGCAAAATAGAAAGTTTGAATAAAATTCATGCATAGAAAAAGACATGCTAAGGAATTTCAAAAGTTTAGGCTTTCGCCTTACAAAGGAAGTTTAGGTTTTTACCTTAGAACGTTTTAGGCTTTTGCCTTAGAGATAAAGTATTTCGATTATAAACCGTTTACTAGAGAAACGAAAGTTTACAAGTAAAATCGATATGCTTTCAAGATAAGATAAAGAGAAAAGCAAAAAAGTTTTAAGCATATTGAAAAGTTTCAGATGCCTTGGGTTTACCCTAATCTCTAGTTATATCTTATCGTAGTACCATGTGCGTGTATGGTAGATTAGTTGGGAGTGTCACTAACTTAGAGGGATTTGAGTTAGTGTGTCACCCTCTACACGCATACAGTAATGTAGACTCGCTAGATGTTGGGAGGGATATGCGACCCCAGAGTTCCCACATTTGTGACTACACAAGTAGCATTCCTTAATCTTAGTGTCATGACGTGTAGACGTACAGTCACAGAGGATGAGTTTCCATGGGTTACATTGTAATGTAAGCTTCAAAAAGAAAAGCATGTCATTAGACGTGAGGTTTAAAAAAGCAAGAAAGTTTTCGATTTATGAAATCATTATTAAATTTCAATCAGAAATATTTGTAAATTATATGTCGATTTATAGTTTTTATCAATCTGAAATAAATTATTAGTTTTCCAAATTATTTTGGGAGGATGTATATATTTTTTTAAAGCAAATTTCAAAGTCCACAAGTTACGCATTCACTGAGTTAACACTCACCACTTTTTTTGTAGTGCGAGCCAAAGATCAAAGGAAACTCCGTCGAGCATGCAAGAGGGCTGAAGACACGACGCTACTGTACTAGTTTGTTTGTTTTTGAAATATCATGTACTTACATAACTTTTCAGACTTAATGCATGTTTTGTGATCGTTATTTGGGATATACATACATTTTTGCTTTTATACTATGTTTTGGATCTCATGCATGCACAATGTTTTATTCAAGTTCAATGAATTTTGAATTATCTTTTGAATGGAAATCATATTTGTTATTGGTTATGAATTTGAAAGAGGGTTTGAGGCTCAAAAGTTGAAATTTGCATGATTTTAGAAGTGCATAGGTTTTATATCTCGTTTTTATAGGGTGGAAAGAAAAGCAGTCGTCGTGATGTCGGAGTTTTGTAAGTCGTGTTTTGTAAATACTCTCTTTTAGAAATCAAAAAGTTTCCACCCGTTTCCATTTGAAAATTAATTCTAAGAGTTTTAAAAGAGTTTTCAGCTAAAGTGAGAGGTTTAGCTTCATGGGAACCTTTCAGTCAATACAGATCCTGACTGGAAGATCACCGTGGAATTGTCGAACAAGCTGCCTAGTAGTATAAAGAAGATGAGCCCGTCAAACCGAATGCTCTTTGTTTCTCTCATTCAATTTCATTTATATAGTCTTTGTAATTCAATGACACTTGTCATCAATTCTACTTCACAAGCCTACACTTGTCATTCATGCAAACTTCCTTTCTTCTTTTCAAGCCACTTGTCCCACATGTATGAATTCATACTTTTCAATTTCCTGAAATGCTCTTCTTGTATTCGAAATCATCTCCGGTCCATTTGGAAATTTTATTATAACTCAATTTCACCTCCGAAAATTTTATTTAAATTCAATTATACATCCGGATCCGGCCACTTTAAATTATTTTACTACCTCATAAATGAAATCATCTCCGGTTCTATCAGAAAATTCTACTAAAATTCAATTACACATTTGGGTACTTTAATTTATTTTATTATTCCATAAATACATACACATTTAATACAGTACATGTACAGTACAATAATCGGGAGGGTATGTTACACACACTCTCCAAAATTTATATTGACTCACACCTTTCTATACTCTAAAATAATAAGAACAAGAAATGAATTCTGACTAATGTCAAATACAATGTTTAAAGTGTATTTGATTGGGACAATTTGAAATTAAGGCACTGGACTCTATTTATAGCTTCTAAACTCCACATTCATTTGTTTTGTTTCCAATGTGGGATTGACACCCACGTTTAGTTTTGCCAATTTCCTAACAAACACTTATAAACTAACAGAAGCACATCAATTGAAGGTTCCAAGAGGAAGTTATGACTGGTTAAGTTCTAGTGGTCAATATTAAATAAGTTATGAGATTTGAAGAGTTTTTCTTGAATTTTAAAAACCTTAGTTATCTAAGTTTTTATTACTTCTTATTTTCAAATGTTTGCATTTATTTCTTATGTTTCCTATGATTTGAGGATTGTTCCAAGACTAGTCTATAAATATTAGAAAATATTATAGTCTCTTATAAGTCTAAGGAGATTTAATGTTCCTATTTTGAATGAAAAGCATTCCTTTTGAGAATTCTACAAAACTCTATATCTTTTTGGCGGGATTTTCATTGAATGGTGATTATCTCTTTGGGTTCTGTATCCTCGTTTGGTTCTTGAGGGTAGTGAATCTCTATATCCCTTTTGGAGTTGCTTGATGGTGAGTCTGTTGGTTTCCTTTAGGTGATGATTTCTATATGCCATTGAAACTTAGCAATTATGTGCTTATGTGCGTGCATTACGTGGGCTATTTCTTGTGTGTGTGGGGTGTTTATTTCTCGTATCTATGGGTATGACGTCTATTTGGCATTAAAACTTAAGGTCTATCAATGGCTAGTCATCGTCGTTTGCCAACTATTGGTGAAGAGTCAATGCCTCGAGTGAATCAATGGAATATTGTGATAGAAGATTTAAGACAACAAATTCAACAACTCCAACAACAATTGCGGTTATATGAGAATCATAGTAACGAGGAACAACGTTGTGATGCAAAACTAGAAGTTGTTGATGATGATGATGATAACGTCAACCCTTTCCATTATAATCATAGCCATGTCTTCGATGGTAGCAATCCTCTACATTCGCGTGATTTGAGGTATTATGGGTTGAAAGAATGTGATATTGAGCGAGGTTTCAATGCAAAAGTGGAAATTCTAGAATTTGAAGGAAAGATGCAACCAGATGAATTTGTAAAGTGGTTGAATACAATTAATCGTATCTTTGACTATCAAGATGTTCCAAAACATAAAAAGGTCAAACTTGTTGCCATCAAACTCAGAATGCATGCCTTATTTTGATGGAAGAATCTTAAGAAACAAAGAGATAGAGAAGGGAGAAGAAAGATTGTGTCTTAGGAAAAGATGAAAAAAGAGTTGAAAAGGAAGTACCTATCGGACAATTATTGCCAAGATGTTTTCTTAAAAATTCATAATCTTAGACAAATGGTTCTTTTAGTTGCTGAATATACAATCAAGTTTGATAATCTAATGATGAAAATAGGTATAATGGAACCAGAAGGGCAGGCTATTGAACATTATCTTGGTGGTTTGAATTATGAGATTTCTAATATGGTACAACTACAATCATATTAGACCTTCAATGATGTGCAAACTTACACTTAAAATGGAGAAATAACAAAATGAAATTTGTGCAAGGTTCTACGTATGGTTCACGAGATGTGCTTTCTAACAAGGGAAACAATACAAGTTTCAAGTTTAGCACAACAACCAATTCGAAGGCAACATCAAACAGTGATGGTGTGGTGGCTAAAGAATCATAGCCTAGTTCCTCTAACAATAGATGTTTGCATTTATTTCTTATGTTTTCTATGCTTGGAAAGTAGTTCCAAGACGAGTCTATAAATATTAGAGTCTCTTGTAAGTCTAAGGAGATTTGATGTATCTATTTTGAATGAAAAGTATTATATTTGAGAATTTTAATAGATTCTATATCTCTTTAGTGGATTTTCATTGAATGGTAAGTTTCTTTTTGGGTTTTGTATCCTTGTTTAATTCTTGAGGGTGGTGAATCTCTATATCTCTTTTGGACTTGCTTGGTGGTGATTTTACTAGTTTCCTTTAGGTGTTGATTTCCTATCCCATTCAAAGTTACCAAATCTTTACTTACGTGTGTGCATAGCGTGGGTTGTTTCTTTTGTGTGTGGGGTGTTTGTTTCTCGTATCCATGGGTACAACGTCAAAGATGACCTATGGAATTGAACTTTTAAGAAAAACATGCAAATATGTAACACAAGAAGTCAAGAGTTCAAGTTTCACCCTTATCTTAAAACATAATGTATAGGTAGTTTTATATGGATTTAATACCCCCGCCCCCACCATTAAAGAAAAAAAAAATGTAACATATGCAATGTACGTAATCATAAACATCCAAAACTACATGCAAACACTCTTGACTTATGAAATGCAACATGAATGCTCATATACAAGCATTTTACCATGAACATGTGAGTACTTGCATTTTAGTATCTTGTTGCCAACCTCCATGCCATGTCTTAATCTTCAATCTCCATTGCACATCCTAATTCCTAAATCATAATTCCCAAGAACTCAAATACATTTAAAAGTATTTTGTCTCTAAATAAGCCAACTACAAATCATGGAACTTACGCTAATATAATGCACAAGGCAAACCAAACATGTGGATTGTATCATGCAATGCAGTCATATCCTTTAATAGAATATAATATAGATAATTCAATGTGTATGTAAAAATTCTTACCAAGTAGGTAACAAATTAATTTTGGTTATATGAATTTCACGATTGTCATTTAATTTTATTTTATTCCAATTAAACTTGTGCATTAGATTTTGTCAACAATCCTACCATCTAATATAATTGTAAGACTTAATGTTAACTTGTATATGTAAAAAATTATGTAGTTATTAAAAAAAAATCCTGTGTAGTATTTCATAAATCGAATTATAATTTTAAACTTAAAAATTCTTAGTCGCATTTAACAATTGATACTTAATAATTAGCATTTATAATAACATAATATTATTTCTAAAATTAGAAAGTATATTTATAGCTTATAATTAAATATAATATTAAGATCACCAAAATTATTATAATAATTTAATTAATATTTACAGTGACATAATATTTTTTAAAAGTTATAAATTATATCTAGCTTCTAATTAAATATAGTATTTAAATTCTTTCAGATAGATATATATATAGAGAGAGAGAGAGTATTCAAATCACCAAAATTATATAACTAGAGTTTCACTAATTATTTATTTAAGCATAATTAAAAATCTAACTTTTTGTTTACCTTTTTTAATGTAAATAGATGTCTCTTCATTTGCCTTAATCCAAAATATTCTTTTTTTTTTTTTTTGGCAACTTTGTAATATTTAAATGCTATGATTTTTTTTAACATAAATGATATGATGTTTAAATTTAATGATCAACACAAATACCAATGCAAGTAACAAATTTAATATTCTTATATAATTTATATAATTAAGATTCTTCAATAGGGACTCTTTGATTAATTGTAACTCATCCAACTATTGTAATCTTATTAGCCAACGTTATCCAAACCGATAAGTTAGCTAAACTCTTTTTAAAAATATGTACTTGATCGAAATATCCCTAAAATTTTATGACAAACATGGAGATACCCTTATTAAAACAAAATCTTTGAATAAATAATTTCCCTTTTATTAGTTGGGCTTTTAAAAAGAAATTGTTGGTTGTTTGATTACCAATTAAAAAAAGATTTTTTAAATTATAAATTTATTAAAAAGAATTAAATGGTTTTAAAAGTATAATGATATTAATAAGGTTATATTAGACATTTTAATTTTTTTTTATAAGCTCAAAAACATCTATTTGAAAAAATTTAAAATTTAAGCTTCTCCAAATAGACATTTTTCAATTTTTTTTAATTACCTAAAAGCTCTATTAGGATGACAGTCAAACAACGCAAAAAAAATTAAGTAATGCTTTCAACATTAAAAAAATAATTTTAGTTAATAGATAAACTGTACCAAATGTACATTAAAAACCCAACTAAATAAACTTTTACTTTTTGCAAACATTTCTTTTTCCCACGCTATGCAATCACAAAACCTACAATTGCTATTGTCATGGCTTCTGGTCATGTAATTGATTGGTTAAACTATTCTGAATTAAAGTTCAATCAAGAATCTCACTCAACGACAAGATTCATCATCAAAGATTATCCTTTAAATAATAAATAATGTTAAACTTCCAAAAACTTTCTTAATTTTTTTGTGTGATTAATGTCAGAAGATGATTTGTAACAACCATTTAATTATAAAATGATATATTTATGATGTAGTAATCACATATTATCCTTTAAATAATATGTGCGATTAATGTCAAAAGATGATTTGTAACAACCAATTTAATTATAAAATGATATATTTATGATGTAGTAATCACATATAACTTACCACATCATTTAGATAATAAATTCAAATCAAATTTTGGATGGTATATCATTACTCTTAAATAATCACATAAGAAAATATTAATGAATATTTTTCTTCCAAATGATGGGAAAAATATAATAAAAAGTAAATATTCTTCCATCCTTGGCCATGTCAAACACTCTTAACTTGATGCTTGAAGAAAAGTAAATAAGCAATGAAAGGGGGAAGAAAACAATCAATATCAACAAAATTGACTAGACACGTTATGTTGAGGACCTAATTATTGATCCAACAAAAAACTCTAACCTCTCTAACTCATGCCACACATTAGATTAAAGATTGAATCAACCAATGGGTAAATTGATCTTTTATAATTAAATCACAAAATTGACCTAACCCTAGTTCAAGTAAGAATAGCCAGAAAAGTCAAATCAAAATACAAGAAATTTGTCCCGTAAAGGTATCAGATTTTATTACTATTCACAAAAGCCAAAAAAAATACAACCCCTAAGTCTAAGCCCTATTTATAGCTAAGTAGCTCCTAATTCCTATAGGAAACAAAATTCTTGAAACAAAATTCTAAAAAGAAATAATATCAAATTATTTAAGATAATATCAAAAAACTAAGAAAATAATAACCAACCAATAAAAGGAAATAAATATCAAAATCCAAATAAATAAAAATAAAAATCACATCTTTGCCACTGTTATCATCACGTTGATATTTGGTCAGGACCTTTGAATTGGATTATCCGAAGAGCTCTTTTGTTGCTTTATAGGAAATATTTTTTCCTTTTCTGTTGTAAAGTAAAAATATGATCGAAATTGCAGTGAAAATGATGTACTAAAACCAAGTACACTTCGTTATTAGGTAAGGTATCAAATGGCTAAGCAAGCAAGGAACTCTTTTTCGTTGTGTCACTTTAGAGTAGAATCACGCTCTACTACAAGTATTCTTCCTTAGCTTCATCACTACTCATATGATCTTATATCTACTTCCATGTCTGAGTCCTTGGATAAGCTACAATACAAGACTGTCTGTGAAAATGGCTCACCATTCCACTGCCACTCTTACACTCTCGTTCATCTTCATTCTCATGGCATCAGGTAAAGCATTATCGATTTAAATTCTTTTTTCAGTTGCCAAGAAAGTTTTGAGTAAAAAGTTACCTTTAGAAACTTATCCAATTACAAATTTTTGGTTTTTGATAACAACAAATACAAAATTCTCTCTGTTTCTTAAGGGTTATCCAAAAAATATTTCCCAAAACTCGAACTTTTGAAATTACTTCCAACCACGAATCAAATGCCTACTTTGTGATTATGAGGTAGTATAATTGATATGTAAGTGCACATAAAATGATACGCACTTCGAAACCATGTTTACATCGCTCTGTTTGTTACTAACATATACATTTTGTTGAGTAGGAGCAAAGATGAATGCAAGAGCTAAGAATATTACCATAGTTAATGTGTGCAAAGAGACAATATGGCCTGGAGTAATAACCCTCAATAACAGTTTCCAGGGAGATGGTTTTACATTGAATGCAGGTCAATCTGCCTCCTATGATGCTCCTCCTGGGTGGAGCGGCCGCATCTGGGCAAGAACTGGCTGCAAGTTCAACAACAGCACCAGCACATGCCAAACAGGCAGCTGTGGCCCTTCCATAAACTGCACAGGCCCAGGAAGTCTACCTGCAACAATTGCTGAATTTACCCTTGGTGATACGGACTTTTATGATGTTAGCCTTGTAGATGGGTTCAATGTACCTGTAATGGTTAAACCTTTTGGTGGCAAAGGAAATTGTAGCACTGCTGGTTGTGATGGAGACTTACGGCAAAGTTGTCCCTCTGAGCTGACCGTCAAAGATAATGGCAAAGTCATCGGTTGCAGGAGTGCTTGTGATGTTTTTAACAGTGATCAGTTTTGCTGTCGAGGATCATATGGAGATCAAGCCACATGCTTGCCCAGTAATTATTCCAGTAGCTTCAAAAAAGTATGCCCTGCAGCATCTAGTTATGCATTTGATGATCGTACAAGTATCATAACATGTTCAGCAGAAGAATACATGGTTGCCTTCTGTGCATCAAGGTATGCAGGATAACATTTCAAGAGAATGATATTTCATGAAGAATTGACAATGCAGCAAATATACTGATGGATTTCCCGGTGTTAAATGCAGGAATCAAACAGTGTGCTCTTACCATGATAATAAGCTTTTCTGCAATCAATCGTCAAAGGGCTTGAAATCATTCTCTCAAAGCTGGTGGCTCTTCCTGGCACTTGCGTTGCCTCTGACATTGAATATAGGAGTCATATTCTAGCAAATCCTGTATAGCAATTGTGATTTTGACTTTTTTTTTCACTATTTTCGTTTCCAAATATCACGTTCATACAAGTTACGAAAATGTAATCCATTCTGTTTATATTTAATCTACTTCACTTGACATCTAAAAATTTACATATTTGCATGATATTATTTTTATCATAAACTAAGTGATCAGTAACACATTTCAGAAATTATATTAAAAAAAAAAAAAAAGGGGAGAAAGAAAAACGAAATGATGAGTACCACAATAAGGCCTTCATGACATCTGCAGTTTGTGAATAACCCTGATCTCTATCCACTAGTGATACACACTAACATTCACCAGCAATATTCTCGTAAAGCAAACTTTTCTTGACTACCATATTTAATTGTCTCGTCACTCTCCTTTGCCAAAATAGTATGAAAAGGCGTTTGGCTATCACGGAGGCCAACTTTTTCAATTTAAAAAGATACAAACTGCAACGGCATGTTACATTTACATTTTTTCAGTCTCTTCACCACAAACCCCGCCCCTCACGCTATAAACAAAGACAGCTGAATTAAATCCCCTTGCAAGTTGGTGTCAGGGTGATTGATCTCTAGACCTCTTGCTCTAAAGCAACTGAACTAACCAACAAAGCTATCCACCAAGGAACATTAATAGGCAATTGGCATGTTACAACTTGGTTTAGGATTCTCTTTTTTTTTTAAAAAAAAAAAAGTGTATGCTATAGAAATAGAGAGAATAATACCATCATATGGGCACACAACTTTCAAACAGCCAAATTCATCGAATCATAGTACAACTGTCAGTGTGTGTTTTGAGTAATTTGATCCTAGGACTTACCACAATCCGCACACACTATGCTTGAAGCAACCTGGCTGAAAATGAAACAGAGGTTTTACAAAACAGTACAAATTCAGCCAGTTATCATGAAAAATAAAATGGAAGGACATAGGTTTACCTCAGTTGGACCCATACTAAACAGCTCCATCTGAATTCATTAGGCGCATTCAGGTCATATTTGATGGTTTAGATACCGTAGTAACTTCAGAACTCAGGTACACACCCAATCCTCCAAATATCAATTTACACAGTTCAATTTATGCAGTTCATCATATAACGGGCAGCATTACAAATGTAATTTCTGCACCTCATCAGTCTGTGTGGATGGTGTGCTCATCTACTACTTAAATAGTCAAAATATTATTCCCAAGAAGAAATTAATTGCCACAGCTGATGAGCTCTGTTCCACGTACAAAAATAATAATATAATAAAGATTGTCATACAACTGAAAGTATTTACAAGTTTTATTCATCAGAAAACTGCTTCAATGTGTAGTAAACAATCCGTCTAATCTCATCACTGCTCAAATTTTTCACTGATTGCTTGTTCAGTTGTCTCCCTTCTTGGATTAGCAGCTCTGGACTCATCACTTTTAAACGGTAATACAACCACAGGGGCAGCAGGAAGTGTGTCCCAACGTTCCTTTAAAAATGTTATGAACCTCTTGACCATTTCTCTCCGAAATTCAAGCTCCCGAGTAAAGAGATCAAAAAGAAGAAAGGCAAGAATATACTTGAAAGGAACAATGAAAAGAATGGTTGCAGAAGATAACAATACCAGGGCTACCTCAGTTGTTATCTGACAAGAAGTCCAAACCAATGCAAATTCTTATTCATCATGCTTGGAACGTAATATACAGCGTGTGTGTGCACATGCAGGTGCATATATCCCTATTGGATGCCTCAAAATATCATTTGCCATCAAATTACTCAAGTATTTTACAAACTTGAAATGTCTATCAAAACCATCAGTCAATTTTCTCACTGCTTGTGTGTAATTAAACAAGTAATGCAATCAATGAGACAAACATACCTGAGGCTGACCAGAAAGAAATATTGTGCGTATTTTTAGTAGCGTGACATTCAGGTTCTGGAGATAATTTTCCACATCACGCATGGCATCTTTTACAGCTATGATCTTCTGAATAGTATTTGAAGGAGGCTGATCTTGAATAGTAACTTTTCCAAAAGATCTCCCCAGGCGACCTTGCTCTTTCAGCCCCTTAAGGGTTAGCATCCCAGCTGCCAAAACCATTAAGGACATGGGAAATACATATGGGAGCAAATTTCTGAAAGGAGAATAAAAGTGTCAGTTTCTATTCCAACTATATAGCAGAAACAGTAATGTTACTGCGAATTCACTCAAAATACAAATCAGAAAGTGATTCCAGTTTGAGGAATGCCCTGAGCCATAGGCAGGAAAGTCTGTATATGTAATCTTAACAATCAAATCCACAAATTACGAATTTATCTGAAAAAAAATTATTAAATTCTGAAAGAAATGTACATGTTAAAGTATAATAAGGATTTGTCATTGTCACGTTACAAGCTTAATCAATTCATAAATAGAAAATCTTAAGAAACAAAGGTCAAACAAGAGAAGCTCCAGGCGGAACATGATCTAGGCCTTAGTATCCTGATGAAAAGTAGACATAATAGCTAAGAAGAAATACTTTCCCCTCACCAACATAAATACCAGAAACAAACAAAGAAAAAGATCTACATTGCCACTGATGTTTAGTATAGACATAATTATGTTTACTTGACTATTGGGGATAGCATAATTCGGGCCAGGAATGGTTTAACAACATAAACCTTATATACATGCCCTTGTTTTATAGAACTTCATGAGAAGAATCCAACATCAAAGTTAACAAGACATACAAATCTCAACGAGTAAAATATAACAACATGAAGCATTTAGATCATTGGCAATCAAATATACACGAGTTAATCGCAAAAATATATCATTACCTAGATAATAGGTAAAAGTGAATAAAAACAACGACTTCAAATAAATTTTATGGTGAAGCAGGGATCTACCTGAAAATTATAGTGTATGCTATCGCAAGGAAGGAGACAGTCATGTGTGGCTCCTCCCAGCGTCTTAGCTTTTCAAAATTCTTAGCAGTTATTGTCAGAGGAAGTATGAGTTCCTGCCAGAAGGAAAAACATTCAACCGATAATGATTTTCATGACCCATCATGAGGACAACACTAGCATAAGTAATAATATAAACTAAACTTATGCACCATATATGTGAAACTTAACAAAATTAAATGCATCATTCCTGTAATAGTTCTATCACTAACATCATACGTAATGCAGCAGATTACTTCAATATTCTTTCAGAAACTGGGTGCAGTAACTGTCAGTTGATGAATATTCACAATACTAGAAGAAACTCACTAAAAGGAACAAATAATAGCCAAACCTTGAAAAGGTCAATGTTACTGGGTATCCCCTTGACCATTGCAGCGTCAATGGTGGCTTGAGTTTTCTCAACTGCCTGTGACTTGTGTCTGCACATGAGGGCTGCTCTTTCTACAAGAGTCAAATCAGCCACAACAAGATTTTTACTTAGTACTATTCCTTGTCTTACTGAAGAGTTTTTCCAAAAATTTATTGAAGCAGCAGAAGACCAAGACAGAGATCTCATCCAATTCTGCAAGTAAACACTTCCATCTATATCAAATACATGATTACTAATTTCATATGTCTCATCCAAAGATCTAGCTCCTTGAGTAGATTGGTTCCCTGCCTCTGTTACTTTGGTAACCAATGGTCCACCCCAATAGTTTGCTGCTAAAGTTTGACAAACAATATCGCCATGGGGTGCATTTTGCAAATATGAGAACTGAACAAGTTTGATAGGATCATCCAACAACTTGCGCATAAACTGAAGAGCTTGTAATCTTGCAATACTATTAATAGCACTTGTGACAGTCCTTTCCTTCCCTTTGCAGGCGCCATACACATGAGCGATTGATTGATCAGTATCCCTAGGACCATACTCATGTATAAACTTGTGTGAAGCAATAACTTCATTGATGAATGCATGCCAAACGTCTCGTCTCAAATCACCTCCAAAGTCAACAAATTCCAGCACCCATGTTTCTGACCTGGATAAGAATGTATAATTGAGATAAAAAGTAAGGGAGTGAGAGATTAAAAGTGAACTGCCTGTGAAATACAGCCTCATCAATCAAGTGACTCTAAACAGAAACCGAAGATACATTATCTGGCTGCTGAAAAGCTCATGAATTCCAATTGAAGATACATTAAAAATTAGTTGAAAATCATGTATGAGAACAAAATCACACTTTCAAAAGCATAAAGAAGAGGAATGATTGATATCCGTTGAATTTTTTTTTTTTTTTTTTTGTCTGAGTGAATATCCAATTGAACTTGTAGCTTAGTTTTGAGCTGTAAATTAATCCAATAAATATCAATCCATTCTCAATTCTAACACAAGTAAATTAAACTTATATATTGATAAGTTATTGCACAGCCAAACACCTTAAACTAATAGATAAGGCCACCAATGCTATTACTCTTTAAAATAATCAACATACGTCAATTCTATTGACAGGAGTTTTCAGATAATCATATAAGAAAATTCATACTGCACTGTCCTATTGAAAAGATTTTAATTCACTACTCAAAAGTCAAGTCAACAAAGCCTTAGTCACAACTAATTTATATCAGCTGCAGGAATGCCCCATAGTCACACAGCCCTGTCTAAGGCTATAATATCTGTTAAACTAGTTATCAACCAGCTATAATTAAGCTTTCAATAAGCTACATTTAAGCTGTCAATTAGCTACATTTAAGTTGCCAATCAACCAGAAAAGATCAACGTAATAAGCTAGATTAATTGCATAATTAATGTGATATAATTCAACTTCCTTTTCTACTGTGGGCCTAGCACTATAAACTCATGTACATGGGCTGAACACTAAGACAAGTTTCAATTCTCTTCTCTCTTCTTTCTCCCATTTTCTTATTGTGTATGATTCTTAAGCTCTTTGTGAACAATCTCCACAAAGAAAAGAGAACAAGAAAATGAGAGGCTATGTGACTATGGGGCATTCATAGATCCAACATTTTCTGGTTCTCACAAATTTACACTCTCACACACAGAAAACTTGGTTAACTAGAAAATAACATTAATGGATACCAGATTCTGGGCATCCAAGGTGTATATATATCCTTATTCAAGTAAGCAAGTAATGCCATTGGGACAGGTTTGGAGAAGCTTACTTGGGCTCAGATGACACAGAAACGGCAGAGTCAAAAAGAGCAGAACCCAAAGGTCCAACCTTCACTTTCTCCACTTGCAATCCACGTCTTGTAAGATCAAATCTTATAGCATCTTTCTGACCCAGCAACCCAACAGCCTGTACATAGTTGCAAAGAGATAAACGATTAGCTATGATGAGATAAATTATTAGGATGAAAATTGCCCAAGCAATATGATATAGTTACCATTTCAAAACATATATATGTAAAGTACTTTTACTATCAGTACTTTCTAACTTTAAAAATTTAGGACGAATCAATCAAATTCATCCATTACATTCTCTCTGCTAAAACAAATTCTCTCTCATATTTAATTCAAATACAATGGATGAATTTAATTAGTTCATTCTAACCTTTTAAAGTTAAGAGGCATTAATTATAAAAGCACTATATATATATGTGAAATAGTTAAACTCTACCATTATTTAACACATATTACATGAAGAAGAGCTATTCTCACAAAAACTGAAAATTATACAACAAGAAATATATCTTGATGTTTAACTTGTAAAGTTGGCTACATTCTTCACTGAGTTGGACTTTGATCCCCAATTAACGAAAGACATTTTGTAATTCAGTGATTAATTGTAAAACTTCAAAACATGGATCACAATTAAGATTAAGTACAGGGCACAATGAGTTGGCTCTGGCCATTTCAATCTCAATCATGGACAGCTTATTTCATACAAGTTGGAACTTGTAGATTTTCAGCATAAAAATTGTCAACAAGTTACAGACAAAACGCAGATTTTCAGCATAAAAATTGTTTGCTTCATCAATGGAGCAAATTCACTCTTGCTCTAATAACGGAGCATATCCCTTCATCAGATATAGCAAATCACTCCATTTGATAAAGGGCTGCTCCTTCATCGTTCCATCTTTGCTGGAACATATTCGCACTTAAGTGAATCTAAGATGTTTCACACCCTGAAAAATATAACTAATTAATCTGTTCAACCAGTCAAAAATCAAAAGAACGTTCATGTGAATAGAATTGAGAAACTTCTCAAGCAAGCTTAAGCTGATTAAGTTACGTATGCAAAACAGTCATGCATATGAGACTAAGGGAGTGCTACAATTTGCAATCAAAAATATCAAGATTCAATTATTTATTGGCAACAGTAACAGCATTTTGACGATTTTTATGTACTCGCACTAACAAATCAATTACTAGACTTTTTGAAACATGGATGCTCATGTTTTTCCCCAAACTGAAAGATTTAATGTACAGATGCTTCAAAGTTTTCTAGTCTTAAAAAATTTGAAGCCTTAGCTATGAAAAACTAGCCCAAATCAATAAGAGGATACCTCAAAATAGAGTGCTTTATCAGTTAATGTAAGTTTCCCAGGCCATGCCATATTATTCTCCCACTTTATAACAGGTCGTTTCCTGCTAGAACCAATGCATAAAATTCTCTCCCCAGGGAGCTGCGGACACTCACGAATCTGATAAGATTTCCGTCCTTCATGCACTCTACACTAAAACCAGCAGGAAATTAGCATACAAGAATTAAAATATCATAAACGATCATTCATAGGTTGTTTTTAGTTCAGTTGACCTCGTATGTTTTTATTTGTTAAGTGTCTCCTAGTTTGTGGACTACTTGTTCTTGTTCTTTAATAAGTTTCTTTTTTGATAAAAGAATGGTTTTTTATATTGATATGAATAGAAACATAAGAATTCAGAGACATATATAGGGTTGCTTCTCCAAAACTAGAAAGGAAAACTATAAACAATTAAACTCCTAAAGACTTGAAGATTTCCATAATTAACTAGAACACAAATAAAGGAAAATACAATTTATAGTATAACACCCCTCCCTCAAACAGAAGGGTAGATATATTTTTCTATGCTCCAGTGCGGAACACTAATAAAGGTTTGATAGAGATGTCCATCAGTCCATTAAACAACTTCTAAGAGAGTGCTGACAAAGCGGCTTAAGAAAGTGTAGACAGAACAGCTTTGAGAGTGCCAGCAAAATAGCTTTGACAGTGCAGATGGAACAGCTTTGAGATAGAGGACAAGGAACAGCATTGAGATAGAGGACAATGAACCGCTTTGAAATAGAGGCCAACAAAACAATTTGAGAGAGCGGCCGATAAAACAGCTATGAAAGAGCAGCCAATGGATCAGCTTTCGGCTTTGAGAGAATGGCTGATAGAACTACTTCAAGAAAGAGATTGATGAAACATCTTTGAGAGAGAGGCCTATGAAACAATCTTATTGAGAAAATAAAAGGAGATAAAACATGCTAATTAACTAATAGATACGTTAATCAGCCAAAAAGAATTATGGGTTTTGGTCTTGCCGTTACTGCTAAGGGCAGTACAAACGATGCATTCTTAAGATTGTCTGTATAAGAAGGATTTTTGCGCTAAAGTTATGATAAAAGAACAGTTTTTTATATTGTTATGCATAGAAATACAAGAATTCTGCAATGTATAAGGTTACCTCTCTCAAATAGAAAGATAAACTAAATACAATTATGCTCCAAAAAATTTAACGATTTCCATAATTAACTAGAACACAAATTAGGGAAAATATCATTCCCAGTTTAACATTTTTAAATTCCCTAATTTAAATAAACAATTATTGTACAAATAAAACATATGCATAATCATTCAAGAAAACATGACACTGCAAGATTAGCAAATTTATTGTTGCTTTAATCCATTTCTCCTGTTAAGTGTTAACACTATTGGAAGTCTTAGCTGACCCATGAGGAGATAGCAAAATGATCAAACTTGTGGTTTGCTCCCATAAGATATAGGGTTCTAATCTTCTTGTAAGTACCTATAAGGTCAAAGGCCATAGTTTGTCATTTCATAAAAAATTGTAGGGTCCCAAATTTGAACTCAGGTTTTGCTAGCCAAGTTTATGGGATTTATGGGCTATTCTTTCCCCCCCCAACCCACCCAAACCAAAAAAAAAAAAAAAAAAATAGTGTTATTGTCATTTTCTCTCTTACCAGATTCTCAATCCAAATTCTTTTCATGTTGCTCTATCATCATTGCTTCTTCACATAAAGTGTTATTTCCCTTTTTGAATATGGTAAATTCAACAAAACACACAATAAAAGGGAATCAAATAAGTTATAATAAAAAAACATTTTTGGATACTATATGAGAAATTGTGACTGAAAAATACACTTTAAAAGTAGACAAAAATCAATTAGATGGCTTTATTTACTTGCCCATGTCTATTTACTACCTCCTTACTGATAGCAAGTTTCTGTTGAGAAGGCTACATAATAAATAGGAGGAACTAACTCCATGAGAACATTAACCACCAATGACCACATGGAGCAAGTTTCATTCTTTTCCTTTTTGATACCCAACTCCCAACCTTTCCCTTGTGCCCTGAACCCTACAAGTCTACAACTTAGGTGGCCTTAAAACTCTACAGACATTAATACCCCAAGCAAGTGTCCCCAAGGCCTCCTGATCGAAACCTTATGACCACTTGGCCAACCACCTTGGGGTTAGAAGTAAACCTTCTTCACCCAAACTCACAAGCTAGCATTCTTTATAAAGATGATCATCTTCAAATAGAAGACAAAAGGTAATAACTTAGTCTGAAAATACATAAAAGAGTTTCATTTACTTGTTGACTACGAACTAACTATGATAAAGTGATGACAAGGCACAATCACAATGCCAGGCAAAGTCACACATTGCATGATTCCCACAGATAGAACTTCAAGTAGAAGTCATATTTCACACTCTTCCAATATCCAGAATTTCAAGATATGAGCTCTTTTAGCCTAGACAATAAACAAACTACAAAAACCAATCACTTTAAATTGCAAGTTACATACCAACTAGACACTGATATAGATGGCAAACACTTTGGTTTAATAGAAATTTTTCATTTGACAAGTATATCTGTTATAAGATCACAAAAGTCCATGTAACTTAGCAATCCAAATACAAATAACTTCAACAAGCACCATGTTTGAAAAATAACCGCTAGATGTGCTAATTAAAGAAACCTGCCACATGTTATAGAGCTAAACAAATGGCATCAAATCCCACACTAGAACCACAGTAGAGCAGATTCCATAGCATGGAAGTCCCAGGCGGTGACAAGTTTTCAAATAAATACATCCACTTGCTTTAATTCTCAACACTATGACTAGCAAAGGCAACATAGAAATTCTGTGCAAACTATTGAATGCTCGTTTACTCAATACAAGCTTCTTTAACAACATTTTCAGTCATAGAGACATGCAAATTCTTCATAAACAACTAAGAGTTAAGACCATAGGAGCAGTTCAGTCTGAGCTAAATTGTTTATTTTTCTTCAAAAGATACATGATACAAAATGGATAACACGACTTATGTGAAATTTATCTGACAAAAACTCTATAAAATGCATTAAAGGATAGCATGAAACTCACTTGAGAAGTTCATCTACATATGTTAGCCATAAGCTCAAAGAGATGCCCTCTTTATCACCAACAAGAGCCTTGAAAAGGTTATGCACTGTAGCTCGATCAGCCAAACCAGAAATAGCAGGAGTAATACGAACAAAAGCTTCTTCTCCTACAAGCTTTCCCTTTAAAGATACAAAGATTGTGATTTTTAAATCATAAACAAGATTACAATTGACAACAACATTTAACAAGCACCAATTCAAATATGACTGAGCACTCACTAGATTACACGCATTGATATAATTGTTGCAATCAAGCAAAAGAAATAATCAGAATTCAGAAGTGAACAAACTCAAACTTAATGATAGGCTAACACGCTTATTGCCATCATCATCAACAACAACCACCACATTTTGTAATCTAAGTGTTGCACTGTTGCGTATGCATACATACATGGAAGTGTAAAACCCCATTGGTCACATCTTAAAAATTTAAATCAAGAAAAGATAATGAATCTTATCATGGGAGAATGTAATCCTAAAATGCAACTAAAATATTTTAAAAATAAAAAAAAAAAACATAAGAATGCTTTGGATGAACAAAGATTCATGGCCTACTTAATAATTAATTATCAAGAATGTGCGTAGACACTAGACAAGTTGGTTGAAAATTATTTTCAGAAGATAAAAGTACTGGAGAACACGCAAGAGAGAATAAAGTCATAAGATAGAATCAAAAATCTAAAAACATACTTACTACTGAATAAAAGTACTTAGGTGAAACAGTGATCAACCACAATGCACCTGTCACCACACAACTATATAAAAAATTGTTTTCCACTTGTATCAAAGCAAATATATTTTTCAGGAGATTGGAGCTGCAGGGTACTGGCATACCCCAAAATGCTTTGCTGCGTGCACCAGATGGCCCACAAACTGTATGAGACAGTTTGGATCCATTTTCACAAACAGTTAAAATGTTGTTTGTTTACATATTTTTAAAATTTTGTTTTTGAAAGTGAAAAACCACATTTTCAAACTTATAACTAAGAGTTGAAAACAACAATTTACTATTTTCCATCAATTACAAAAGAAACCATATGTTTTCTGTCCAACCAACTATTTTTCCTAATTTTAAAAAACAATATGAAACACATTAAAATCATTTTTAGTTTTCTAGAACAACTTCTTACCATTTTTAAAACATGATTTTCTTCTTGAAAAATAGTTATAAAAATATATATATATTAAAAATGATACCAAACACACCCTAAGTGTTCTATAGTTAAGAAATAGATCATCAATATTCCACCCATTTGGTAAAATACTTATTGGTCCAAATTTTTTTGCACCATGATAGTAGGGCAAAAGAAGCTTAGGCTCTATTCTAAACAGGATCTCTAAATCAATTCACCAAATAAACTGACTGGATTTCTCATGCTTTTAGTCATTCTTCCTCCATAAGTTATATCTGAAGTGAATCTCAACAAGTTAAAATCATCTCCATTAGCAAAGATACCATTTAAGCCAGCCAATTTCTCCCTTAAGCTGTCATGTCACTTTCCGCTGTCAATTCATAGATGGATGAAAGCCACCATTCATCATCTTCTTCTCTAGCTTAAAATTTTACATATCCATATCAAATTATCACAATAGTCACTGCAATTTGCATTCCATGCAATCCAAACTCCTTCAGCTTTTCCAACTGAAGGTAGTAAAACCAATCCTTGAAGCTTGATTGGCAAAGGCTACCCACCAACTTACTGTCAACAACTTTTCTGGTAGTCTGTCAGAAGATTATGATGTTCGGACCCATCTTGAGTCTGCACCCTTACTGTCTCCTTTGGCCTTTCTTGTCTTACACCACAATTGTTGGTGAAGGGCACCAAAGCCTTGTTTACTTCTAAAACTAGTGGCTCTCACCACGAATAACAGTATAATGCATTTTGTAATAACCAATTGGATTTACTTTATTAAGCTCCAACAAGGCAACATCCAGAAATAATGTTAAATGCAGTTTAAACTTGTAGCTGAGAAAATATACCTGAAAAAATGCTTTCTCCGAAAGATTGGCAGGGAATTCACCTCTTTCATGATAAGGATTCTCCCATGCAAGCATTGTGATGTAAATTAATCTCTGGAACGCAGGTTCCTGCAAACATGTCAAGTTTATCAATCTAAACCCCACCCCCAAGCAAGAGAAAATAGTAGATCAGAACTTTCAAAACTCATAGCTCTTAAACAAATAATAAGTTGGAACTTAAAATCTTTTAGCAATATTCAGCCCTCGACCATTTTATTGGATAGCCATTAAGCCACTGGGAGCGTATTCCCAATAGATTAATAAGCAAGAAAAAGTGATGTCTCAAATATATTCAGAAATTCATAAGGGAAATAAAGTTCGAAAAGCTAAAACAAAATCTTCCATAAAATTCCAAGGAAAAAAAGTCGACATTTCAAGAAAGCATGTCAATTGCAGAATGCATATATATATAGAGACAGCAAAGTTCTCAAGATACAGATTCTTGACACAACCAGAAAAGACAATTACAGTTAAGCAGGTCATGGATCTGCCCACCAGACATAGAAAGATGCATTTAAAAGCCAAGTCAGCTGATTTAGTAAATCCTAATAAAAGTAATATTGGTGCCTTGCACACAGCACTTCTAAATACAACTGTAAAAGCTTGAAACAGAAAGTAGGAAACTTAATCATACCAATGGAAACATATGACCATCTATTGAGCAAAAAATAAACATTTTTGGACAAGGTAAACATCATGATAAAAACTTATGAGATAGCAAGCAAAGAAATCAAACTAAAGTAACTTTAACTTAACCAAAAAAAAAAAAAAAACTGAATAAAAAGGTATAGTGGATACTATCTTTTAATCCTAGTGAAAATGGTTGGGAAGAAAAGATATAAGAAATTTCATTGTCATATAGTCAACAGACATATCCAATATTAATTTGATGAAACTTGCCCACTACAAAAGTATATATTACAGATTCTCAGGACCAACCTTCAGACATGGATGGAAGTCTGAGCTATCCCTTGACAAGAACCTAAAGCAACAATATTCCACTAAATTACGCACATCGTTGTACATAGGTTCAGGAACAAGTGCTTTAAATATCTTCTGCATTCTGTGTCCAGTCAAACCATTCATCCTGCATATCTCAACTTCCAAAAGTCAAATCATATGTCCTGCATTAGTCTGATAGGCAGCGAACACTCAGTATTAATTCCATAGTACTCTATACAAATTCCATCATGATAAGAAATGACACACATGCAAGCACACACCCCCAAGCACACAATATTCAGCTACAACATTCATGAACATAGATTACAATATGTGATAGCTGTAATATTCTAATGCATGAAATAAGAATATTGTCCTATTTGATTCTATATTAGATTAGATTGTTTAATGGTGGTGGTGGAAAGATATACTGTTAGGACAAGAAATGTAAATTGGCGAAGAAGATGAGAATACCTTTAAGAGTTTGTATTAAGACTAAAAACATTAAGAAGAAAGAATCATATTTCTTACTTTTTCAATTAAAATAAGAACATTTTAAATATTTCACTTAGTTAACACAAAACAAGTGTACTTTACTCGTGATCATTCTGTTTTTCCCAAAAACCAACCCTTTAGTTTAAATAATGCTAAGTATGGTAATAACCAAATCAAGTCCTGCAAAGCAGAACCTATCTTCATTTCTTCTTCTTTCCATTTTTCTTTTTCCTTCTGTAGAATATACAACAAATAGCCTCATAGATTTTTTCTTTCTCTTTATCTTTATCAAATGATTATATACCTCAAACATATAAGAAAGTTCAAATTCTGCAGCAAGACCAATAAAACAAACTACAAAACTAAATGAATTTAAATGAGACACATACTCACCTGCTAAATTGCTCAATAGACACAACAGCAGCCAACGACAGCTTCCCATTTGGTGTGCTACCATCGATGGTCCGTTCTGCCATATATATGTCCTCCATAACTTGAGCATCAATTTCGTTTGCCGGATCAGGCTTCCCACTCTGACTTGTTTTCACCAGTGCTTCATTTAAAAAACTCTGGGTCTTAGACAGCCAAGAATTCAGTCTCTCTTGCATAGCAGCTGCCACCAGAAGATTCGAATGCATTATTAGAACCATAAACACCCCCAATAAGTTCAATTTAGTGATGCTTATATAAAACTTGCTAGTAACTAACAAAGACACAATAGCCTTGTATGAAAGCACATACACTCTTTGGCTGCTTCATTCTCAAAGAAATCTACTTGAAGAAACAAGAACAAGAATTCACCACATAACAGCAACAATCAAACTACAGCAAAAATCAACTGAATCTATGCTTATAACAGTCAAAAAAAAAAAAAAGACTAACTTACTGGTATCAATATCATTTAGCTTCCATCTATCACCAAGAGACTGAGCCACAAGCTTGAACCTGAATCTGTGCTCTGAAGAAAAGTTGATTCGCAAATATCCAAACTTACTCGAGTCTGTACGGTACAAAATGAAAGAAGTGGCCGATGGCTTCAAGTGGGCGACTGACACCATATTTGACAACTGATTTCTGTTTGTGGATTTAAGTTTCGACGATAAATATAGACTAGTCGTAGAAAAAATGATGTCACTGCTCTGTTGGTCGGTTTTGTTAATGAAAAGCGAATTTTGACATGTTTATCTTGTTTTTTATATTTCTTTAAAGACAAATAAAATTTCAAAATCAAAACTAAAATTCATGGGGAGAGACATGATTAAAATTGATGATAAATGGGCTTTAACCATAATTTCTATTGTACGATAGACACAATCCAAAAGTTTCAAAACCAATTACATTTTGATTTTCAATTTAGACGTTCTTAAGATTTACTTCGTAGATTAGGGAATATGAATAAGGAATAAAATTGATTAATAGTATTTACTTATTTAAATTTTATTCCATAATAAAAATTGTCGACGTCTGAAATTGATCGACCCGAAGATCCAAATGCCCAGACTGCTACTCTAATAATAAATGAGAATTAATGATATCTAAGGTTGATGGAAATAGTAAAGAAGTAATTAAGGACAAAGAAGGAGGATGGAGAACACTGGAAAGACAAGGATTTTTACATAATTCGACAAGTGTGTCTATGTTCACGGGTCATTTTGAATATATTTTGACAGAGTGACGTTAATACTAGTATTAACTTATTTTTTACAATGAATCTCCCCCCTATTTATAAAGAAATGGGAGTTACAATTGAGTATTTTATACACTAAAAGTCATCATTATTTTAACTACTCTAACTTTAGTTATACTGTATTAATTGTTACTACACTTAATCATTCTTATATGTTCATGTCTGTATTAAATGTTTCATGCAAAGTCTTCACTGCATTAAATGCACAACTGTCACTGTATTAAATGTCTCTCGGGAACTGTAGAGATTATGCCGGTGTGAAATCAGGAAATCAGAATGACCTAGCATCAGTTCCTTAAGACATCACCAGATGCGAGTAGGAGTAGGCGTTTTCGAGTTCGGGGTTGGGTTGGGTTGAAAATCTCCCAACCCAACCCAATTTAATTTTCAACTCAACCCATCTAATTTTTTTTAAGATGTAACCCAACCCAACCCAATAAAAAATAATCGGGTTGGGTTGGGTCTGTCGGGTTGGATTTATAAATACTCTAGATTTATAAACCACTTGAGATTTCTGATTTTTTCTCTTGTGTTTTCATTCTTCTACTCTAGATTTATAAATCCTCTGTGATGGATTTCATGTAGTAGCGTAAAAGTGTATGTCTATGAAAGATTATAGATAGGAAAGACTTGGTTAGGGATGGGCGTTTTTGGGTTCGGGTTGGGTTGGGTTGAAAATCTCTCAACCCAACGTGGGTTGGGTTGAAAATTTTTCAACCCAACCCAACCCATCCAATTTTTTTTAAGATGTAACCCAACCCAACCCAATAAAAAATGATCGGGTTGGGTTGGGTTTGTCGGGTTGGGTTGAAGATGCCCACCCCTAAATGCGAGCTCAAGAACCTGACTTGTTCACCTTCGCGAGCTAAAGATGTACTGGGATAGATTTTGGCATGGACGCAAGCTGGGGATGCATTAAAGTAGATCGGGTATAGGAATGAGTTGAAGGAGCCAGCGAGCTCGTTACTGTAATCTGAGGACTGGGCTCTTTGGGCTCTTTACCATTGTACTCAACCTTTAGGCTTTTAACGACCCATTTATCTATGTCGTGAAAACAGTCATAACATGAATAAAAATGGAGACCCCACATCAATTTGAGATTAAGGAATGAAAATATCATTCCCCCACCCCATTTAGAAGTCTCATTTTCATTCTCAAATTCAATGTAAAAATCTCTTATACCACTTTAAAAATTGAACCCAAAAAAAAAAAAAAAAAACCATAGATACTATTTTGCATAATATGATTAATCCATAATTTTAATCAAAGATATTTTTATAATTTGTAATTAATTTATTTCGATTCTAAAGCAAAGTAAATAGCTCAATAAGAATACCCCTAATTCCGATTTCGATTCCTATCATTGAAGTAAATAACTTATTTTAATTACGATACATTATTTCGATTTCAGATCATTTGATTCTCATTTCGATTCCTCCAATTGAAATAAATACAAAAGTATGCAAATTATGAAAGTTGACATCGAGTTGTTGGAATTCCCCTGTTGTAATAAATTACGGTTGAAAAGCCTAGTGAACACAATACTCAACCTAGAAGGGGTGAATAGATTTATTTTATATGCACAACGAAAAATCAAAAGAAAAAACAAAATGAAAAGAGAAGAGAGAAAAGTGTGGCACGATAATTTTTACGTGAAAATCCAAATGGGAAAACCACAAAACTAAAACTCTCTCTAGCTACTTTCGAACAAAACCCCACTATTATTATATCCAATTGAAAATCTAATATTGAAAAGGTTTAATTAAGTCCGAACAAGAATTCCAATTAGCTAAATAAATCTCAAATCTTTCCATAAATGAACTACTAGCTCAATAAGGAAAAGTTATAAGAATTCTAAATAAGAATGATATTCATGCATGGAATGATTCATCAAAATTAATTAACAAATTTGATCTTAAACTAAGTTTTGAGTTTCTAAATGATTCGAAAAAAATGGGAAGTGAAAATATGAAAAATGTTAAGGGTGGGTATCTCAAATCCAACCCAACAAACCTTACTCGACTTGACTATTTAGGTTTGGTTGGGTTGGGTTGACCCCTTAAAAAACTTAGGCTTAGGTTGATATTATATAACTCAACCCGTTTTTTAGATTAGATCGAGTTTATTAGATGACCCAACCCTAGCCCCAACCCAATCTTTATACTTTTCTCATTTCTCTTTAGTGCTATCTCTATTTCTAACATCGCTTTTTCACGGCTCTTCGTCTCCACTTTTTAGACTAAAATAAGGAATTATATCTATCATAGATAAACTCCTTTATGTGAATAATTCTTTATACTTTATAGTCTAGGATCCTTAAAATGTTTTATTTTGACAAAGATAATCTTACATTACAATGTTACATGATGTACCTTATTTTTAATGTGAAAATAATGTAAATAAATAATAAACATTTAAGGAAAACACATCATGCTTTAGGCATACCTTCTCACCATCACTAGATCGATGGTTGAATTGGTGATAGAACAAGATCAAAATCTCCATTGCACAATTGTTGGTGATAGAGGTTCAATTGAGATAGATGGTGGTTGGATCTTGAATTTTTCCTTTTCATTTTTTTTTTTGGTATTTTAATTATAATAAAACTCCATAGTCCAACTATGAGATGGATGGAGAATATCATATGATTTTATTTTGTTTTGAATTTTGAATTTTGAACTTATCTCTTAATTTAAATTTTTCAAAGTGAATCTACCATCCATCCTAACTCAATGGACGGCAGAGATCAAAGCATTGTTCTATTTCATTACTATAAAGGGCCAATGATTATCTAAAATATTGTTACCATATTTTTGCTTGAAAAATTAAAGTAACATCATTCGTTGATTTAATGAAATTTCGACGGGAACCAAAAATAGATCCATGAGCAAACAAATAAAATTACAAGCAAAAAATAAAATAAAAATAAATAGCCAGCAGTCACAAAGCTGCCCACGCCCTCCCCAGCTTTTGAATGGCCTCTTTTCTTCTACTTGTTCTTCTTATCAACTAACGCTGTCACTCCCTAGACTTGTCCCTTCTAACCGTTGTCTCCTTCACTCCCCCACTAATCTGAACAACAAAAACGACCTCTCGTCAAGCAGCAGCAAGAATGAGAAATGGAGAACCAAAGTTTCTTTTTTTCCTGGCTTTTTGAGCAAAGGAAAAGATGCTAAGCTTCTCAAGGAAGAGCTTCTGGAGACCATCGCGCGGCTCGATCGTGGCGCCGAGGCCACCCCAGATGACCAGCAAACAGTAGATCTGGTTGGCTGGCTAATGTTAGTGTTGTTTTCAGAAGCATAAGTTATTAGTACATAATGTTACTAATTACATTTAAGCGTGTATGTTTAATAATTTGAATAGATAGCCCGCAAACTTGAACAAGTTAATCCAACCAAGGAGCCACTGAAATCAGATTTGCTGGATGGCAAGTGGGAGCTTATATACGCTATTGCAAACCCAGGTAATTTCATTTTTAATTTCATGAAGTTGTATAAAATGTTGGTTATTAAATTTCATGAACAAGTTATAGTTTGATGTTATTTGTTGCTTCGATAATTGAACTAACCAAATTGCACTGCTGTGACAGAGACCAAAATTTTAAGATCAACTACAAACTACCAAGCAATCACTGTAGATACGCTTAGGGCCCAATATATGGAATCTTAGCCTTTCTTCAATCAGGTAATGTTTACTCATTTGAAAGATCATTTAACCTGTTTATAATTTTTTTTGTTTTTTAAATTTGTCTCCTTTATTGAAAGAAGCGCACTACTGTGTGCTGACCTACTTAGTTGCTGTTACTGAAGCTGTTTGTTCTAAATTCAAGCCTATATGTTTTATGCCTTGCCATTGCAATAATGATCACCGTGAAGATTATGTGGTTTTGATTATCTTGAAAACTTTTAGTTGTTATTGCTCAACACAAACAAATCTTTGATTATCAACTAAAAGTAAATTCGGATATTTGAGGTTCAGAGTAAATTAAGTGGTATCTCGTTTTGCAACACATTCCCTGCTAAGCAGACATCTCCAATCCTTGTAACTTATATATATTTAAATGCAGTTTTTGGTTCTCTACTAGATGCTATATTCTAAAACTGCTGCAAGAATGAAGTGACAAAGTGGCCTTGTTTGAAATTGAGTGTTGATTTTAATTTGCTATGTGCTTTATTCATAAATAATGGGTCTTGCTGAACCATAATGGTTCACTTTGTCCTTGCACGTGTAATAAAGGCTGTTAATTTACATTTGCATTGGCTTATACACTTGAAGTTGAGCATTGCATTCTAGGGATCCACAAGTTCCTATTTTCAAATTAGCTTTTGGTCTTTTTGATGTAGAACATCCTAAGATTTGTACCTATGTTAGGAAAAGGAGAAAGGAAGATTGGTTGACTAGAGATTTGGCGGATATGAATTGATTGAGAATAGTTGACTGGGGATTTTTGGGATTTGATTTTATTTATGATTTGTGTAATTGAATTATTATTTTGATTGATTGAGGATTTCTCTTCATTGATTGAGATTTGATTAGGGATTTAAATTTGTATTTGGCCACTATAAATGGTGGCCCGGTTACTCGTTGTTTCTCAAATTTATGAATAAAATTGCTTGAGACTTTTCCCCTAGTTTTCTTTCTGTTTTCTTTCCTTTCTGTTCTTTTTTCTGCTAGCATACTATTAGTTGTTTAGTTCTCCACCATTTTTGGTATCACAACAAGGTTCTCATCCACTTGTACAACCATATTAACAATCCAATCACTTTCCATAAGCCATCAAACAAACCACCCATCAAAATTTCGTACCAAACAACCCACCAAAACTACCAAAGAACCTTCAACATAAATCGCTAATCACAGATTCTAGGGGTTTTCTGCTGTTTCTCATAATTTGGGGTTGTTTTGTAAATACTAAAAGCTGGAGGACTTGTCAGAAATTATCCATAATAAAAAACTCTAAAACGGGTCTAGGTCAGAAAACACTGCTTTATTCACTGTGCTTTGTTAATTTTGTTGGTAATATATGTTTGGTAAATACCAATAGCCTTTTTAGTGACAAACTCAATGAAGCAAACGAAAGTATTCAACTAGTAATAAAGAATTCTATGATATGATTAGAGCTCTACATCTTTGGCGATACTACCTGTTACCTAATGGTGTTTGTCTGAGAGCCTTTTTAGTGACAAACTTAATGAAGCAAACGAAAGTATTCAACTAGTAATAAAGAATTCTATGCTATGATTAGAGCTCTACATCTTTGGCGATACTACCTGTTACCTAATGGTGTTTGTCTTAGACCATCAAGCTTTAAGGTACCTGCAATGCCAAAAGCACCTGAACCGTAGACATGCTCATGGGTTGAGTATCTTTCTTCAAACGTTCATGTCATTAGGCATCACCTAGGTAAGGATAAGGGTTACCACCCTATTTTAGACCTCAAGCATCCAAGTCATATGGTTTGATAGGATCAAGTTTGAGTAGTCCTTGTGTCCATACTTTGCCGTCATATTTCAAAATATTTTAAAAGTACCCCACCACGAGCATATAGGCTTTCTCAATTGAGATGAGTATCTCTTTAGAGGTGTACATTTATGTATTCCTCACACCTCTTTAAGGACTTCATAGTTTGGGAGATGCATGTTAGAGGGTTAGCTAGGCACTTGGGTAGAGACAATACCATAGCCTTAGTTAAAGATATGTTTTACCATCCTTAAAACGAGATTTTGCTAGGATTGTGTTCCAATTTCAAACTTGTCATTTAGCTAAGGCTGAGAAAGTGGGTTGTATATGCCTCTACCAATTCCTCATGCCCTATGGAGAGATTTGAGTATGGACTTTGTTTTAGGAGAAAGTAAGACAATTCAAGGTCTAGTTGTTGATGGTTCTCTGGATTACCCAGTTTATTCCCTGTACTAGGACCATTGATGCTTCACATGTTGCGGAATTGTTTTTCAAGGAAATTGTTTAGTTGCATGGATTATCAGTTACCGTAGTTTCTGATAGGAATGTTAGATTTGTGAGCTACTTTTGGAAGACATTTATGGGAACGTTTTGGGATCACCTTAATGTTTTCTTTTTCCTTTCACCCATAAAGATGGCCAAACGGAGGTTGTTAATCGGAGGTTAGGAGACTTATTGCGTTGCTTGGTAGGAAATAAGCCAGCCGCTTGAGATTTATTTCTTCCAATGGTAGAGTTTGCATATAACAATGTTGTTCGATTGTCTATGGTATATCATCTCGTCAGCCCATTGAGCTTGTTCCTTCTTTACTCCACTCTTGAACCTCTGAGTTTGTCATTGATTTTGCCCAATATATGCATGACCTACACAATGAGATTAAACAAAAAATTACTCTTAAGTAATGAAACCATAAACTAGTTGTTGATGCACATTGTAGGCCATTAGAATTGAAGGAGGGTGATTCTATGATGGTTCGTATTTGTCTTGAACGATTTTCCAAACATTCAGAAAAGAAATTGCAAGCCCATGCCGTGGGACCCTTTCGAATTCTCAAAAGACTTGGATCTAATGCATACTTATTTGATTGCCTCCAAATTTGACTATCAGTCCACTGATTAATATAGCAGATTTGTTTCCTTACCGAGGCAGTTGAGGCTTCAGTTGTTTTTCCTGGTTTTGCCACAGGTATGACTTCTGTTAGGTCTCTTCCTCCACCTTCATCTCCACCTATGGTCATTGAAGCTGTGGTAGACATTCTAGATGATGAGTACGTAACTTCAGGTTCTGACGATTTTTGATTCATTGGAAACCAAAGATAGATGATTCCTGGGTCTCTAAGGAAGATCTTCAAAATCTGAACACTTCCCATTTCGAATCTTATCTGCAGCATAACTCGACAGAGTTGAGTTATTTTCAACCAGAGGGGAGGAAAAGGAGAAGATTCATATCTATGTTAGGAAAAGGAGAAAGGAGTAGTTGGATTTGATTGAGATTGATTGATTAAGGGTTTGGGAGATTTGACTTGATTGAGAATAGTTGACTAGTGATTTTTGGGATTTGATTTTATATGTGATTTGCAAAATCAAATTATTAAGGATTTTATTTTATGATTGAGGATTTCTCTTGGTTGATTGAGATTTGATTAGAGATTTAAATTTGTATTTGGCTGCTATAAATAGTGACGTAGTTTCTCTTTGTTTCTTAGACTTATGAATAAAAATTTTTTGAGAATTTTCCCCCAATTTTCTTTGCTTCTGTTCTTTTTTTTTTTAGTAGCATACTGTTAGTTGTTAGTTCTCCACCACTTTCATTTTGTAATATGTTGTGCTGATGTTTCAGCAACTACTTATTCATTTAGTAATTCGCTTGTTGCTCGAGTACATCTTTCAATAACAATGTATCAGATTTGCCTATCAAATTGACATATCCATCTTTCAATAACAATGTAGAAGATACCATTTAAGCCAGCCAATTTCTCCCCCAAGCTGTCATGTCACTTACCCTGTCGGTTCATACATGGACGAAATCCACCATTCATCATCTTCTTCTTTAGCTTATAATTTTACATATTCATACCAAAATATCAAAATGGTCACTACAATTTGCATTCCATTCAAGCCAAACTCCTTCAGCTTTTCTAAGTGAAGGTAGTAAAACCAATCCTTGAACCTTGATCTGCAAAGGCTACCCACCAACTTACTGTCAACAACTTTTCTGGTAGTCTGTCAGAAGGTTATGATGTTCGGTCCCATCTTGAGTCTGCACCATCACTGTCTTCTTTGGCCTTCTACTGTTCTCGTCTTACACCGCAGTTGTTGGTGAAGGGCACCAAAGCCTTGTTTACTTCTAAAACTAGTGGCTCTCACCATGAATAATAGTCTAATGCATTTTGTAATAAACAAATGGATTTACTTTATTAAGCCCCAACAAGGCAACATCCAGAAATAATGTTAAATGCAGTTTAAACCTGTAGCCGAGAAAATATACCTGAAAAAATGCTTTCTCCGGAAGATTGGCAGGGAAATCATTTTCTTCATGATAAGGATTCTCCCATGCAAGCATTGTAATGTAAATTAATCTCCGGAATGCAGGTTCCTGCAAACATGTCAAGTTTATCAATCTAAACCCCACCCCCAAGCAAGAGAAAATAGTAGATCAGAAGTTTCAAAACTCATAGCTCTTAAACAAATAATAAGTAGGAACTTAAAATCTTTTAGCAATATTCAGCCCTCGACCCTTTTATTGGATATGCATAAAGCCAATGGGAGCATATTCCCAATAGATTAATGAGCAAGAAAAAGTGATGCAGACCTCAAATATATTCTGAAAATCATAAGGGAAATAAAGCTCGAAAAGCTAAAACAAAATCTTCCGTAGAATTTCAAGGGAAAAAAGTAGACAATTCAAGCAAGCATGTCAATTGCAGAATGCATGTATATGTGGACATCAAAGACCAATAAAACAAACTAGAAAAACTAAATGAAACTGAATGGTCACCTGCTAAATTGCTCAATAGACACAACAGCAGCCAACGACAGCTTCCCATTTGGTGTGCTACCATCGATGGTCCGTTCTGCCATATATATGTCCTCCATAACTTGAGCTTTGAATTCATTTTCTGGATCAGGCTTCCCACTCTGACTTGTTTTGACCAGTGCTTTCATTTAAGAAACTGTGGGTCTTGAAGCGAATTTTGAGATGTTTATCTTCATTTTATATTTCTTTAATATATATATATATATATATTTACAGTTTTACTACAAAAAGGCATGGATCTCCACTATGACTCTATCAAGTTTTTTGTTTTTTGTTTTGTTTTGTTTTTTTTTTAATTACACACAATCAAGCTTTCATATGAATCATAAACATCATTTTTTAAAATTTTTTTTTTTAATGGTTGGTATAAGCTCAAAAATAAATTGAGATTAGACAAAATTTGACTCTGAGATGCAACCCGAAAAGCTATGCCAGGGAGCATCCTACACTTACTTGGGAGGGGCCCACACAAGGGATGTAGAACTCATGAATTGTGGCACCGCGGGCTGTGTGTTAAACCAACTAGACTATTACCCAACTACATCAGCATAAAAAATTTTCAAATACCATAAAGAAAAATAAAATAAAATAAAGTGAAGATTCAATCCGAAACTCTATATATTAAAGTAGACATCTTGAGATTTACTTTAAAAGTATGCTAATTATGAAAGCTGACATTGAGTTGTTGGAATTCCCCTGTTTCAATAAATTATGTTAAAAATGCCCTAATGAACACAATACAGAACCTAGAAAGGGTGAATAGATTGTTCAAAAATTCTTTTATCTTTGTTGTATATGCACAGCGGAAAATCAAAATAAAAAATAAAAGAAATAGAGAAGGGAGAAAAGTGTGGCACGATGATTTTTACGCGAAAACCCAAATGTGAAAAACCACGAGGATGTAACCCTCTTTAGCCACTTTCAAATGAATCCTCACTATTATTAGATAGATTACAAATTTTTCTCATAGCCCACTTAACCTAGGAATTTAATCTCTTCATCATTCATGAACCTAGAATGACAACTCCGTTTGTCTTCTAAATCTATTATCATCACCTTGACTCGCATCCTTGTTCGATCATGCAAGCCTAACGAATCCTCTCTACTTATTCTCTTTAAGAATCAAGGTCACAAGTCGATCAAATAACCAATCGGTTATTGCACACACTCAAACTTAACGAATTAATGTGTCCAACTCAATTAGAATGCTCGAAGCCCAAACACTCTAAATCTAGATTTAATATTCCTGGCTCTCTAAAAACTCTCACAAAAAATGAGAAACCTGAATATAAAGAGTTGTCATGAATTCAATAAATTAATGACTCATATTTACAGTATGATCTATGAGAATTAAAAACAAATTTAAACCAAGTTCAAAAAAAAAAAAAAAAAAAAAAAAAAAAAAAAAAAAAAAAAAATGACAACCTAGGACTTCTAATCAAATTTAGTCTAGACATTAAATCCAACTAAAACTGTAGTACTGAAAAGTTTTAATTAAGTCTGAACATGAATTTCAAATCAACTAAAGAAATCCTAGACCTTTCTATTAATGAACTACTAGCTCGATAAGGACAAGTTTTAAGAATTCTAAATAAGAATAGTTTTCATGCATGGAGTAATTCATGACATCTAATTAACAAATTCAACCTTCTTAAACTAAATTTTGAGTTTTTAAATCATTCTAAAAGACAAAAAAAAAAAAAAAAAAAGGGAAGTGAAAACATGAACAACGGTAGGTAGGTATCTTGAACCCAACCCAACAAACATGACTTAACCTGACCATTTTATGGCTAGGTTGATTCAGGCTGATTCCTTGAAAAAAAAAAAAAAGGATCGGGTTGATATCATACAACCCGACTCATTTTTGGGTTGGGTTGGTGAAAGACTTTTAAACAATATAAACTCTAATAAAAAATACTAAAAACAAATAAAAAAACAAACCTGTTTGTAGTGAATGTCCTTGACTTTTAAGTTGTTCAACCGATCGGAATTCAATTACCGTATATGGAACCAAATCCTCAATTCACAATGTAAGTGCCCTTGCCCTTTTTCTCTATTTCTTATTTTTGTGTTTTGCTCGGTTTATGTGTGTTCTATGTATGTTTTTCTAAGATTGAGTGTTGGTTTGATTTTAGAGAGTTAAAAACTTACTTAACCACCCATTATCTCTTTTCCAATTTAAACATGCATTAATTGCCACAAGCACCTATGTTGTAACTATTTTTAACTGCTCAAGCAGTTAATTGTTTTAATCCAAATTAATTTGAATCTTAGGTTTGGGTTTGAGTCATGTTGGGTGAACTAGACCCATGGCCCAATAACCTAACATTTTCGACTCACACAAGATAAGCAAATAGAATTCACAGAGAAAAACTTCTTCGTAATAAGGCGTTGAGGCATTTATATAAACAAATATATCGTGTAACCTATAGACAACAATATATATATATATATATATATATATATAACAAGGCTTGTTTTTTCAAATCTCAATTGTACTAATATACAAGAGATTGAAAACTTGCTCATTATCATATACTAAATTTAACAGAATTTTATTTGTTTAAGCACATTTAATCCCTCAACATAATATGTTTCATCCTTTAATATTAATTCCAAATCATAATTTGTTGACATATAAATATATGAATAAAATAAAATTCATTAACATTCCTGTCTCACTTTCGTTTCTTAGTCAACACGAAATTACTGACACCATAGATCTGTCCTATAGGCCACATTATTATAGTGATAGAAGACACACTAATGATATAACCATGACCCCTTAGGGTTGGGGACTTAAGGTTTATATAGGGTAGTTGGAAATGATGCATATGCCCATAAAGAGGGTGTTTCACGGGTCAAGTCGGTTTTGGGAACCAAACTCGCAAAACACTATGTTTTCCTCACTACCAACCCGAACACCCTTGAATTAAGCATGGGTTGTTCGCATCGGTTCCATATGTTCATACCCACCCCTAATCACAACAAATCTCTGACCTATTCAATTAAAAATAATTAGCTGCAATCACTAATATAGCCTAACAAGTATATTGACTCTCAAATTCCCTTTTCTTTTATTTATAAAATGATCATCACTTATAGTAAGGATGTCTTGAAATGTTTAATTTGAGGACTACTAATTGGAGTAATATATTTTCAGTAGGTTGCATCACTATGATAGGTCCACTAAAAATTAGTGGTTATAATTTGTGATTTCGAAATAAAAATTTATATATGTCTTGATTAGAGAACTATTATATATACATGTATATATATGTATGTGTATAAACTATTATACATATGTATATATAATCTTTATTAAAAAGGAAAAAGGAAAAGGTGGGAGAAAGAAGAAAAGTGAGATCGACAATTAGTTAAGGTCTCAAAATCATGCCAGCACAAAAACTTTTATAGGCCACATTGCAAAATGATTTCAACAACTATAAAGTGCGTGCTTTTACCAACAAACCTTCTACAATATCTGCTCATAACTAGAAAAACACTTGTTGTTTCATTAAAGAATATTAATTGTTTTAATCCACTTTATATACTTGAATGCAGTCGTATCATATAATTCATATCCTTATTTGTTGAAATGCTTAAATGTTACTATCAATGCACACCACCTTTTGAAATGGATGGTTGTGTATTTCTCTATTCTTAAATTAGAGATTCCATTTTCATCAAAACCATATCATTAATTGTGTGAATAGTCTTTTCTTGTCATTGTGTGGATAGTTGTCTCTCATTTATGAGAATGGAAATCCAGGCTGGCTAAGTAGTGTTTGACCTCTAACCATTTCAGTGTTATTCCTTTTTTTTTTTAAAAAAAAAGAATATTACTATTATCAAAAAATTTTCTAATACTTTACAAGAGATAATTGTTGGTTGTAAAATTAACCAATGAATTTATTTTAACTTTTTAAGTACAAAAATCATTTAATTGAATATAATGGCAAGCAATGGTTGATCCCACCAGCAGTTATTAACCTACTTTTATTCCAAGTTTATTTTAAAACCTAAACTAAAAATAATAATAGTAATAATAATTAAATTAAAGATAAGGGTTGAAATTGTATTGGAAACTAAAATCTAAATCACAACATAAAGTTAAATTAAAGGAAATAAATAGAGAAAACTTAGTTAAAATATCTTATCCACCACTAAATAATCCTTCAATTTGTTATAAAAAATTAATAAATCAAATTCATGTTAGTGCATGATGAAGATATTCACAGTAAGGTAATTATTATACTGCATGTCATATTGATTTTTCCTTAGATTGTATGTAAATCACACGGTGTCTGTGTAGATACCTATATTTCTAATTATAACCTAGCATAATATGTATTTAGTTTTAATAATAGGAATCCATTAAGAATTAGAAGAATATGAATGTCACACAAATCCTAGAATATGGTGTCTATCCTAGATATTTATGAATTAATGTTCTTTAATTGGTTCGTAAGCAATCGAGTGTTGCAAATAAAGAATATGTCTGTTTGGTGTGCGTTTTATATTCTTTCAACGCAATCCTATAAACATGCTTCTAGGGTCATCAATCAAAGAAACATAATACATAGAATGCAATTAATATGGAGACATTATTTTCAACATGAAAACACTAAGCTTTATTAAAAAGTTAAATAAATTGAGTTCATGTTTAAAGCTTCAACTCAGCCCTAACTAATAAATAACTAAATAAACATAAAAAGAAATATAAAACTAAGAAGAAAAGATAAAACCAAAGCCTTGAACTTGCCATAACCGTTCTCTTTTGATTTGCTCCCCTTTGATGTGTGTCTCAATTGCATGGTGAAAACACATATTTATGAGGCATCTAAGGATGATGAAAAAAAAAGAGTCAATCATTGGAGAATTAAATGCTAGAATTTAATATGTACACGGAACTGGAATTAAGTGATTTTGGGTGTCGCGACCCATAGTCACGACTTGCAACTTAACTATCCCTCGCGACTCCAAGTCGCGACAACTGGTGGTGGGTGATGGTCGCTTGGACGAACTTGAATGGTGCAAGTGGTCGGTGCTCTTGGAGGAGTCACAAGCCATGTCTAGAAAACTACCCATATCTCTTACTAGCGGTTGGTCGCAAGCCATGTCCAAGCTGCTCCTAGCAACTCTTGCTTACATCTAGCACAAGCCATGGTTACCACCTATAGTCGTGGCTCATGCTTCAGTTGTTGCTTATGACTCATATCTTGTTTCATCTCGTGGTCATCTGACCTTCAGATACTAATTCGACCATAGCTTAACTCTAGAAAATTCTAAGTTATGAATTGTCAATGGTTACAGAACTAGACATTTATAGCTTTAATTTGATAGATTATGGCTCATGTAACCCGAACTGTACACTTCGTACGAGCTCATGCAAATCATGTCACTATTAGCCCAAAACTCTACCACTTTAACTCATTTCTTCTTGAACCCTAAACTTTGACACCAAAATACAAAACAACATAAAAGTACCAATTTGACTCAAAAACATAACATCAATATTAGGTAAATTGGGTGGAAAATATTTATAATTATAGACCTAATAGTAATAAATATATGATATCAAATATCCTCATTTTATCAAGAGTGCTCAAATTTGTTATGATTAAATATTTTATCAAGAGTGCTTGGATTTGATATGAATGGAGTGGCAATTAACATGGTATAACATGGGAGACCTATTTAATTAATAAGTTGCTTACTAATCAATAATGAAAAGCAAATGAAATTAAGTTCCAATAGAAAGGGAATAAGGATGAATCTGAACTAAATTACAAACATTCCACTATTTACTAACTTTTAGGAATTAAAATTGGTATCAAATTAAGCCTTTTTTTTTTTTTTTTTTTTTTTTTTTTAATGTTTACTAAACTAAAGAGTAGGGTTAAAACAAAATTAATTGCAAATATGAATATATAATTTTAATATGCGGCAAAAATTTTCATTATTTCTTATAAAAATATTATCATAATAATTAGTAGTATTTTTATTTCGCTAAATATTGATTAAAATGAATGACCAAGTATATTATGCAAATTTGACAACATTATTAAACATTTTCTTATTAAAATAGGTGTGTGCATTTTTTCTAGATGAATTTCCAGTAGATTTTAATTTCTAGTCATACCATTATAGAAATTTGGATAAATCGCATACAACATTGACAGTTCATGAAAACTAGACGAACTGCTTCTTTCCTTCCTCAAAGGTTTTTTTTTGAAAGTCTCAAAGGTATGGCACATGAGCAAAGAGAAAGGTTAACATGAGCAAAGCATCTCCATCGCTCCTTTGTTAGGTGTCTTTCTTTTTTATTTCTATGCTCTTTAATCCTCTCACTCAAACACAAAATCTTGGATGGGTAATTATGATGTTGTCGAGACTAGAATCTAGATTGAGCATACGTCTAGAATTGTTATTGCATGAAGAAAATGACGTGTTTTTTTTTTTTTAATATTAATTGAGAATATATTAATAAAATTACATGACTTTCATTATTTAATTAAGAAAAAGAACTTGATTTCCAAGGTGAAATGAGAGGGAATTAAGTTTTTTTTTCTAGTAAGAACTTGATTCTTGATTTTGACATGGGGTTCACGTAATTAAATTTAAAAAGTTTTAGTAAGCACTGGAATTTTAAATCTTTAAATGAAGTTCTCTTTGTCTATCTTGGAATCCAAATTAATAAACATGCCATAAGTGTATTTAGAGGCAAATCCTCACATATGATGATTGGTGGCTATTAGTTGGATCAAGTCTACTAGTGTAATTATTATTGTTTTGCCACTTGCATTCATCTTTCTGTTAGGATTGGGGTCATATGACAAACATGTTGATTTTATATCCAATGATATGTGTTAAGAGTATTTAAATATTATTGTTATGTAATCTCCTAATAGTTTAGTATCTTGTACAATCTCAATATTTTGTATACGTAGTTTGATTATGAATTATCTATTAATAACAGATTGTTGACTGTTCAAAGATTCAAATATACCCTGTCTACAACTACTCATAATAATACTACATGTTTTACACAGATATCAATGTCTAAAACAGCCAAGGAAAGTTCTCCTTGTACACATGACCACAAGTCCACAAGGAATATACTCGAATCACGTTGGCATTTTATGTGTATTGTTACATCAAACGAAATCTTAATACTAAGAACACCCCTTTGATGGATGAAATACAATATATAACTAAAACATAAAAGATTTTTAGGAATCAAAACAGAGATATCGGAAACATAACTTAAAAATATGACCTCACAACCATCAAATTAAACTAATTTCACAAGTTGAAGCGCACCTTGCACCTCTCCTGATTCAATCATAACAATTTATCATTTTTTAAATAAAATGAATATTGATTACGTTTTTAACAAAGAAACCAAAAAGGAAGTGGAGACTTTGCCGCAAACCACCCCACCCACACCCCCCCCCCCCCCCCCCCCCAAAAAAAAAGTTTGAATAATTATACACTTAAAAACATTCATAGAAAAGATTATTAATGGTGGTTATGTGATGAGAACCTTGAGTTTCACTTAATTTAGGATTTTTGTTTTAGGATTTTATTTTATTTTAATTAATTATTTTATTTAATTTTGAATTAGTTATTTTATTTAATTTAGGATTAGTATTTGATCTAATTAGGATTAGTTATATTATTTTAATTAATATTTCTCTTTTTTTTTAAAAAAAAATTTAGAATTAGTTTTGTTTTAGGATTACATTTCATAAGGAAGTTATACTTTTTAGGAAAGTTAGAATTAGTTAACTACAAATAGAAGATTAGTTTAGGATTGTTATTATGTTTTTTTGGCTTAGAAGAATTAATAAAACACTACAGATTTTTTAGGTAACTTATCTTAGTTTTTCGGATTTTCTGGATAGCAATACTTGAGATTGCTTGGACTAAATTCAAATTATTTCATAAAGTTAATTCTAAATTACTTTAGTTTTTTCGAGAATTCAATGTGAGATTTGCTTGGGCTAGAGTTAGGTGAACTTTGTTATCTAATTTTAGAGGATTAATTTGCCCAATTATGTGGGTTGCTTAATTTGAAATCTAAATTGTCTTAGGAAGTAATCTTGGGCAATCTAGACTTCTTGTTGGATCTTTAGATAAGCCCTCAACATTGTGTATCAGTTTTCTTCTGGGATTGTTGTTATTTAGTTTTTTCTCATACCATTTACCGTAAAAACAACTCAAACTAGATCTTTATTTGGCTAAATAGATGTTCCTTTTCACTAAATTACATTGGACGATGATAGATTTATTGTTACCTGATTGTGAAATTACTTTTTACAAAATAGATGTATTATTTAATTTGATTGTGTAATCAATTTTAATATAGAGTGATCTTGAAGACAACTATCTTTTTATATTGGTTTTACATAATAATATCATACTACCTAATTATGATCCATAATTTTATATATTCTTCTTTAATCTTAACATATTGTGACAAATGAATTAGCTTTCTTCGTCCCCACTCAAAGTCTAGCAACCTGAGCAGTTCAAATTTGGGTGTGATAAGAAAGAAATGAAAAAAATTCCATTTTCTATCCAAAAATGCACTTTTTTTTCCTTTCACCGTTACGCACCACTTTTAAAAACTGTGACATAGTACCGTCACTCTAGCATCCGAATCATTTTGAATTTTGAAATCTTGATCCAAATGACCAAACCATGCCTGACCTCACTGTACTCGTCAAACCGAACAAAACTGATAACCCTGAAAACAAATCGAAGAAAACAAACTCAAGACCAACAGCTCTCGTCTCTCACAACTTTAATCTTTTCAGTGTAGGCACTCTTTTTCTTCTATTTCCCAAGATACCTCTCAAGATTTCTACAATTCTCCTCCTCTCTGGTCCTCTCAAGAGAACCACCACAACCACTACACAACAGCCCATTTCACGGATTCTGGAAACGGGCGGAGGCAGAGGGTGCTGATGGAGGCGCAGGAGTTCGGGGACGTAGACGAAGTGAATTTCGCCATTTATGGTTTGAAGAGAGGGTCTCAGGTGAGGATCAGGAGGGCTGACTTCTTGTCGATGATTTGCGGCACCGGAGGACGCATGGGTATGCTTAATTTTCGACCTGTTCTTCTTGGACAGTGTTTCGAATCTTTATATCTTGATTGGTCTAGATGGGTTGTTGGAAATGTGTAAAGATTTGAATTTTATTACTGGGTATTTGAATTTTTCCTCTTATTTAGGGTTTCGGGTTGAAGTTTGATTGTTTAAATGTGTGAATTGAGATGTGGGTATTTGATGAAATTTATAATTTTGAAGAAGTTTTGGTGGGTCATGAATTGAAGTTTGGTTTTGAGGATATGCATATAGTAGAAATGTTAGCGGAATTTTCTTAAATTGGGATGTGATGTGGTTTATGCGGATGAAATTAGAAGTTATGATACGGAAATGTGGTCAAGATATGAAATTTACTTTAACTGTTATGTTAGTTATGGTGTAAATTTCAGTTTAGTGTGTGTTAAGTTACTTATTAAGATTTCTGGTTACTCCATTGGTGTTTCACTTTATTGTTATTTCTGGTTTAGTTATCCTTTTATATATTGTAGGAGAGGCCCATTTAATATAAGCTTTTCATGAGTATTAAGTTAATACACCATGAAATTATTTATTTGTTTTGGTGCTTGATGTGCAATACAATTTGAGGTTAACATTTAACATTAAATTATATTCTGGCAGTTAGTAATTGTTTAGTTTTACATTATTTAATCTATTCCTTTAACTAGTTTGACCTACATTTTTCTGGGTGCATTTTGTTGTCCATATAATTGATTTGAAGATTTGTTTTTTATTTTTTATTAAAATATATTTCAGGGTCAAGATGATCACCTCTCAGAATCACACAGCTGCATTTGATTTCTAATTAAATTGTTAAGGCCAGTTAGCTCTACTGCTACTGAAGACAAAGGACGAAAAATAGGTTCCAAGCTTTTGGCATTACATAAGGACATTCATGCTGATCGGGCTAAACTTTCAGATTCAAGCTCTTCTGCTGTTCTTTCTAAAGTTTAGGAAATACTTATCAGTTGCAAGGAAATGAAGTCTTGTGGGGATGATGCTAGAAGTGGAAGGCCAGAGGTAAGCCCAAAATGGATAGCTTTGTTAACAATAGAGAAAGGTTGTATATCTAAAATTTCTTTTGAAGGTATTTTGGAATGTAAACCCTTATAGATTTAAGATGCTGATATATTTAATTTTAATTATTTATTTGTCTTGTTAGACTCCAAAGGTTATATAAGTTATTAATTTGTGTGTTCATGAAAGTCATCTATAGAAATTATAATTTGTGGCATTATGCTTTTGGATGCTCAACAATTAAAAACTTATTGTGTGCTAGGAACTAAACCATGAACTTGATTTGTGTGAAATGTGACAATATTTATTCCTTGTTTAGCCTTGTCAAGCTTTCCTCAATTATATCTTTTTGGTATTGGATGTGTCAATTGTCTTCTACATGTGTGTATATTTCAGTTTTCAAATTAAATGGGTTTTTGCATGCTTGACACGGTGGTTACTTTACATTTGAGTTATTTTCCGTATCTTTTGTTATGAAAACAAGTTTTTGGTATGTTGCATGCTTGGTTATTTGCATATTTGATGAACATATTATATTATTGGTTTTAGTGGAATTCTTTTGTCTTATTTGAGGTAAATTGTGTTACTTAATTGGAGTACATTTTTACTGTCTCTATTATGTCTATACAATTACTAAGAGTTTACGTGTTTGAGGACCATTTTTGTGGCCCTATGGTAGCGTTCTCTTGTTTTATGGACAACTTGTTCATGCTCTTCAAATCTTCCTTTTCTTGAGTTAATACATCCTTTTTCTTATTCAAAACAAATAAATTTATGTGCACTTCCACTTTATATTAAATTTTGATCTTCATATCTTAGTCTTTGCTGATTGTTAATTTGTTATACTATTTCCTTTGCCTTCATTCAGATACTATTGGTACAGTGAGAAAGACTGGAGGTATCTTCATGGAAAATCTAAGAGAATAGAAAAGGTTGGATGCAGTCTTTGAGGTCATTATGGAACTGTTATTCTGTTATGGAGCTGTGAGCCTATACATTTGTTTAGTATTATAGTCTGTTTTAATGTTTTAATTATATATGAATTGTTTAGCTTTAAACGATAGAAAAAAAAAAAAACTAAAAAAGAAGAGGGTCAGAATGTTTTAGATTATGAAAAATGTTTTTCATTCTTATTAGTGCGAACTAGAAATTTTTTTTTAATTAACACATGCATTGAAAATGGGAGAAAGTACAAACATCTATTATTTTGACAACTTGCTTCCCTTATCTTGTCTATGCAGTTATCGGAGGAGTTGCTCAAATTTATATTAATTTGTATCAAAACATTTAGATCAGTTGGTTCCTTTTAGTTCTTCAATAAATTAATTGGGATACGTCATGCTGTTGCACCATTGTGAATAGTCACGAGACTTTTGACTTTAGTTTGTCCAAATATATATATATTTTTATGTTTGGCCATGTAAGCCCTAATAAATGGCACTATAGTTTATCTTGTATTTATTGTTGTTCATGTTGTATCACTATTTTGTGTGTAATTTATATGTAAAGACAATAGATTTTGAAATTTTGCCGATTTTTGTCCTTGATTATCACTTACCACTCAATAATTTGTTGTTAGTCCATTTCTTTTCAATTTCTGTTTGTTTACTTTTTAATGGAATCATTGTCATTTGAAGAAGAAATTCCTCTAAATGCATGAATAATAATCTACAGTTTAGGTACTCAGTGGTTCTTATATCACTTTATTATTTGTGGCATCCTTATCTCTATTTTGTTTTCTAACTTACTGTATTTTTTTTTAAATTTGCAGTGGGCAATAATGAGGCAACAGTCATTAGTTCTTCTGAAAACTGCTCTAGCATCGAGTTGGCTTCCTCCTTTGAAAAGAGCTTCTATGCATCGTAGAACAATTTGTGGTTGCCTTTTAACCAATTGGGTCGTTTTGATACCAATTCTAGAACTACTACGACATCCATGAATGACAATTGCTTGCTTAAGATGAGATATTGTCTGGTTCGTATAGTGGGACACTAAGGAATTTTAGTGGTGGAACACCTGTAAGTAGTAATGGTTTGAGGATGAACCTTGGTCTTGTGGGGATTCCAGATAGTAGAAAAGTTGACAAGTATGAGCTTTCCGATGAGTATTTCATGAATTATGAATTTTTCTTCGAGTATAGTTCGAGTTGAAAATTCATAGTATTTTTGTTTTGTTTCAAATTCATTATTAGGTTGTTTCAGTGTGTCCAATAGAGGAATCTACGCATATTATGATTGGTTGTCTTGACTAGAAGGTAGCCATGAAAGTCTAAACATGGTTGAAGGTTTTCAAAGGCTTAAATCCTAGTTAGGAGAGTGGAGAGACATTAAACATGCATAGTTGTGGATTATTAGTGGAGACTTCCTATGTGAGTAATTTGAGCCATTAACGTTTTTATTGTTGAGAGATGTTTTCTTTTAATTCCTAAACACTCTTCGTAAATTCTTAAATTGATTAGATTGACCTCTGTAGGTTTTGTATCGGAAGGAAATAGCATGTCTTGCATTAAATAAATCATTTGCTTTAAATGAAAAGTTTAACAACTTTTGAGAAATGATGGTAGGCTCTGTGTGTTTAAACTAGTAAAAGGCCAAACACTTTTCCTTACCTTTATTATGTGTGTGTCAATAGTCAATTTGAAGCCAAACATATGATTAACCTAAATATCTTTTTTTGTTACCCTACATAAATCCATGTTCAAGCATTGAAATAGTTAACCTTTATCCTTTAGAGCTTGGATTCACATATGAGACTAAGATTTAGGCAAAAGAAGGTGGAAAATGAAAAAAAAAAAGATATATTAGATGAAGTGAAGTTATGGCAAATTGAAAAAAAAAAAAAAAAAGAAAAAAAAAAGTGTTGTGCATGCTTACAAATCATTATTAAAAAAAAATTCTTAAATATGCAAGCACAAGCATCAATTGAAAAAAAAAAAATTGAAAAGAAAAAGAGTAGAAGATGAAAAGAAAAAGAAAGCAAAAAGCGAAAAGGAAAAAAAAAAAAAAAAATTGTTGAAAATGAAGATAGAAGAAAGAAGAAGCTTAGGAGGGTGGAATCGTTAATAGAAGTTTAGTGCCTAAATAATCAATTTCTTAGAACTCATATTGTGATTCTAAGTTCATTTGATAACCATTTTATCTTTTCTTTCTTTTAGCCATTCACCCATTGGCCCCGTTACAACCTAAAGAAAAGACCTAGTTGATCTCTTGAGAAGTTGAATTATTTCGTTGGAGTAAACAATGTTTGACATGTTATTGATATCCGATTCCTTCCATGAGGTCCTTTGAATGCATGTTGGCGGTGTTTCATTATTTATTCACATGCGTTGTAAAATATTTGTGATTTTCTTGTATATAATTTCCACCTCGTATGTGTTGTAAAAGTGTTGAGCCTAGGTTTTGAGGGAATGAAATGTGTGAAATCTTGTGAGAATTAGAGTTGAGGCGAAATAAATCCACAATGTGCATGTATGATGTTTTCGAAGCTTGAATGCTAGGTGATAAGTTGGAGAAGACTGAGAATTATGTAAGGATCATTAGTGGCTTATTTTTAGTCTAAACACAAGATCATGAGTGTGATGATTTTCTTGAGGATACATTGGATAGCTTATTAGTGAGTTGAACAAAACATACTGTTTGTGGGTAGCCTAAAAACTGCATCAATATGTGTAAGAATTGGAATGTAGAGGAGTTTTGGGTGGAATGTTGGTGTAAGAATTGTATTCAAGGTGAAATTTGAATGTTATCCAATCCACCTATCTTTCTTGACAGCACATCTAATGTTATATACCAGAACAACTCAAAATAGTAGAACTACTACTCCGGAGCTTCGTTGATCCGTGGTGTTCTCCATCTCTGATGTATGTTGCTCCAAGTATAATCAAGTTTTAGCTCTATTCTTAATTCAATTTATAGAAGAACTTGTGTCTTGTTTGTCATTTCACATAGTTTTAGAGTTTCAAATTTTCAATTTTTTCTAAACAGAACATGTAATTGTCTACTCAAATTTGCATCTTTTCTCTCCTATAGTTTTAGTTTCTAATTAGTATTGGAGCAGCTAGTGTGAGAAATTTTAGTCCTCAAGTCAGATAATTGTAATTTTGGCCTGCAAGAGTATATCAAGCTAAAAATAATTTCATATAAGAAAATTCATTTCTCAAAATAATATTAGTGTTTAATTAGTTTTAATTATGATAATCATGCTTGACTTGACTTGGTGTAAAACATTATGATACAGTATGAAAGTTGTAGTGTGAGTGGATAAACAATTTGAAGATGTCAACAGGAAATGATGAGTTCACTAATAGTAAAGACAAGGGAAGATCAAATGGTGGAGTGAGAGAAGGTGGTGGTGATACATAAAAAGGCTTGGCCTTGGGGTCAAGTAGCAACAAGAAGTGGATGGCATTTGAAAAACACAAGTCTGAGATGAGAATAGATGATGAATGGAATAAAAGTGAAAAGAAGGAGAAGGGGATATTAAGAGGAGCAAGTGTGGCTGAAAGGACAGTAGAATGGGGACTAGTAGTGAAGTTAGATGAGGGAGGAGGTAGCTTCAAAGAGGTTAGTGTGAGGGTGTCAGAAGAGGGCAATTGAACAGGTATTTGTTGATAATAACTTTTTGAATTGTTTTTACATTCTAATTTTGTATTGTTTTACCATTTTATGTATCTTGGATTTGGTTTGCTTTGTGGTCTAGGAAGCTAGTGAAGGTGTGAAAGAGCCGAAACTAGATGTGTACAAAGATAAGAAGATTGTTTCTATACTCTGTAGTTAGTTACAACACTCCTACTAATAATAATGATAACAAACAAAATGGAAGATTTGGAGATACTCTTAATATTTTGGAAAACAACGGTTAGTATCTGTAGATTTAGGAGTTTATCTTGGTTTATCTCTGTTACTTAGAGAAGTTACTGCTCTTAAAGCAGTAATTATTTTAAATAACAAGATTAGAAACTTTGGAGTTATCCTAATCTTTTAGGTTGATTTAAATTTGAATTCTAGAGATATGTTTTAGTTTCCTATGTTTAAGGAGTTCTGTTTCCTTAAACACTATAAAGAAGATGTAATGTTTCAATATGCAATATGAGGAAACACAATTACCAAATATTTTCATGGTATCAGAGCGGGTCTATTTTAGACTCTAGGATATTTGTATGGCCAAATACGGAATGGCTACTCCTAGTGCTCCTCCTGTCAGTCCAGTATCTTCTTCATCAGAAACCGAACTGCCTATTCAGGATAACAATGGTGGTTCTGGTAGTGGAAACAATGACAACGTCTCACATATGCTCATTACTGGACACAAGTTAAACGGACACAACTATTTGCAGTGGTCACAATCTGTGTACATCTTTATCTGTGGAAAAGGGAAAGATGATTATATTACAGGGACCATACAAGCACCAGCAGAAGATGATTCGAAATACAAGAAATGGAAGACTGAAAACAGTATGGTCATGTCGTGGCTTCTCAATTCTATGACGAATGAAATTGGTGAGAATTTCCTCTTGTATAAAACTGCAAAACAGATTTGGGATGCAGCTAAGCGACAATATTCCAGTAGCGATAATGTGGCTGAATTATTTGCAGTAGAAAGTACTCTCTACAGACTGCAGCAAGGGGACATGAATGTTACTCAGTACTTTAGCAAACTGACTCGGTTATGGCAACAACTTGATCTATTTGAGAAGCACAAGTGGGATACTGCAAATGACAGCAACCTTTACAAGGAAATTGTGGAGCAAAAAAGGGTTTTTATGTTCTTGCTTGGACTAAATTCGCAGCTTGACGAAGTAAGAGGCAGAATACTTGGAATCAAGCCATTACCAGACATTGAAGAAGTATTTTCCGTGGTAAGAAGGGAAGAAAGCCGGAAAAAAATTATGATGGGAAGTTCTAGTTCTGAAACCAAGACTGAAAATCTAGGGAATGACAGTTCAGCGCTTGCAGTTCACAATGCCACTCACTCAACTGAAAATAGACCAAGGAAGGGTAGACCTTGGTGCGATCATTGTAAGAAGCCTGGTCATCTCAAAGAAACCTGCTGGAAGCTGGTTGGAAAACCAACAGATTGGAAGCCAAAATACAGCAAGGAGAGCCGTGGAAATCTGGTGGCAGGAACCGAAACAGAATCCACAGCAGAGCAGAGCCTGTTTAGCAAAGAACAAATGAATTTTTTGAAAAAATACTTCAGTTCACAGTCACCTTCCCAAACTGTGATTGGTACGGGATCAGTAGCTCACCAAGGTAATTTTTTGACAGCCCTTAATGCACGAAAAAATTTACAGGGGACCTGGATTGTTGATTCAGGAGCCTCTGATCATATGACTGGTGATAAGTCATTATTCCATGAGTTTGTTTCAAACCACAACAGTGCAACAGTGAAGATTGCTGATGGTTCTTTAGTGAAAGTGGCTGGTACAGGTTCTGTGATGATTTCACCAAATATTTTATTAAAATCAGTTTTGCTAGTCCCTAATCTGGAGTGCAATTTGCTGTCAATAAGTAAGTTAACAAGTGATTTAAATTGTGTTGCTAAGTTTACTGCAAATCAATGTGTTTTTCAGGACTGGACCTCGAGGAGGACGATTGGCAATGCTAATTTGTACGCCGGACTCTACATGCTCCAGGTTGAATCCGATTCTAGCAAGCACTCTTTTTCAGCTAGGAATGAATTCTTTTCTAGTTCATCTAGTCTCTCAAATACTGATGTTAGGATAAATAAAGATGATGACATCTTCTTATGGCATTATCGTTTAGGGCACCCGAACTTCATGTACTTGGAGAAATTATTTCCAAAACTGTTTAGAAATAAAAATCCTCATTCATTTCAGTGTGAAGTGTGTTCTTTATCAAAGCAAAAATGTCAAAATTACTCAATACAAGGCTATAAACAATCTTATCCTTTTACTCTAATACATAGTGATGTATGGGGTCCCTCTAGGATTCCAAATATCACAGGAGCAAAATGGTTTGTCTCCTTCATTGATGACCACACTAGGATCACATGGGTTTTTTTAATGAAAGAGAAATCAGAGGTGCATAAAATTTTCAAAAACTTTGTAAAAATGATACAAACACAGTTTGAAACAAAAGTTAAAATTTTTAGAACTGATAATGGTAAGGAATTTTTCAATAAAGAATTGAATAATTTTTTGTTACAAGAGGGTATTGTCCATCAAAGTTCCTGTATTGAGACACCTCAACAAAATGGGGTCTCGAAAAGGAAAAATAGACATATTCTTGAGGTAGCAAGGTCTCTTATGTTCACTAGTAATGTCCCTAAATATTTTTGGGGAGAGGCTGTCTTAACAGCAACATATTTGATTAATAGACTCCCATCTAGAGTCTTAAACTTCAAAACTCCTTGCCATGTTCTTTTACAAAGTTATCCAAATACAAGATTAGTTTCTGATTTGCCAACTAAAGTGTTTGGATGCACCACTTTTGTACACATAAATCAGATTCATAGAAGTAAGCTTGATCCAAAGTCCCTAAAATGTGTGTTTGTTGGTTATTCACCAACACAAAAGGGATATAAATGCTACTCACCTGAAACTAAAAAATTTTATGTCTCTAAGGATGTTATCTTTATGGAAACAAAACCTTATTTCAAAGATCAAAAGGGTGAGAAGTTAGTGACAGGTCATCATTGGGAGAATGTTGATAAGCCTTGTTTTGAGTCATTAGATGTGTTTGACAATCTATTCGATCCTATGCAAACTGTTGTCATATCTCCTTCTAAAACTCCAACATCTCATTCTCATGACAAATATCTAGAAAATCCTGATCAGACAACACCAAGTCTTGATTTACCTCATGAAAACACATCCACCCAAACAGAAAATACTTCACCTGTTAGAGATAGGATTTCTAATAACTTTGATAAGATTCATGAGTCACGATGTATTCCAATTGAGAAAGAATTGATTATATATACTAGAAGAGGAAAAAACCAGGAGCAACCAAGAGTTCCATTACAAATGCAGCAAAACCGAGACTCTGAACCAGGAGAATCAGTCCAAGAAATCAACACAAATGCAGAAACTGTTGATGCAGAAACTGAAAATATTGACAGTGGTGATGCGGATGTAGAAGAAGGTGACAATGAGTTACCTATTGCCTTGAGGAAGGGGTTACGAGAGTGCAGAAGTAGACCGTTGTATCCTATATGTAAGTACGTTTCATATGATAAACTCTCACCTCTGTTTAGAGCATTTTCTGCCAATATCATGCAAGTAAAAATTCCCAAAAGCATAGAAGAAGCTTTGCAAGATCCAGCTTGAAAAACTGCAGTAGATGAAGAAATTAAAGCACTGGAAAAGAATCAAACCTGGGAAATAACTGAGCTACCCAAAGGAAAACATCCTGTTGGCAGTAAATGGGTTTTTTCTATTAAATACAAGGCAGATGGGAGTGTCGAAAGGTTTAAAGCAAGATTGGTGGCAAAAGGGTTTACTCAAACATATGGAATCGATTACGAAGAAACTTTTGCACCAGTGGCTAAACTTAATACAGTTCGGGTACTGCTTTCCTTGGCAGCAAATTTAGATTGGAAGCTTCATCAGTTGGATGTCAAGAATGCTTTCCTAAATGGAGAACTTGAGGAAGAAGTGTATATGGGAATTCCAGCTGGTTTAGAAAGTTCAACTAATAAGGGACTGGTTTGCAAGCTCAAGAAGTCATTATATGGCTTAAAACAGTCTCCACGTGCTTGGTTTGAACGGTTTACAAGGGCTGTAAAGCAAGGAGGTTTTGCACAATGCCAATCAGACCATACCATGTTTGTTAAACATGGATCAAGTGGGCAATTGACTATACTTATAGTCTATGTGGATGACATAATACTTACAGGCAATTGTGAAGAAGAAATTCAACAGTTGAAACGGTTCTTGGCAAGAGAATTCGAGATAAAAGATTTGGGGAACTTAAAATATTTTCTTGGCATGGAAGTAGCTCGGTCAAAGGAAGGAATCGTGGTGTCTCAACGCAAATACATCCTTGATTTATTGAACGAAACAGGTTTGAGTGACTGCAAACCAGCTGAGACACCTATGGACTACACAGTGAAGTTGGGACAGCAGCAGAACAGTCCTCCAGTTGACAAAGAAAGATATCAGAGGTTAGTTGGAAAACTCATCTATCTTTCTCACACCAGACCAGATATTGGTTTTCCTGTAAGTACTGTGAGTCAGTTCATGAACAAACCCACAGATGAACATATGCAGGCAGTCATAAGGATTTTGAGATATCTGAAATTTACTCCAGGTAAAGGATTGTTCTTTAAGAAAAACAGGGACAGAAGTGTAGAAATATTCACAGACGCAGACTGGGCAGGTTCAATCACAGATAGAAGGTCTACGTCTGGCTACTGCAGTTATGTTTGGGGTAATTTGGTGACTTGGAGGAGTAAAAAACAGTCAGTAGTAGCAAGAAGCAGTGCTGAAGCTGAGTTTCGAGCAATGGCACATGGTGTTTGTGAAGGAATTTGGTTAAAAAGAGTTCTAACAGAATTGAAGATTCCTATAGAAGGTGCACTTCAACTGTATTGTGATAATCAGTCCACTATAAAAATTGCCAAGAATCCAGTGCTACATGATAGGACAAAGCATGTGGAAATTGACAGACACTTCATTAAAGAAAAAATTGAAGAAGGCAGTATTGATCTGGTGTATATACCCACTGTTTCTCAGACAGCTGATATATTCACAAAACCATTGATTCGGACAGCTTTTGATACTTTATGTTCCAAGCTAGGCATGATTAATATATATCACCTAGCTTGAGGGGGGGTGTAGATTTAGGAGTTTATCTTGGTTTATCTCTGTTACTTAGAGAAGTTACTGCTCTTAAAGCAGTAATTATTTTAAATAACAAGATTAGAAACTTTTGGAGTTATCCTAATCTTTTAGGTTGATTTAAATTTGAATTCTAGAGATATGTTTTAGTTTCCTATGTTTAAGGAGTTCTGTTTCCTTAAACACTATAAAGAAGATGTAATGTTTCAATATGCAATATGAGGAAACACAATTACCAAATATTTTCAGTATCATAAGGATTATGTGTTTTCAATTTCCTTTTTGAATGCTTTTCTTACTCTATGGATTGTAAATCTATGTTAATTTGTATTCATTATCACCGACAGGAGCAAATGGTGAAAACAAAGAACAAGATAAGCAAACAGAGCAGAAATAGTATCGCAACCCTGTTGTGAAAAGGTATTTATATATGTCTGAAAATCCTTTGGTTGACAAGTCATCTTAAGTAGATGACTGTGATGGTCCCTGCTGAAGTGTAACGCAAAAGAATGGCTGGTGCATGATTTGAGGTGTAATGCCAAAAAACAGATATTTTGGCATACCTTTTCTTGTAAAATTTAGATTGACAGTTGTATATGCTGACATAGCCTACTTCCTAGAGTGAGTTAAAATTTCTGTCACCGCGTCGTTTAACATATCTGGACTTACTTTAGATATTAAAATTTGGCAGTAGTACCCTAATCTCACTAGGGGAAGTTAAATGATGCAGTATAAGTGAAAATTGTGATGAGATAAATGTTTATTTCTATTCCCCTTTGTCATCTACATAATTTGGATGGTTGTAAGAATTGGAAGAAGATGAAAGCGTCTATTGGAATTAATATTGAATAATATGATTTTCATATCATGTTCTACAGTTTTTATGAATTTTTTATATGGCTTGGTTGCAGCAGCAGACCAATGAAACAGCAGTTCGGCATGATCATAATGCACAAGCTTCAGTGCAGAGAGTGACGAATGCAAAGGTGAAAGAGATGAAAGATTGAAAGATCAAGTAGTTTGGGCCAAAGCATACTTGAAATTTGCACCAGCGGCTTGCAATTCTCACTTAGTAAAAGAGTTGAAAAAGCAGTTGGTGTTGCAACTAAGGATTCTGATTTTTCAAAGAGGTACAAGACTATGAACTTCCTTTTGCTCCCGCAATTGAGTCAAGGATATGGTGGATTTTGGAAAAAGCAATTGAAAGTAGATTTTTCACATAATGATGTTGTTCCTATATTATTTAAAATTAAATGGAAGACAATCTTAAATCTTATTAAGTATTTTTAATTAAAGAATTTGGAATGTTAACATAATTAAATGTGCAGTGCTTTGTGTAAAATGAAAGCAATGGAAGCTTCCTTGTAAAGCCAGTCGTGTTTATCGAGACTGCACCGCCATGGCCAAAATATAACCCTCAATGACTTACAGTGCTGAGGAACAAGTCCGTGTGCAGAAGAATCAAGCCAAATATCTCATTCAGCTTGCTGCTAGAACAACCCCAGATGGTCTTCACTGCCTATCTATGTAGCTAACAACTGAATATTTTGCCCGGCAACCCGAAGAGAGGAATTTCCGTAACCAACAAAAGTTGCACGATCCAAATCTGTATCACTATGCTGTCTTCTTAGATAATGTTTTGGTTAGTGCAGTGGTTCCGAACTCCACTGTTTCCTCTGCAACGGTAAAATGCTTCTATTCTTTGGTGCTGGTTTCTGTGATTTCTTTTCGTACCTTAGTAATATCTTTTTTTTTTTTTTTGGTTTAATTTTCTGGCATTAAATTAGTTGATGATTCTACTTGTGCCTCATCTTCAGTTCTGTAATAATAGTGATCGGCACTGCTTATAGGAAAAGGAAATTGGAAAAGTTATAAGAAGATGGTAGTTCACATATATTGCTATAGTGATCTGTTGTGATTTTTGGAACTAATTGGAAGAAATTTTCATTAAAGTCTGGATACAGTGTTGTCAGGCATGCTTTGCCTTAAAAGCATGATTACAACAGACTCAATCAGTTAAAAAACTTATCTCAACTCATCCTTATCAAGATAAACCTAACTCTAGTGATAAGATTAAGTAACAATTACTTAATCTCCTTATTACTAGGAAAAAAACAATAAATAAATTAAAAAAAACAGTAAATAAAAATTTACAGCTGAGATAATTAACTTCAACATGATCTGTGGAGCAATTATTTCTGTTGGTGTTTGTGGTGGTGCACAGATGCTGGTACACCTTAGCTGCTGTCCCAAAATAGTAAACATCAGTGCATGGCTTCATAGTTATCACATATATTACACTTTTTATGTTTAAATGAAGGGATGTTAAGCAAATGAATACTATTACTGCTTTTTAAGTAATGACACAATGAAATGCAGTTTTTCTTTCTAAACCATAGGTTTGTCATCCTTGACCAAATCAGGAGAAGGGATACAACAAATCTTTCCTAAATACAAACGGTATCCTGTGCTGATGTAGAGTTTGAACAAATCTTTCCTAAATCTGATTAGGAATTTGTAAAGAGGCCTGTTGGGATGCAACAAGATAGTTGTTTCTTAGGCTTGTACAACTTTCCAGGTGAAGCATCTGAATATTATTCCAGTATGGTAGGGATAACAAAGGTTACCGCTGAAGCTTTTTTGATTAGATGTTGAAGAGACTTCTCATCATTTTGTTAGGCACCTGCATGCATATACACGCTTATTTATGCACTTTTTTTTTTTGGGACATTGCTTATTTATGTACTTGAATGTATTACTTTGGTGCATATAGATCTCATTTTTATTAGGTTTTGAGAGAGGTGGGGTAAGGGCTGGTCCTTTAAATATGCATGTTCTGCAATGATGTGTATAGATGCGTGCAAAACTTTCCATTGTCTATCTAAATAGTAAGTCGGTAAGTCCTGAATTTGTGATCCTCTGATGGAATCTTTTTTTGTGTCTATTGGTAGTTAATACTATAGCTATCATTGTACCCCTTACTATGGTAAATTGGCTGCCCGTCACACTCAAAACGTTATAGTAGATTCAATCAAAATGACGATTAATTATTACTCAAACCATGTGCAGGAACCAGAGAAAATTGTATTTCATGTGGTGATTGATTCGCTTAACCTCTCGGCAATATCAGTGTGGTTCTTATTGAATTCCCCTGGCAAGGCTACTTTTCAAGTCCAGAGCATAGACAAATTTAAATTGTTGTCCACCAAGTATAAGTCAGCATTGAAGAAGTAAAATTCTAGTGATGTTAGATACACATCCACACCAAACCATCTTCGCTTTTGTCTGCTAGAAGTTTTCCTTGCATTGAATACAAATTGTACTCTTGGACCATGATGTGGTTGTGCAAAGGGATCTATCTTTACTTTGGAATGTTAATATGAAGGGGAAAGTAAACGGAGCAGTGGAGACTTGTAAGGAAAGTGACGTTTCATTTTGTCATATGGATATGTTTATCAACTTCTACGATCCACTGGTGGCAAAAAGGTTTGATGTCAAAGCTTGCACGTGGGCATTTGGGATGAATTTGTTTGATTTATGAGAGTGGAGAAGGAATCTACTTGTTGTGTACCATAAATATTTGCAGCTGGTAAGTGAATATATTTTCTTGTCTTACTTTACTTCTTCTTGCTTCTTCCTTATGTTCTCCAGCTAAGGTGAGCAAGAACTTGACAAGTGTAGAACATAGTGCATGTGTTGTTATGAATTTATATAGTGTTGCAAGTGTAGAATAGATTTTTATCTGCTTTATGCCCAAACTCACTTTAATTAAACACATTGACATGTTTCATTTCAGAGCTTGATTTGCTAAATGTGTTGCTTGAAGGTACCATGATCGACTAAAATTGGCAAGCTGATGAAGGCACCTTCTACCTGCAGTGGTAGCACAGGTGTTTCCGAAAACTTTTTACCTGCATCAGTAAATGCAAAATCAAGCGCTGCTGTTCCTATTATTACCGCACTCCCTATGCCTGGCAGCATGGATGTTTCCTTAAGTAAATTGGTTCAAATTCAGTTTCTATGGATGAGTCAATGTCTGCTTGTGATTCTTTTAAGAGCCTTGACGTTGAATATATAGACGACAATGATATTTCTGCAATTGATTCCATCAATTGGTATACGTTTAGAAATCTTCATATTTCAAATGACTCAGAAACAATAGGTACTGTGTTTGAATGCACTTTAGTTTGTTATTGAAACAACAGGTGCTGTGTTTGAATGCACTTTAGTTTGTCATTTGAACTTTGGCCATTAAAGAGTGGCACAATTTATCTCAAATTAAATTTCTTGGATTCAGAACTAAACTGACTAATTTGCTTGTAGGGAACATTTGCAGGAGAGATATACTTACAGAGAAGGAAGCGGCCAGGGAGCAAGCATCTGGCATCCGTATGCCATATAACAACTTATAGCATTCTCAAATAATAATTACAGTGTTTCTTAATTTGCAGCCATTTTGGCCTGTAGTTTTGCCATCACCCGATGCGATTGCAGGGCGGATGTCAAGTAATAGTCCTTCTCTACCTCACGCTATAGTGGCAGCAGTGCCTCCCGTTTATATGCGGCCCTCCAATGCTAGTAAGGATGTTCAAAACTGATTAGTGTTTTTTCTTCTCTCTCTAGGCTTAATATGTTATGTATATTATTTTATTCATATGCACAGCTACATTCTTAAAACACCCAAGGACACCGATACGTATGACAGCTATGGATTATCAGTCAGCTGATTCAGAGCATTTAATGAAGCGTATCTGCACTGGCCCATCTGATGAGGTGCGATGAGTAAGATGACTTTAATTTGTTTAAGCCCAGTTTCTCAAACTTTATAGTTGTTATTAGTTTATTGCTGGCCTGAGTAGAGGTTGATTGGTTACTCTATCTTCATTTTTCCTCATATTTTGATTGTGTAGATAACATTTCATCTTTGTAGGTGTCTTTTGCTGGTGTAATGCATACTCCCAATGTTTATTCACAAGATCACCTTGCTAAAACTATTGCTCGGACCTTAAATCAGGGATCAAATGTCTTGAGCATGGACTTCCATTCTAAAAAGCAAACTTTTTTTTAAGGTTGAAACTTAGAAGCTGTGTTGTCTAATATCATTTCACATGGAGGAATTAAAAGAAGCCACTTGACATTCTTTTGTATGCTGAACTTTCAACCTTGTTTTTGTAGTCGGGACAAATGTCGGTGACATCAGTTTATGGGAAGTTGAGTCTCGGGAAAGGATTGCACATAAACCTTTCAAGGTTTGGGAAATTGCAGCTGTTTCATTGCCTTTGTAGGTATTGTAACTGGCTTCACCTACATATTTAGGCTAATACTTATGAAGGCTTAAATAAATAGTAAACATCTTCGTACTTAGCACCATTAACAGTTCAATGGAAATTGATTGTCCTGTTTGATTAATCTTGTTACATTTCCAGATGGTGTTGGTCTATGATGTTGTAATATCGGTTTATCGCTATGTGTAGGGACTGGATGGACTTATGCTTGGTATACAGATTGATTTTTTCCCCATTAATGCCGATAACATCCCTATTCCAATAAATTAATTTGTTCTGCTGTTAACCAAATTTTTCTTTGTCTAGGTGTTGCATTTTCAATACATATTGTTCAAATATATACTTACAATCCTATTGGAGAACTAAGACAACATTTAGAGGTATATTCTATATGCTGAATATTGTATTTGTCAACCATGGCTGTTACAGTTTATTGACAATTTCTTTATCTTTTAGATAGATGCTCATGTTGGTGGTGCTAATGACATTGCATTTGCTCATCCCAACTAACAATTGTGTATTGTCACATGTGGCGACGATAAGATGATTAAGGTATCTACTTAGAAGGTGTGATGTGTTTACTTGAAAAGAAGATTCTTTTCGGTTTTTCTCCCTCTCACTTTCGTATATTTTTTAATATCGATGGCTAGACACCTCAATGTAATTTCCTTAGTGTCGGGTATGGGATGTTGTAGGTGGTTGCAGACAATATAGTTTTGAAGGTTTGAAGGTCATGAAGCTTCTGTATTTCAGTCTGTCCTCATCATAAAGAAAGTATGCAGGTCAATTTATTTCAAATTTGGTCTTCAGTTATTATTATTTAGTACTTTTTTGTCATGGTTGGTCACAAGAAAAGCACAAAATGTTGTTTTACATTATCCAGAAATAAGACAAGTTCCATATTTTCCAACTCTCATATTATCCCTTTTGCTGCTATGTCCATATGTGCAATTTATTTTCTCTACTGCAATTGATGGAAAGATTAAAACTTGGCTTTATGATTTCTTGGGATCTAGAGTGGACGGTGGCTTGTGCTTGATAAGAATGTTGGAGAGCAAGCCTATAGGTAAAAATTGGGCCCTTTCTAAATCCATTAGCTCAAAGGTATCTATTCCCTTGTGTTTTTGTTTTTTTATCAGAAACTCGATTTTTTGCATTGCTTGAGAAGTAATTGTAGAAGTGGACAAGTTGTCCACAAAAGTAGGGCCAGCTTGGCAACTTTGATATCTTATATCGATAAAACCCTAAATTACAAAATTAATTTAGAAATCTATCCCTAGATGAAGAAAGAAGGCATAAGAGGGAAATTAGAAATCTAATTCTGTAATAAAGCAAATGTTATCGTACTTGACTTGGTCAAATTTTCCTCCCTATACAAATAATAAAGGATTTCCTAGGATAAATTACCTTATTTTCTTTTATAGTAAAGAATAGCACTAGGCTGTTGTTACCCAGGCTAGTTTTTCAACTTGCAGATTTTGCTGTGGCCTTGCCAGTTAGTCTCAACATCTATTTATATACTTATTTAATGTTTGAGCCCTTTGCGCCAACCCTTAAACATGACTTTGAAATGAGAGTTATTAAAATTTATTAATTGAAAACCAAACAAAAAATCAATGTCTTTTTCATTAACTAATATATTTTATAGTTGCATTAAAATTGATTTCATGCTTTGGCCCCCCCTTGAATTAGAATCCGACTTTGTCAGTTGATATATTGGTGGCTATAGGGCAATAAATAAAATGGTGTATGTTTTTAGTACTCCTTTAACACAACACACCAATAATCTATTTAGATCTCCTTTTGAATGATATTGCCTTATGCATCTTAATCCTTTGATGGAAAATTTTTATTGGAGAGTCTTGCTCTCTAAAATCAATTATTCTGGCTGAAACATGCTGTAATTCTTATAAACCAATCAATTATAAGAATTAGAAGTTTGGAACTTACAAGATCATCTATTTATGGAGTTAGGTTTTCACAATTATGTATGCTTTTGATTCATTAGGGGATATAATGTCAACTTGTTTTTAAAATATGAAAATTCATGATTTTATCTGATTCAAATTAGTCTTAAATCTGAGAATCCTATTGCAGTCTATCGTTGAATGCAAGGCATTGATGACCCTAAAAGGAAGTGTTGATGGCCCTAAAAGGAAGTGTTGTGGGACGTAACTGATAATGAATGAAGTCCTATAAAATGATTCACAAAAAGGAGACTTCCTAATCTATTTAGTGTTTGATAAAATTATGTTTCCTGCACTAATATTTTAAGTGCTTTTCCAATGTTGTTTCATATTGTAGTTTATTCATTTCCAAAGAAGAAATGAAGAAGTCGAAGTAGCTCACAAGTACTTCCTCGATGCTTGTAAATCCCTGAACTTCACATACCATATATACATTGCCTATGCCTTGATATACATTACCTATGCCTTGATGGCCTTCTGTCATGACAAGGATCCAAAGGTTTGTTGTTTTTTTTTTTTTCTTTTTCACTTGTAGATAGTGTGGTATAGCTTTATGTTATATAGAGCATTGTAGTTGTTGTAAGTTGCTACATGTTGGTGATGCAATTATATACACTGAAAGCTATCTTTGAGATTAGATAAAGTAACCACTTTTCTCCCTTAGTTGTGGCTCTCTTAATGCCATCTGTTTGTTATGCTATAGATGATTTCTAGAAAGATGTGGAAGGTCTCTTTACTTTTGTTGTATATTCATGCAACTAGCACATAATGTTTTCGAAGTAGAATTGAAACGGTTCATGCATGAGTCTATTTACATCCTTAGTGAGTTTTTTCACCCTGATCTTAATTATTTAAAAATTATGAATATTAGGGTATTATTGGACACATATTTACCCATAAAATACGTGATGGCATGTTCTCCAATGGTATATGGTACCTTAGATATGAGCTTTATATTCAAAATATTCAGCATGATTTATGTCTCACAAGCTAGTATAGTTTAGATGCTTACTTACTGTTTCCCAGTCATCAATTTGACTAGTGCCCAAGGAACCATATATGGGCACTATAGGTTTGGCCTGACTACTTGTGCCCTTAGTTAGCTAAATATATGTAAGGAGATTTGAGTGCAATCTCATGTTTATATAGAAGCATTGTCATTGTCTTATCTGTGTAATAGATTTTTCGAGTTTTAATTATTGGTTCTTAATGTTTAGATATGCAAATTTCTTGTTTCGATTGAATGATGATGGGAACATTCGTGGTTTATTTGAGAAGGCATTAAGCTCACTACCAGTAGAGGAATCTGTTGAGGTATGGGATGTATATTATTCTTGTATATTTTGTAATGGTAGTTGTGTGTAGTTTAATTAGTAAATATTAATGCAAAAAATGAATCCTCAAAGAAAATAAACTCAAATGCAAGAAAGATCTAGAACTCCAATCAAATACTTATTTTTGGTCTCCCTTGTATGGTTGTTACTAGTAATGTGGAGTCCTTTCTATAAGTTCTATTTGGAGTTAGCATGTTAATGGTTTTATTCTGATTATTTTAATTCCTACTAATGATTGCTTGCACAATCTAGGTGCAATTGCCTTGCTTATCGTTGTCATTTATTGTTATTTGTTTTGTCACCAACATCAAAGGAAGTTTCAAATGGAAACCATATTTTAGTGGAAATGCATGGATTTTTTATTTTTATTATTTATTAATAATAGAATCAAAACGGAATTTTGGATTACAAATAGATATTCCAAAAGATAACTACTACCTGTGCCTTCCAATATGAAGTCAATGTTGTGTGCAGCTTGTAGTAATTATGTGTTTTGAGGCTGTTTTACTTTCTATTACCTTGTTGTGTCTAGGTTTCTTTAATGATTATGGATCGTAATCAATTCAATCACTGACCTAATAAATGAAAAATGGTTAAGCAACCTCTTTTGATTTTTATTTGTCGAATGTTATTTAATTCCAACCACCAGACAATGCATTTGCTCGATTGTTTTCTTATTTGTCCCAACTACTCATTCCTTGAAATGTGGAATGATTTATATAAGCTAAAAAGAAAATCTTAGCTTGAATCCCTATAGTTTGCAATTTACAATTGTATAATTAACAGCTTTAATTATGGAACTTTGCTATCTTTTATATATAAATTTATGATTTACCAATTAGATATGTTTTATTTGATATGTTTTAGGCTTTAATGTAATATCTTATATTTTGGTTATTGCTTATCAATATCCTAACTACTAGTTGAAATGCCCTCATTTGCAGGTATGGAAAAGGTTCACCCAATTTGAACAACTATATGGAGATCTAGATAGCATGTTGAAGGTAATAGTATTATTACTGTTTATTTTTTTTGTGAATTTTTTTCTGCTGGCATAATCTGTACATTTAGAATTTTTTCCTCAATTATTTGTAAGCTCTTCAGTCTTTTCTTTTATTCCTTTATATTTGAATTAATCATAATGCTACGATTTGTTAGCTTATTATTAATAGTTTCTTCTGCATAATTTAGTTCGGGGTCGGGCTGTCTTAACTCAAATCCTGTAGTTAAATTCATAATTTTGACATCTACTTGTTCATTTACTCTTGATCCAATGGTTAGGAAAAATAAATATATTTGGAATAAATAATAAATTGGATAAAAAATATGTTTGATAGATGTGGAGTCACAAATTTAAGTTAATTTTTAGTTGTAGTCCATCTTTGAGTGAGTTAGATTATTACTTTTTTTTTTTTTTTTCCCAATTTTGAGGTAATAAATATTAATAATAAATAGTGATTCATTAGTAGTAATTATACTAGAATTGAGGAAAACCACTATAAACCTCTCCCATCACTTTTCCTTGATAACTTCAACTGTGTAACATATAACTCATCTCAAGTTCAACTTGCCACTGTAGTTTGTAGAGTATGTTATAAATATAACATATCTTTCCTCTGTTATTTATGAATGCATAGTCTTTGTGTGGGGTTTTAGAACATTGTTGAGGTCAAATGACTTGTTGCAAGACTTACAAATCTATTGGTCATTAGATTTTGAAGTCTTGTCACCATTTGTTGGAGTTTTACTAGCCTACTTTAATGGCTGAAGAGTGGTTGCTTATACTTTTGTGTAAGGGTGGGCATTTTTGATCCAACCCAATCTAATCCTTTCATTTTTATCGGGTTTAAGCTAAAAAATTCGACTCGAATTTGGGTTAGGTTAGATTCGCCTAGTAACCAAGAAACTATTTTTAAATATTTATACATAGTACAATCCTCACTAGTTATGATTTTTAATATATTATTAGTATTTATTATAATTATAAAATATGATATTATATGTAACAATTTATATATATATTATAAATAATTATAAGTCTTATAATTTCAAATAAATTGTTTAAATAGATGTTATACGATTATGACATTTATAATAATTATGATATAACATAATTTTATTTAAAATAACCATCTTATATAGTTAATATTAAATAAGTTCATTAAGTTAATATATTTAATATCATTTGTACATGTAAATATACTCTATGAATTTTAATAGTAATTTAATGTAGTAAATAATAAATTATATTAAGATATATACATACGTAGATAAATATTGTTATTGTTATAGTATGTATATTTTATATTAATTAATAAAATATTATTATATACTAAATCTAATGATTTTATGATCTATGTTATATAAGATTTAGTAGACAAAAATTATTATAAATAATTTATTTGATAGCTTATCATATAAATAATTTCACATACAACCAACTTATAATACAAATTGTTTATAATGTGTGATAATTTACAAATGTTATCTGTTTACAATTTATTAATTAAAAAAATTTGGAATATTATTGAATGATTTAATATAGAAATTATAGTCTATTATATTAAGTTTATAGTATATTCTATTAAGTTTATAATAATATAATATTATCATTACATATTTTATATAATGATATATGAGAATAGAAAATATTTATTATATTTTATATAATGATATAGCAGAATAGAAACTACAAATAGAAAATATATAAATTTTTTACTGTAAATGCTTGGTTGTAATGATTTAAATACATATTAATTTAATATATATATTATATTTTAAACATAAAGTAAATCTTTGACATTATGGAATAATTTATTATAAAATTGATGTGAACTTAGATTATTATACTTATTAAGTTATCATATATTTTAATGTTATATACATTAAATTTATGTAAGTATATTTGTTTACTTGTTTATAACTTATAGTATAATGTTATTATATAACCAAATTTATAATATATTATGATAATATAAATTAGTTTATATATGTGAAAAATATATTATTTTGTAAATAAATTATGATAATTTTTAACCTTTTAACAACATAGTAGTCCTAAAAATTAAAAATATATCTATATTTAAATTGTATATATAAGGTTATATTAATTATGATAACATAATAAGTACATTATAAGTTTATATCAATTTAATTATTAATGTATTAGTAAACATATATAAATAGTTTTTATAAACATATATACTTGTCAAACAAGTGTTAATGAGACTGGATTAATTTTTATTTTTATATTTAGTGAAATTATAAGCACAAAGTAAGGTAAATATTATGTATATTTTATATAATATCATTGTATTGTTTACATTAATATAAGAAAAACTAATATTATATTTTCAAATAATTGATTATGTAATGATATAATTAATTTAATATATACGTACATATTTGTCACCAATTGTTAAAATATTTTGTAATTATATAGTGCATTATAATGTATTTATTATATATTAAATTTAATAATTAATACAATAATGCTATATTAACATATAGCGTTATGTTACTTACATGTTAATATAGCTTTATGTACTTATTAAATACTATATTATTATGTTACCTATGATTATTAAAACTTTTAAATTAAATACTAATATTATTATTTTTTTTTTGAAAAGAATACTAATATTATTGTAAATTAATAATATATATTATAATGATTATAATACATATGTGTAGTGTTTATTATAAATTTAATGATTACGAATGCTATATGTTGATATTATATATAAATTAATCTTCAATCCATAATATGATAACTTATAGTAATAAACTATTATAACTACAATAATTATTTAATTTAGTTATAAATTATATAAATGTTATATATTTAATAAACAAACTGAATTATATAGAATGAAAGACAAATTAAGTAAAACTATAATTATTAATTATAATTATAAATATACTGTGTGACTGATTATGGAAGTTTTCATTGACTAAGTTATGTATGTTATAATAATTATAATATATTCATATACTAGTATAATTTATATATATTATGTAATAAATTATTTACGCATAAATATAAATTTATTAATATATAATTATATTACATTAAAAGCAAATAATTTGTATACTTCCACATTATAAAGTAATTTAGGGTTATTGATTTAGTAAAGAATATGGTAACTATTATAAATATATTATTTACATTAATTCATATAACCATTTTATTGTTTATGGACAATGTTATATAATGATATTATTATCTAAATATATTATAGTAATATGTAATTGTTAACTACATGATAAATATTTACTATATATTAGATTCATATCCATAATTATTATATTATTTATTAAATACTATATTACTATAGTACTTATGATTATTAATCTTTTTAAATTTAAATAGTAATATTATTTTAAACTAATAATATATATTATAATGATTATAATATGTATGTTAATTGGTATTTATTATTAAATTTGATGATTACAAATGCTATATGTTAATGTCATATATAAATTAAGTTTCAACCCATAATATGATATCTTATGATAATAAACTATTATAACTCTGATAATTATTTAATTTAGTATGAAAGACAAATTAAGTAATACTATAATTATTATAATTATTAATTATAATTATAAATATACTATGTGACCGATTATGGAAGTTTCCATTGACTAAGTTATGTATGTTATAATAACTATAGTATATTCAAATAATAATATAATTTATGTATATTATGTAATAAATTATTTCCACAAACATATAAATTTATTAATATATAATGATATTACATTAAAATTAATAGATTCATAACTATAGTTATTATATTATATATTAAATACTATATTAGCATGTTTCTTATGGTTATTAATATTTTTAAGTTTAAATACTAATATTATTTTAAACAAATAATATATATTAGAATGATTATAATATGTATGTTAATTAGTATTTATTATTAAATTTAAGGATTACAAATGCTATATATTAATATCATATATAAATTAATCTTCAGCCCATAATATGATAACTTATAGTAATAAATTGTTATAACTATGATAATTATTTACTTTAGTTATAAATTATATAAATGTTTCATAATTAATAAACAAACTGAATTATATAGTATGAAAGACAAATTAAGTAATACTATAATTATTAATTATAATTATAAATATACTATGTGATCGATTGTAGAAGTTTTCATTGACTAAGTTATGTATATTATGTAACAAATTATTTACACAAACAATATAAATTTATTAATATATAATTATATTACATTAAAAGTAAATAATTTGTATACTTCAACATTACAAATTAATTTAGGGTTATCGACTTAGTAAAGAATATGGTAACTGCTATAAATGTGTTATTTACATATATACTTCATTTAATAACATAGTTTAACTTATAAATATTAATTTTGTCGTTCATTATTAGCATATATATAAATTATATTACTAAATTCATATAACCATTTTATTGTTTATGGACAATGTTATATAACATTATTATTATCTGATTATACTATAGTAATATGTAATTATTAACTATACGATAACTATTTACTATATAATAGATTGAGATCTATAGTTATTATATTATTTATTAAATATTATTTTATTATGTTCCTTATGATTATTAATATTTTTAAGTTTAAATAATAATATTATTTTAAACAAATAATATATATTATGATGATTATAATATGTATGTTAATTGGTATTTATAAATTTAATGATTACAAATGCTATATGTTAATGTCATATATAAATTAATCTTTAGCCCATAATATGATAACTTATAACAATAAGCTGTTATAACTATCATAATTATTTAATTTAGTTATAAATTATATAAATGATATATATTTAATAAACCAACCAAATTATATAGTATGAAAGACAAATTAAGTAATATCAGAAGTATAATAATTATTAATTATAATTATAAATAAACTATGTGACTGATTATGGAAGTTTTCATTGACTAAGTTATGTATTTTATAATAATTATAGTATACTCAGATAATAATATAATTTATATATATTATGTAATATTTATTTACAAATACAATATAAATTTATTATATATAATTATATTACATTAAAAGCAAATAATTTGTATACTTCCACATTATAAATTAATTTAGGATTATCGACTTAGTAAAGAATATGGTAACTACTATAAATATATTATTTACATATATACTTTATTTAATAACATAGCTTAACTTATAAATATCGATTTTGACCTTCATTATTAACATATATATATATATAAATTATATTACTAAATTCATATAACCATTTTATTGTTTCTGGACAAAGTTATATAACATTATTATTATCTGAATATACTATAGTAATATGTAATTATTAACTATACGATAAATATTTACTATATAATAGATTCAAATCTATAGTTATTATATTATTTATTAAATACTATATTATTATGTTCCTTATGATTATTAATATTTTTAAGTTTAAATACTAATATTATTTTAAACAAATAATATATATTATGATGATTATGATATGTATGTTAATTGGTATTTATAAATTTAATGATTACAAATGCTATATGTTAATGTCATATATAAATTAATTTTCAGTCCATAATATGATAACTTATAATAATAAACTGTTATAATTGTGATAATTTGTGATAATCATTTAATTTAGTTATAAATTATATAAATGTTATATATTTAATAAACAAGCGGAATTATATAGTGTGAAGGACAAATTAAGTAATGCTATAATTATTCTAATTATTAATTATAATCATAAATACACTGTGTGACCAATTATGGAAATTTTCATCAACTAAATTATGTATGTTATAATAATTATAGTATATTTAGATAATAACATAATTTATGTATATTATGTAATAAATTATTTACACATACAATATAAAATTATTAGTATATAATTATATTACACTGAAAGTAAATAATTTGTATACTTTCACATTATAAAGTAATAGATTCAAATCTATAGTTATTATATTATTTATTAAATACTATATTATTATGTTCCTTATGATTATTAATATTTTTAAGTTTAAATACTAATATTATTCTAAATGAATAATATATATTATGATGATTATAATATGTATGTTAATTGGTATTTGTAAATTTAATGATTACAAATGCTATATGTTAGTGTCATATATAAATTAATCTTCAGCCTATAATATGATAACTTATAATAAAAATATAATAACTATGATAAATATTAATAATTATATAAATATATGTGATTTATATTTAATATAAACCAACCGAATTATATAGTATGAAAGACAAATTAAGTAATACCAGAATTATAATAATTGTTAATTATAATTATAAATATACTATGTCACCGATTATGGAAGTTTTCATTGACTAAGTTATGTATGTTATAATAATTATAGTATATTAAGATAATAATATAATTTATGTATATTATGTAATATATTATTTACACATACAATATAAATTTATTAAATATAATTATATTACACTGAAAGTAAATAATTTGTATACTTTCGCATTATAAATTAATTTAGGGTTATCGACTCAGTAAAGAATATGATAAGTACTATAAATATATTATTTACATATATACTTTATTTAATAACATAGCTTAACTTATAAATATCAATTTTGACCTTCATTATTAACATATATAAATTATATTACTAAATTCATATAACCATTTTATTGTTTCTGGACAATGTTATATAACTTTATTATTATCTGAATATACTATAGTAATATGTAATTATTAACTATATGATAAATATTTACTATATAAATAGATTCAAATCTATAGTTATTATATTATTTATTAAATACTATATTATTATGTTCCTTATGATTATTAATATTTTGAGTTTAAATACTAATATTATTCTAAACGAATAATATATATTATGATGATCATAATATGTATGTTAATTGGTATTATAAAATTTAATGATTACAAATGCTAAATGCTATATGTTAGTGTCATATATAAATTAATCTTCAGCCTATAATATGATAACTTATAATAATAAACTGTTATAACTATGATAATATTTAATTTAATATAAATTATATAAATGATTATATTTAATAAACCAACCGAATTATATAGTATGAAAGACAAATTAAGTAATACCAGAATTATAATAATTGTTAATTATAATTATAAATATACTATGTCACCGATTATGGAAGTTTTCATTGACTAAGTTATGTATGTTATAATAACTATAGTATATTCAAATAATAATATAATTTATGCATATTATGTAATACATTATTTACACATACAATATAAATTTATTAATATATAATTATATTACATTAAAAGTAAATAATTTATATACTTTTACATTATAAATTAATTTAGGGTTATCGACTCAGTAAAGAATATGATAAGTACTATAAATATATTATTTACATATATACTTTATTTAATAACATAGCTTAACTTATAAATATCAATTTTGACCTTCATTATTAACATATATATAAATTATAATACTAAATTCATATAACCATTTTATTGTTTCTGGACAATGTTATATAACTTTATTATTATTTGAATATACTACAGTAATATGTAATTATTAACTATATGATAAATATTTACTATATAATAGATTCAAATCTATAGTTATTATATTATTTATTAAATACTATATTATTATGTTCCTTATGATTATTAATATTTTTAAGTTTAAATACTAATATTATTTTAAACAAATAATATATTATGATGATTATAATATGTTATGTTAATTGGTATTTATAAATTTAATGATTACAAATGCTATATGTTAATGTCATATATAAATTAATCTTCAGCCCATAATATGATAACTTATAGCAATAAACTGTTATAAACTATGGTAATTATTTAATTTAGTTATAAATTATATAAATGATATATATTTAATAAACCAACCGAATTATATAGTATGAAAGACAAATTAGGTAATACTATCATTATAATAATTATGAATTATAATTATAATATACTATGTGACCGATTATGAAAGTTTTCATTGACTAAGTTATGTATGTTATAATAATTATAGTATATTCAGATAATAATATAATTTATGTATATTATGTAATATATTATTTACACATACAATATAAATTTATTAATATATAATTATTATTAAAAGTAAATAATTTGTATACTTCCACATTATAAATTAATTTAGGGTTATGGATTTAGTAAAGAATATGGTAACTACTATAAATATATTATTTACATATATACTTTATTTAACAACATAGCTTAACTTATAAATATGAATTTTGACATTTATTATTAATACATATATAAATTATATTACTGAATTCATATAGCCATTTTATTGTTATGGACAATGTTATATAACGTTATTATTATCTGACTATAGTATAGTAATATGTAATTATTAACTATTTGATAAATATTTACTATATAATTGATTCATATCTATAGGTGTTATATTATTTATTAAATACTATATTATTATGTTCCTTATGATTATTAATGTTTTTAAATTTAAATACTAATGTTATTTTTAAACTTATAATATATATTATAGTGATTATAACATGTATGTTAATTAGTATTTATTATTAAATTTAATGATTACGATTGCTACAAGTTAACATCATATATATATTAATCTTCATTCCAGCCCATATATAATAAGTTATAGTAATAAACTATTATAAATATGATAATTATTTAATTTAGTTATAAATTATATAAATGTTAGATTTTAATAAACAATTGAATTATGTAGTATGAAATACAAATTAAGTAATCCTATAATTATTATAATTATTAATTATAATTATAAATATACTATGTGACCCAATTATGGAAGTTTTCATTGACTAAGTTATGTATATTACAATAATTGTAGTATATTCAGATAATAATATATTTATGTATATTATGTAATAAATTATTTACACATACAATATACATTTATTAATATATAATTATATTACATTAAAAGTAAATAATTTGTATACTTTCACATTATAAATTAATTTAGGGTTATCAATTTAGTATAGAATATGGTAACTACTGCAATATATTATTTACATATATACTTTATTAAATAACATAGCTTAACTTATAAATTTCAATTTTGACATTTATTATAACACATATAAGTTATGTTACTAAATTCATATAAACATTTTATTGTTTATGGACAATGTTATATAATGATATTATTATCTGAATATACTATAGTAATATGTAATTCTTAACTTATGATAAATATTTACTATATATTAGATTCATATCTATCGTTATTATATTATTTATTAAATACTATATTATGTTGTTATTTATGATTATTAATATTTTTAAATTTAAATACTAATATTATAAACTAATAATTTTTATAATGATTATAATATGTATGTTAATTAGTGTATATTGTTAAATTTAATGATTACAAATGCTTTATGTTAATATGATATAAATTAATCTTCAGCCCATAATAATGGTAACTTATAGTAATAAACTGTTATAACTGTGATAATTATTTAATTTAGTTATAAATTATATAATGTTATATATTTAATAAACAAACCAAATTGTATAGTATGAAAGACAAATTAAGTAGTACTATATTTATTATAATTATTAATTACATTATAAATATACTATGTGACCAATTAGGGAAGTTTACTAATTTGTTATAATAAGTATATTATATTATGTATATTATGTAATAAATTGTTTCACATTTGCATATAAATTTATTATTATATTAAACTTATTGTTATTTTTATTATATTTTATAATTATTTATTAAGATTACATTAAAAGAAAATAATTTGTATACTTCCACATTATAGATTAATTTAGTGTTATCCATTTATAGAATGTGGTAACTACTATAAATATATTATTTACATACATACTTTATTTAATAACATAGTTTAACTTATAAATATCAATTTTGACATTCATTATTAATATATGTAAATTATATTACTAAATTCATATAACCATTTTATTGTTTATGGACAATGTTATATACTGAAATTATTATTTAAATATACTATAGTAATGTATAATTATTAACTCTATGATAAATATTTCTATATATTGGATTCATATCTATAGTTATATATATTATTTATTAAATACTATATTATTATGTTACTTATGATTATTGATATTTTTAAATTGAAATACTAATATTATTTTAAACCAATAATATATGTTATAATGATTATAATATGTAAGTTAATATTTATTATTAAATTTAATGAATACAACTGCTATATGTGAATATCATATATAAATTAATCTTCAGCCCATAATATGATAACTTATAGTAATAAACTGTTATAGTTGTAATAATTATTTAATTTCGTTATAAATTAAATAAATGTTATATATTTAATAAACAAACTGAATTATATAGTATGAAAGACAAATTTAGAAATACTATAATTATTATAATTATTAATTATAATTCTAAATATACTACGTGACTAATTATGGAAGTTTTCATTGACCAAATTATGTATGTTATAATAGTCATAGTATATTAGATAATTACATAATTTATGTATATTATGTAATAAATTATTTACACATACAATATAAATGTATTAATATATAATTATATTACATTAAAAGTAAATAATTTGTATTCTTCCACATTATAACTTAATTTAGGGTTATCAATTTAGTAAAGAATATGGTAACTGCTATAAATATATTATTTACATATAAATATTTTATTTAATAACATAGCTTAACTTATAAACATCAATTTTGACATTTATTATTAATATATAAAAATTATATTACTAAATTCAGATAACCATTTTATTGTTTGTAGACAATGTTTTATTGACAGGCCCCTCTTCTTACTGGGCTTACCGATCGCCTCACGGTAGCCCTTCGGCGGATATCTAATTCAACTAGAAAGTTTTCGTAAAACTACGCCGTTTACTTTTCAAAATTTTTTTTAATGCGGAAATTTGGGGAAATTTTTTTTTCTTTTTAATTGTTTATAAAACAAATTTATAAAAATTCGGGTAGCATAACGACTGTTTTCCGAACATGCCATCCTGCAAATTGAAAATTTAACACTTCTATAACAAATATTTCTCCACTACTGGGTCTTAGGCCCTCAAATCAGTTTCCACAATTCCAATCACAAACAATTGTTCAAATAGAAATCAATGATTGGCAAATTATTTTTATTAAACACAAAAATATAGTTTTCATTCACCAAAATTTAATTTCATTAACACAATATATTATATAACCCAAAAAATAATTTACAAATATATTTACCAAAATCTACTTATGATGCATGACATACAATTTAAAATGTAAACCTATGTAGTGATTATTTTTGCGTCAGACCACCTACACATCCGACAGAGCCTCTTCTAATTGACGGCTCGTACCTGTATTTGGGGAGGATTTTTCAAAAATATATAGAAAGAATTGTGAGTATAAAACTTAGTGAGCAGATAGCTTTTAAATTGAAATTTCCTTTTCTAATATATATATATATATATATATCCTCCCAAAATAGTTTATAGAACTAAAGAATTTCTTATAACTTTATTAAAATTATAAAACTAATTAATGCTTATAAACATTTCTTTATTTCTCAAAACTAGAAATAAATTTTTCATTTAATAAACTTCACGTCTGTTGATGTGTTTTTCTCTTTTGATCTCGCCAAAGGCAACCCAGGGAAATCTTAGCTTTATAGTGATGAAATTTCTTATTGCCACCTGAGCTCGAGGATGCTACTATGTGTAGTCGCAGATGCGGGAAAACTTGAGATTGTATTCCTTCTCAGCTTCGGCAGATCTACACTACCATATACGTGCAGAGGGCGATTCACAGACTCGACTCAACCCCCAAGTTAGTGATTGACTCTCCCAACCATTTTTACCACACACGCATACGGTACTTCGGCCGGTAATCTCTGGGGGTTAGGGTAAACCCAAAACATCTAAAATTTCTTTTTCAAAGTACTAAAAAATTCTTTCTTTTCTTTCAACTTATTGCTTGAAAATAAAGCTTCACTTTTCTAAGGCCAAAGCCTAACATCAAATCTACTTTAGCATGTCTATTCTTGCATATATATATATATATATATTCAATTAAAATAAATTGCTTTCAAACTAATAATCAACATGCTAAAGTTTAAATAATTCAAAATTATAAACTTGGTAACTTAAAATAACATGATTACTTGAACAAATAAAAAGGAGCATTTAAACAACAATGTAAATAATCTCATTATAACTCATAAAAAACTTATAAACACTTTAAATAAAATATAACCACTCACAACTTTATTATCACCACTACATCACAACTTTTTGATGTTCTTGCTTCCAAATAACCTACAACAACATTCCACCAATATTTCATCACCTCCCTCACTTAATTTCCATACCAATCATATTTATTCTTCAAATTTGGATTTAAATGATCATGTACTAAATAATTCCAATTCTTGATATAATCTTTCTAACCAACTTCCCAACCATAATTTTGCATTTAAACTTCTTTAATTATCCAACAATCACTTAATTTAATCCTTAACACAATAAAATGTTAATTAATCACTTAATCTAGTTCAACACATATATTTAATAAATTCACCACTTTACTATATTTTCCACCAATAACCTCACATCAATTTCAATTAATTTCTTTGGCACTAAAGCATTCAAACACATCATAATCACCATCCAAACACATAAAAAGGATGAAATAACAACTTATACCTTCATTCTTGACATTAACCACATTAACCTTCAAATTTTTCCATTTCAAATTTTTCTTTCATTCTTTGGATTCCAACCAATTTAAATTCATCCCAAAACCTCATACAACTCATTCAAATATTAAAATTAATCTAAACACATGCAAAAACACAAATGGTCTATACACTAGTATAATTATTCATCACTTCATTCCTTTGATTTTCTTTCCAAAAATTCATTTCAATCAACTTAAAATCTCACATAAATTCATCCAACCATCAAAATAATTCCATTATATAAACTTTTTCCAAATTATGCACATACTAGTATATGACAAACTTCATCCATCCTCTTCATTTCAAGCTAAATAATCACACCCATAAGCATCAACAATTCATCAATTTATCAATTAAAACTTTAAACTAAAAATCAATCAAATTTCTTCAACTCAAGATATTAAACCCTAACCTTACCTCAGTAGATTCTTGACCCAAAGCTTCTTGATGGTTTTTTTCACTCCCAAGCTCAATTTGATGATGATCTAACTCCATTTATGCCATAAAATCCATAAAAACTCATTTAAATTCATTCTAAAAAAAAATACCCATAAAAACCCATATCACTAACATTAAATTCAATCCATTTTCTTACCACTTTCTTCTAAATTCTTGGATGGATTTTGAGAGCTAGAGAGGAATAAACACCTTGGAAACCTTCTCTTCTTCTTCCTCTTCTTCTTCTTTCACTTCTACAGTCTTCTTCTTCTTCTTCCTCTTGGTCTACTCTCCTCTTCACGGTTCTGCTTCAGCTCATGGGTGCAGCTCTCTCTCTCACATTTTCTCTCCTTGTTGATTGAATATTTCACTTGTTCAATCTCTCATGCACTTCAACATTATATACTAACACTTACCAATGTCTAAATTGCCCTCTAACTCTCTTAAAAATCACACAATTGCTATTAGTTATAAATAAAATCATTTGATTGGTTACTTAACTCCATCTAATTAATCACCAATCAAATGCATTCACTTTAGTTCAAATTCAGTTAATTACTATTCCTTTTTGACTTAAAAATGTCACAACATCATTGATCTTCACATAAGCACATGGATTGTGCTTCTTGAACTCTTATCTTTTTATGCAATCTTTAATAATTCATTAAACTTAAATTTTAATCCTCATTTAACACTAATAAATTCCAAAAATATTCCATAGTCATCCTATCATCAAATTGACCATGCAATACTCTAATTGGGTGTCTTAACTTTCAATTCCATGCTTTGAAAAAAATTTAATTGATTTTAAACTCACTAATTTCACAACGTTTCCAATGAAGGTATTTTTATCGATAATCTTCAGAACCCTTAAAATCCATTTAAACGGACTCATTTTCGCTCCATTTTGGTTTCTAATAACTCTAATACCTATTTTAAAACTTTTGGTTTCTGGGATTCATTTTCCGAAAAATCACTATTCACACGGACACTTTTCGTCCGGAAACATTATTTACCGGAAAATTGTTATCCCACCAAACTTGAGGATATTTTCGTTTCCCAGAAATCACTATTCACATAAAAATACTATTCATCCGAAAATACTATTCTAGAAGTTTTGGGTTTTACATTTACAATGATATTATTATCTAAATATATTATAGTAATATGTAATTATTAACTATATGATAAATATTTACTATATATTAGATTCATATACGTAGTATTATATTATTTATTAAATGCTATACTATTATTTTTAAATTTAAATACTAATATTATTTTAAACTAATAATATATCTTGTAATGATTATAATATGTATGTTAATTAATATTTATTATTAAATTGAATGATGACAAATGCTATATGTTAATATCGTATATAAATTAATCTTCAGTCCATAATGTGATAACTTATAGTAATAAACTATTACAACTATGATAATTATTTAATTTAGTTATAAATTATATAAATGTTATATATTTAATAAACAAACTGAATTATGTAGTATGAAAGATAAATTAAGTAATACTATAGTTATTATAATTATTAATTATAATTATACATATAGAGTGTGACCAATTATAGAAGTTTTCATTGACTAAATTATGTATGTTATAATAATTATAGTATATGTAAAACCCAGAATTTCATTTCCCTGGAAGAAATAGTGTTTCCTAGATAAATATTATTTTCGGACAGAATAGTGATTTTGAGTGAATAGTGACTTCCGAGAAATGAGAATTTCCTTAAGTTTCGCGAAATAAAATATTTTTCGATGAATAGTGTTTCAGATGAATAGTGTCTGCGTGAATAGTGATTTTTCGAAAAACGGACTTAGGATATCATAAGCCCCGAAATATGAATTAGAGTTATCAGAAACTGAAACGGAGTAAAAATGAGTTCGTTTAAATGGATTTTAAAGGTTCCAAATATTTATCGATAAAAACACCCTCGTGAGGAACGTTGTGAATTTTCATGAGTTTATAACCGATTGAATCTTTTCGAAGCATGAAATTAAATGTTAAGACACCCAATTAGAGTATTGCATGATCAATTTGATGATAAGATGATCATGAAATATTTTTGGAATTTATTGGTGTTAGAGGAGGATTAAAATTTAAGTTAAATGTATTAGTAAGTGTGTAGGAGAAGATATACATTAAAGAAGCACAATCCATGTGCTTGTGTGAAGGCCAATGGTGTTGAGACATCTTAGAGTCAAAAAGCAAAGGATTAATTAAGATTGCATTAAGTGATGAGATGAGTTGTTAGTGATTAAGCGGATGATAATATCAACCAATCACATGCATTCATCCATATCTAATGACATTTGTGAGATTTTGGAATTAATTTAAAGGCAATTTTGGCATTGAATGAGGGTTGGTATATAAGTGAATGCATGATGGATGATTGAAGGATGAATAGGTCGGTTGAGAGGGGCTGAAAATCGTCCAAAGCAAGCTGAAATCAGGAGAGCAAAACAGAACCGAAAAAAAAAAAGAAAAAGGAGAGCTGACCGTGCATGAGCTGAAACCGTGAGGAAAGAAGAGGAAACTGCAGCCGTGAAGAAGGAGAAGAAGAAGAAGAAGAAGAAGAAGAGAAGAGGAGATGATCCCACCTTGATAGCCTCTCAAATCCATCAAGTTCCTACAAGAAAGATTGAAGGTAAGTGGAAGTTATTTCATGGTTGGTTGATGAACTTTTAAAGTTATTGATTTATATGAGGTTTTGATGGATTCTATGGACTAAATCAAGGTTGATCATTATTAATCTAAGCTTGGAAGTGAAGAAGAGGATCAAGAAGCTTTGGATCAAGATTTGGAGAGGTAAGGGTTAGGGTTTGATTATCAAAGTTGATGAAATGGATTGGTTTTCTTAGTTTAAAGTTGTAATTTGTTAAGTGATAGTTTATTGAGTTATTTATGAGTGATTATTTGATTGCCATGAAGTAGATGATGAAGTTGTCGTATACTAGTTTGTGATTAAATTATAAAAGTAGAGGTGATGGAATTATTTGGATGATTAAATGAAGTGGCATATGAGGAATTATGATGAAGGAAATGGAATCTTGGAAAGAAATATAAATTGATTGTGTTGTTGGATATATACACATATATTAGTGTATGGATCATTGTATTTTTACATGCATTTAAGTTGATTTTAATTGTTTGAAGAAGTGATACAAGGCTTGGTAATGAATTTAAAGTGATTGGAATTAAAAAGATGCAAGAAAGATGGAAATTGGAAAAATTAGGGTGTTAAAGTGTTCAATGTAAAGAAATGATTCCTAGAATGTTATTCAATAATTTAATGTAATTGGATGATGGATATAAGGTGTTTTAATGCTTTGATACTAGAGAAATAACTTGAAATGGATGTGAGAACATAAGTTGGAAAGTTGATGAAGTTGTGAATTCATTGAGAAAAATATATTGAGAGATATATCAAATGATTAGTTAGTATAGTTTTATTGAAGATTTATGTGGATGAATGATGGAATCATTGAATGAATTTTTATAGGTGAAGTTGATGGTGGAAATGTGCTTGTAAGATTTGGAAGCAAGCATCAAAAAGGGAGGTGTGGAATAAGTGGTAGTTGTGAAGAAAAATAGTGAGTGGTTATATTTTTATTTAAAGTGTTTATGAGAATTATTAAGTTACGATGGATTTATTTAATTATTGCTTTAAGGAAAGAATTTATTTTGTGATTGTAAAGCTACTTTATCATGTGATTTATTTTTATATGAGTTGCCTTAAATGTTAAGATTATATTGTAATTGTAAGTATTTTTAAATAAAGTAAATTAGTAGTTTTGAGATATATGCATGCATGAAATTAAGTTAATGAGATATTTCAAAAAAAAATCAATTTCAATTATAAAGTTGAGATTTGAAAAGGAAAGTTACAAATATTATAAAAAAGATTTTAGATGTCTTTGGTTTACCCTAGCCCCCAAAAGATTATCGGCCGAAATACTGTATACGTGTATGGCAAGAGTAGTCGGGAGAGTCAGTCACTAACTTAGAGGGATTGAGTCTGAGTCAGTGAATCGCCCTCTGCACGTATATGGTAGCGTAGATCTGCCTGATGTTGGGAGGGGATTCGCGACCCTAAGAGTCTTCCCGCATCTGCGACTACGCCTAGTAGCATTCCCGAGCTCTTGTGGCGTTGAGAGATTTCCTCACAATGGGCTAAGTTTCCCTGAGTTGCCTTTGGCGAGATAAAAGAGAAAAGTATGTCAATAGACATATAGTTTATTAAATTAGAAGTTATTTCCAGTTTCGAGAAATAAAGAAAAGTTTATAAGAATTAATAAGTTTTTGTAAATTTAATAAAATTATTATGAAATTTTAGCTTTATAAATTATTTCGGGAGGACATATTTATGTATTTTAGAAAAGGAAATTTTAGTTAACAGTTAGCCGTTCACTGAGTTTTTATACTCACCATTTTTCTCTATGTTTTTGAAAAATCCTCCCCAGGTACAGGAGCAAGCCGTAGCTCAGACGAGACTCCTTCGGATGCGTAGGTGGACGCACGCAACGATCTCACTGCATAGTTTTATTTTTGAGAATGTATGTCATGCATTATATTAAATGTTTGATGAAAATAGTTGTAAATAAGATTTTGGGATTTTATATATATATTTTTTCTATAAAATTAAAATATATTTAGAAGTAATTGCACAACACCCCCCCGAGGTTTGTCAAAAAAGACACGGAAACATATTTACCCTTTTATTACACCAAACCCCCATGCCGTTAGTCAATTTCCGTCCATTTCAACGGTTGACTAAACTTTTAAAGTAAAAGACCATTTTACCCTCAATTAAACAAAATCCCTAAAATCATCACCGTCCGTCCGCACGCCGACCACCAGCCTCCACCACCCTCTCCCCCCCCCCCCCCTCGTACGCCGACCACTGTCTTCTTCTTCTTCTCATTCTTCTCTTCTTCTTCTTTTTTTTCTTCTTCTTCTCTCTTCTTCCACCAGATCTGGGTTTGACGAACCCAGACCTTCTTCTTCTTCTTCTTCTTCTCTCTTCCTCCACCAGATCTGGGTTCGACAGACCTTCTTCTTCTTCTTCTTCTTCTTCTTCTTCTTCTTCTTCTTCTCTCTTCTTCTTCTTCTTCACCAGATCTGGGTTCGACGAACCCAGATGTCTGGGTTCGTCGAACCCAGATCTGGGCTCGAATCGAACCCAGACGTCTGGGTTCGAAACGAACCCAGATCTGGGTTTGTTTCGAACCCAGATCTGGTCGAAGAGGAAGAGAGAAGAGAGAGAGAAGAAGAAGAAGAAGAAGAAGAAGAAGAAGAAGAAGAAGAAGAAGAAGGTCTGGGTTCGTTGAACCCAGATCTGGTGGAGGAAGAGAGAAGAAGAAGAAGAAGACGTGGTCGGCGTACGAGAGGGGGGGGGGAGAGGGTGGTGGAGGCTGGTGGTCGGCGTGCGGACGGGCGGTGATGATTTTTGGGATTTTGTTTAATTGAGGGTAAAATGGTCTTTTACTTTAAAAGTTTAGTCAACCGTTGAAATGGACGGAAATTGACTAACGGTATGGGGGTTTGGTGTAATAAAAGGGTAAATATGTTTCCGTGTCTTTTTTGACAAACCTCGGGGGGGTGTTGTGCAATTACTTCATATATTTATATAGACTAAAAATGAAGTATAGTTATGGATTTTATATTGAAAGTGTTTGTTGTTGGATTGTGGAAATGATTTGAGGGCTTGAGACCCAGTAGTGGAGAATTGTTTGACATAGAAGTGTTAAATTTTGAAATTTACAGGATGACATGTTTGAAAAACAGCCGTTATGCTGCCCAAATTTTCATAAATCCGTTTTATAAAGGTTTAAAATAAAAAGAAAAATTTTTCCCATGTTCCCGTATTTTCAGAAAGTTTTAGAAAGTAAACGACATAACTTTACGGGAACTTTCCAGTTGGATCAGATATCCTCTGGAGGGCTACCGTAAGGCGACCGACAAGCCTAGTAAGGAGAGGGGCCCTATCAAATTGGTATCCGATCAGGTTTTTGAATTTATTTTGTTATAAATCATACATTGCATGACATATTGGTATGTTTTGAATGCAGTGAGTAATGCGTCGTGTCGGCCGTCCCCGTACACGGAGAGCCGCAGTTGAGGCTCCACCTGTTCCACCAGTGGAGGAAGAGAGAAATAAATGAATCGGTGAATGATCCGCAAGCTGCTGGTCCACCAGCACCTCCTGCGGTAGAGCCTGTAGTGGACCCAATAGAGAGATTGGCCTAAGTAATAGAGGGTTTGAGGCCGCGCGCACCCCGTGCCACTGTAGAAAGGGCAAGGAAATTGGGTGTTGAGGCGTATGATGGATCAGGGGGCCCAAAGGTTGCTATTGAGTGGCTGGATAGTACAGAGAGGATATTGGAGCAGATGGAGTGCACAGATCCCCAGAAAGTATCCATTGCTTCATTCCTATTGAAAGCATCGGCCAGAGATTGGTGGGACTCCATTAGGAGGAGGACGACAGGTCAGATTACATGGGAGAAATTTAAAGAAGACTTTAATGAAAAATTCTATCCAAGAGCCTATCGGAATGCCAGAATAGAAGAATTCTACAGCTTGGTACAAGGAGATATAACAGTTGAAGAATATGAGAAGAAGTTCACCGAGCTGTCACGAGTGGCACCCTATATGGTTGATGATGAATTGAAGAAATGCCATAAGTTCGAGCAGGGCCTGAATCAGAAAATCAAAGCATATGTGATAGCTGCAGAGCATAGAGAGTATGAGCGATTAGTCGGGGCAGCTTTGAGGGTTGAGCAGACTGTTCAAGGAGACAAAGATCCAAAGCAGAAATAGAAGCGCAGTAAGAGTTCAGGATGGTTTTCAGGTGGTCCCAGCAAATCACCCAGGGTTAGAGGCAAGTCTAGGTGGTTCGGTAGCAGACAGCAGAGTTACAGAGCTGCATCCAGTCAAGGTTCCGTCAGGCCACCATCAGGTTCCCAGGGCAGAGGTGGTACCCAGAGTGGATTAGGGACGTGCAGGAAATGCGGCAGGCTTCACAGAGGAGAGTGCCACATGAGGAGTACCGGATGTTATCGTTGTGGTCAGGAGGGACACTACATGAGAGATTACCCTCAGAGAGTTGTAAGTGATAGTGGTGATTCGAGATCTGTGACTCAAGGACAGACTAGCAGGGCTCAGTCTCAGGAGAGGAGAGGTCCACAACCGAGAGGACCAGAGACTCCTACTCCCAGTCAGTCTGGTAGAGGTGCAGGTAGAGGCGCTCCATCCAGAGGACCGCGAGGGAGACCTCGTGCTCAGGCCAGGGTATTTACAGCGACGGAGTAGGATGCTGAGGCCATCCCAGAGGTTGTTACAGGTACGGTGACAATGTTTGGTAGGGATGCCTATGTTTTGATTGACCCAGGAGTCACTCACTCATTCGTGTCTAAAGAGTTTGCTAGTAAGGCTGATGTGGAGTTAGAGTCTAGCGGTATGATAGTTACTACTCCCACCGGAGGCAAGTTAGTGGCGAAGAGTCTTCAGAAATAGTGATGTAGTGATCGGGAATAGAGCCTTTCCAGTTAGTCTGATTCTGTTGGACATCCATGATTTTGATATTATATTGGGCATGGATTGGTTAGCTATGCATCACACCAATGTGGATTGCTTCAAAAAGGAAGTGAGGTTCGGTTCATCAGAGGAGCCGGATTCAGTGTTTAGGGGAGAGCGCATAATGCTTTCAGCCAGCCTTATGTCAGTGATGGTAGCTCAAAAGATGTTGAGGAAGCTTTATGCAGGGTATCTGGCTTATGTAATAGACACTTCAGAGAGGGAAGTACAGCTAGAGGACATCCCAGTATTTAATGAGTTTCCAGATGTGTTCCTAGATGATCTTCCTGGATTACCCCCAGATAGGGAGATTGAATTTGAGATTAATTTGATTCCAGGAACAGCGCCCATTGCTAAAGCACCATACAGAATGACATCTACTGAGTTAAAGGAATTGAAAGCTCAGTTAGAAGAGTTGGTGGATAAGGGCTTCATCCGACTGAGTTTACCTCCTTGGGGAGCACTAGTGCTGTTTGTCAGAAAAAAAGGATGGGAGTATGATTATCGGGAATTGAACAAAGTGACTGTACGGAACCAGTACCCGCTCCCGAGAATAGATGATTTGTTTGATCAACTTCAAGGGGCAAAGGTGTTCTCCAAGATAGATTTGAGGTCCGGATATCACCAGTTGAAGATCAAGGGTGACGATATCCCTAAGACTGCTTTCAGGACGTGATATGGACACTATGAGTTCTTGGTTATGCCTTTTGGGCTAACCAATGCACCAGCTGCATTCATGGATCTAATGAATAGAGTATTCCATGATTTTCTAGATAAGTTTGTGATAGTGTTCATAGACGACATCTTGGTGTATTCCAACAGTAAAGAGTAGCATGTTGAGCATTTGAGAGCAGTTTTACAGAAGTTGAGGGAGCAGCAACTTTATGCCAAGTTCAGCAAGTGTCAGTTCTGGTTGGATAAAGTCACATTTCTGGGACATGTTGTTTCAGCGGAAGGTATTAGTGTTGACCCTCAGAAAATTGAAGCAATTGTAAATTGGAAGCAGCCGACCACAGTAACGGAAGTTTGTTACGGAGTTTCTTAGGGCTGGCAGGATACTACAGAAAGTTTGTTGAGGGATTTTCGAAGATTGCCATTCCATTGACGAAACTCACCAGAAAAGAAACGAAGTTTGAGTGGTCAGAGGCCTGTCAAAGGAGTTTTGATGAACTGAAGGCTAGGTTGACTTTCGCTCCCGTGCTTACTCTTCCTGCAGGAAATGAGGGGTTCGTAGTGTACAATGATGCTTCCAATCAAGGTTTGGGTTGTGTTCTGATGCAAAATGGGAAAGTGATAGCATATGTTTCTAGGCAATTGAAGAAGCATGAACAGAATTACCCAACCCATGATCTGGAGTTAGCTACTGTGGTATTTGCATTGAGGATCTGGAGACATTATTTATATGGGGTTCCATGTCAGATATTCACAGATCATAAGAGCCTCCAGTACTTATTTACTCAGAAAGAATTAAATATGAGACAGAGAAGATGGTTAGAATTAATCAAGTACTACGATTGTACCATAGAGTATCATCCTGGAAAAGCAAATGTGGTAGCAGATGTGTTGAGCAGAAGACTCACCAGCTTAGTGTCGCATTTAAGAGTAGGATACGTTCCGTTACTGGTAGAGATGAGATCATTGAGAGTAGAGTTGAAAACGACGGATACAAGTGCATTGCTAGCTACATTTCAGGTTCAACCGGTACTGGTAGATCGTGTCTGGGAGTTACAAGTTTAGGATCCTCAGTTAGTGAAGATTAGACAGGAGGTAGAGTCGGGTCATCGTGAAGACTTTTGAGTGAGAGATGATGGTACCTTGGTGATGGGACAGAGATTGTGTGTACCTGACCTGGCAGAACTTAAGAAAGAGATCTTAGATGAAGCCCACTCCTCAGTTTATGCTATGCATCTAGGGAGCACTAAGATGTATCATACCTTGAAAGAGCATTACTGGTGGAAAGATATGAAGAGAGAAATAGCTGAGTATGTGTCCAAATGTTTGATATGTCAGCAAGTGAAAGCAGAGCACCAGAGACCAGCAGGACTTACTCAACCACTCCCTATTCCTGAATGGAAAGAGGAGAATATCACTATGGATTTTGTGAGTGGATTTCCGCGGAGTCAGAATGGATATGATAGTATATGGGTGATAGTAGATCGACTCATGAAGTCAGCCCATTTCCTACCCATCCAGAGTACATATTCTGTGGACAGACTAGCTAAGTTATATGTGGATGAGATTGTCAAGCTTCATGGGGCTCTAATGTCCATTGTATCAGACAGGGATTTAAGATTTACATCCCGATTCTGGCTAAGTTTACAGGGAGCTTTAGGCACTCGGTTACACTTCAGTATAGCATTTCATCCGCAGACAGATGGGCAATCTGAACGCACTATTCAGACCTTGGAAGATATGCTCAGATCCTGTGTGATGGAATTCGGAGGAAGTTAGGATAATTACTTGCCACTAATCGAGTTTGCCTATAACAACAGTCATCAGGCCAGTATTGGTATGGCACCATATGAGGCACTCTACGGAAGACGGTGCAGGACGCCAGTATGTTGGTATGAGTTGGGCAAGAGAAAGTTAATTGCACCAGAGCTTGTGCAGATGACTACTGACAAGATCAAAATTATCAAAGATAGACTGAAAGTCGCCCAGGATTGACAGAAGAGCTAAGCGGATAAACGTAGGAAGGATTTGGAGTTCCAGGTTAGAGATAAGGTATTCTTGAATGTATCACCATGGAAATGGATCATTCGTTTTGGACGACGTGGTAAGTTAAGTCCACGTTATATTGGTCCTTATGAGGTGATCGGCCGAGTGGGTAAAGTGGCGTACAAACTCGAGTTGCCAGCAGAGTTGTCCAAGATTCATAATGTTTTCCATGTCTCGATGCTTCGCAAGTATTTACCAAATCCTTTACATGTTTTGACAGAGCAGCCAGTGGAACTTAAACAGAATCTGTCATATCTGGAGGTACCAATTCAGATCCTTGACAGAAGGGAGCAAGTTCTTCGTAACAAAGTCATTCCGTTGGTAAAAGTACTGTGGAGGAACCAATTAGTGGAGGAAGCCAAGTGGGAGCATGAAGAGCAGATGCGAAGCCGATATCCGCATTTATTTGAGTCAGGTATGTTATTTAAATTTCGAGGACGAAATTTTTTTAAGGATGAGTGAATTGTAAAATTCAGAATTTCATTTCCCTGGGAGAAATAGTGTTTCCCAGATAAATAGTATTTTTGAACGGAATAGTAATTTTGAGGGAATAGTGACTTTCGAGAAACGAGAATTTCCTTAAGTTTTGTGAAATAAAATTTTTTTCGATGAATAGTGTTTTCGATTAATAGTGTCTGTGTGAATAGCGATTTTTCGGAAAACGGACTTAGGACATCATAAGCCCCGAAATATGAATTAGAGTTATCAGAAACTAAAACGGAGTAAAAATGAGTTCGTTTAAATAGATTTTAAAGGTTCCGAATATTTATCGATAAAAACACCCTCGTGAGGAACGTTGTGAATTTTCATGAGTTTATAACCGATTGAATCTTTTCGAAGCATGAAATTAAATGTTAAGACACCCAATTAGAGTATTGCATGATCAATTTGATGATAGGATGATTATGGAATATTTTTGGAATTTATTGGTGTTAGAGGAGGATTAAAATTTAAGTTAAATGTATTAGTAAGTGTGTAGGAGAAGATATACATTAAAGAAGCACAATCCATGTGCTTGTGTGAAGGCCAACGGTGCTGAGACATCTTAGAGTCAAAAAGCAAAGGATTAATTAAGATTGCGTTAAGTGATGGGATGAGTTGTTAGTGATTAAATGGATGATAATATCAACCAATCACATGCATTCATCCATGTCTAATGGCATTTGTGTGATTTTGGAATTAATTTAAAGGCAATTTTGGCATTGAATGAGGGCTGGTATATAAGTGAATGCATGATGGATGATTGAAGGATGAATAGGTCGGTTGAGAGGGGTTGAAAATCATCCAAAGCAAGCTGAAATCAGGAGAGCAAAACAGAACCGAAAAAAAAAAGAAAAAGGAGAGCTGACCATGCATGAGCTGAAATCGTGAGGAAAGAAGAGGAAGCTGCAGCCGTGAAGAAGAAGAAGAAGAAGAAGAAGGAGAAGAGGAGATGATCCCACCTTGATAGCCTCTCAAATCCATCAAGTTCCTACAAGAAAGATTGAAGGTAAGTGGAAGTTATTTCATGGTTGGTTGATGAACTTTTAAAGTTATTGATTTATATGAGGTTTTGATGGATTCTATGGACTAAATCAAGGTTGATCATCATTAATCTAAGCTTGGAAGTGAAGAAGAGGATCAAGAAGCTTTGGATCAAGATTTGGAGAGGTAAGGGTTAGGGTTTGATTATCAAAATTGATGAAATGGATTGGTTTTCTTAGTTTAAAGTTGTAGTTTGTTAAGTGATAGTTTATTGAGTTATTTATGAGTGATTATTTGATTGCCATGAAGTGGATGATGAAGTTGTCATATACTAGTTTGTGATTAAATTATAAAAGTAGAGGTGATGGAATTATTTGGAAAATTAAATGAAGTGGCGTATGAGGAATTATGATGAAGGAAATGGAATCTTGGAAAGAAATATAAATTGATTGTGTTGTTGGATATATACACATATATTAGTGTATGGATCATTGTATTTTTACATGCATTTAAGTTGATTTTAATTGTTTGAAGAAGTGATACAAGGCTTGGTAATGAATTTAAAGTGATTGGAATTAAAAAGATGCAAGAAAGATGGAAATTGGAAAAATTAGGGTGTTAAAGTGTTCAATGTAAAGAAATGATTCCTAGAATGTTATTCAATAATTTAATGTAATTGGATGGTGGATATAAGGTGTTTTAATGCTTTGATACTAGAGAAATAACTTGAAATGGATGTGAGAATATAAGTTGGAAAGTTGATGAAGTTGTGAATTCATTGAGAAAAATATATTGAGAGATATATCAAATGATTAGTTAGTATAGTTTTATTGAAGATTTATGTGGATGAATGATGGAATCATTGAATGAATTTTTATAGGTGAAGTTGATGGTGGAAATGTGCTTGTAATATTTGGAAGCAAGCATAAAAAAGGGAGGTGTGGAATAAGTGGTAGTTGTGAAGAAAAATAGTGAGTGGTTATATTTTTATTTAAAGTATTTATGAGAATTATTAAGTTACCATGAATTTATTTAATTATTGCTTTAAGGAAAGAATTTATTTTGTGATTGTAAAGCTACTTTATCATGTGATTTATTTTTATATGAGTTGCCTTAAATGTTAAGATTATATTGTAATTGTAAGTATTTTTAAATAAAGTAAATTAGTAGTTTTGAGATATATGCATGCATGAAATTTAGTTAATGAGATATTTCAAAAAAAATCAATTTCAATTATAAAGTTGAGATTTGAAAAGGAAAGTTACAAATATTATAAAAGAGATTTTAGATCCCTTTGGTTTACCCTAGCCCCCAAAAGATTACCGGCCGAAGTACTGTATAAGTGTATGGCAAGAGTAGTCGGGAGAGTGAGTCACTAACTTGGGGGATTGAGTCTGAGTCAGTAAGTCGCCCTCTGCATGTATATGGTAGCGTAGATCTGCTTGATGTTGGGAGGAGATTCGCGACCCTAAGAGTCTTCCCGCATCTGCGACTACGCCTAGTAGCATTCCCGAGCTCTTGTGGCGTTGAGAGATTCCGTCACAATGGGCTAAGTTTCCCTGGGTTGCCTTTGGCGAGATAAAAGAGAAAAGTACGTCAATAGACGTAAAATTTATTAAATTAGAAATTATTTCCAGTTTCAAAATAAAGAAAAGTTTATAAGAATTAATAAGTTTTTGTAAATTTAATAAAGTTATTATGAAATTTTAGCTTTATAAATTATTTCGGGATGACATATTTATGTATTTTACAAAAGGAAATTTTAGTTAACAGTTAGCCGCTCACTGAGTTTTTATACTCACCATTTTTCTCTATGTTTTTGAAAAATCCTCCCCAGGTGCAGGAGCGAGCCGTAGATCAGATGAGGCTCCTTCGGACGCGTAGGTGGACGCACGCAACGATCTCACTGCATAGTTTTATTTTTGAAAACGTATGTCATGCATTATATTAAATGTTTGATGAAAATAGTTGTAAATAAGATTTTGGGATTTTATATATCTTTTTGTTTCTATAAAATTAAAATATATATTTATATAGACTAAAAATGAAGTATAGATATGGATTTTAAATTGAAAATGTTTGTGGTTGGATTGTGGAAATGATTTGAGGGCCTGAGGCTCAGTAGTGGAGAATTGTTTGACATAGAAGTGTTAAATTTTGAAATTTACAGGGTGGCATGTTTGAAAAACAGCCGTTATGTTGCCCAAATTTTTATAAATCCGTTTTATAAAGGTTGAAAATAAAAAGAAAAATTTTCTCGTGTTCCCGCATTTTCAGAAAGTTTTAGAAAGTAAACAACGTAGCTTTACGAGAACCTTTCAGTTGGATCAGATATCCTCTGGAGGGCTATCGTAAGACGGCCGGCAGGCCTAGTAAGGAGAGTGGTCTGTCAGTATATTCAGATAATAATGTAATTTATGTATATTATGTAATAAATTATTTACACATACAATAAATTATATTATTATATATTTATATTACATTAAAAGTAAATAATTTGTATACTTCCACATTATAAATTAATTTACGGTAATCGCTTTAATATGGAATATGGTAACTACTATAAATATATTATTTACATATATACTTTATTTAATAACATAGCTTAACTTATAAATATCAATTTTGACATTTATTATTAATATATATAAATTATATTGCTAAGTTCATATAACCATTTTATTGTTTATGGGCAATGTTTTATAATGATATTATTATTTGAATATAATGTAGTAATATGTAATTATATTTATTTATTTATTTCTTAGTCTATTAATGAGTTATTATTTTTGATTGATTATTTTTACATGCAAAAATTTAGTTGTGTATGATATGAAATGCCAATGTTATTAGCTCATTTTATAGAAAGGAAATTGATTTGAAATTGGGAGAAGAAAGAGTTTTCAAAGATTAGTGGAAGGGCCCAAGTTTATGGATAGACCGACCTTTTAACATCATATCCGATAAGGACCCGGTCGGTATACCTTATAGTGTAGGGCAAGTGTTGGGAGGGATAGTCCTGCTAACATCGGGGGAATAGAGTCTGTCATGTCAGTCAAGTAGCCGTTTTTCACTAGTGGGGTATTGTCTCGCTTGCGGTGTGTGATAATAGTTCTGTCATGCACTAGCGGGATGTCTTTATATCTTGTCATGGTGTGCGATGATAGCTATTCCGCCACGTGACCCCTCCACACTGAGCGGAGCTGGTCTACTCGTTCATATGATTATATCTTTTCTTGGGTTCTCCATTAGTACAGATTTTTGAAAGAAAAAACATTTTAGAAAAAGCTATAAAAATCTTAAACAAGTTTTATAAAATCCAAGTTTCTTTTTAGAAAATGTTTTTCAAGAGGCATTTTATAAGATATAGTTTAAACAAAACCCTCACACACACTCACTCAATTTTACAGCTGATGATGTTTGATTTCATATTACAAAAACCTCCCAAATGCAGGAGCAAAGAATCAGGATACCAGTCCGCCGCGGTCAAACTAGGTGGGTAAAACGATTGACGATGTTGTATTGTTTTTTTGTAAACATTGTATTTTTAATGTTATTATTAATCATGTTATTATGTGTACTTCAAATTTTGAACAAGATTTTGTGGAACCTTTATGTAAACATGATGACATGCTTATTTTAGATAACGTTTTTAGTAATGTTTATGATGATTTTTTTTTTAGATATATTTTGCTTAGAAATGGTAATGGAATTTTAAGGTAGAAAGTTTTCTTATTTAGCAAAGTCATTTATAGATACGGGTTCATTCCACGACGTCCTTTGAATCTTATTAGTTGGACTTTAGAAAGGACTCGTGGGGTGCTCAACAGAATCGTCGACACACTCACTTGACTTCCAATCACTAAAATGTTCTTCAACAATTCTCTCTTGGTTCCTTTGTTTCTTTGTCACCTATAATACATATTCCAATTTAGAATTCATCATTTAATCATTGGAACCCTTACTAATTCATCCAATTGGCATGCAAATCAACATGCCCTTCATTTAATCAAATTACACTAACTTTCACACAAGCTTTATTCTTTTAATTTTCCATACATAAATCATTATAAATCCATCTCAATATCATCCAAATTAATTCACATGACAAAAACACAAAATGCACCAATTCTTTCCGCCCTTGGCCAAATACACACCACCATGTAATCCAAGCCTTTTTTCTTTTCATTTTCTTGTTGCCAATTAATTTAGAATTATACAAGGCCTATGTAGTTTAGAAATTCGTACTTAAATTAAGTTTAGGAAATACTAAAGTATTTTATAATTTCCAAAAATAGTTCTAAAACATTTTCTTTCTAAAATAAGCTTTTGATGGTATGCTACCCTTATGGATTTAATGAACAAAGTCTTCAGGCCTCATTTAGAGAAGTTCGTAAGAACTCGCTTCTGGTAGAGCACGCAATGTAGACGAAGCTACTCAAAGCGGGGAGGTTGTAAAGCAATTCGCAGCTCGGGCCGATCCGGAAACAACTCAACTTGAGGAGGAACAACGAGCTCATGAGGAGAGGCGAGCTCGCAAGGTGTTCACCCATAATTCCTCTAAGATAGACTATACTGAGATGGTATTATATTTTTAAGTTTTGGACCATATTAGTTTTTTTTTTTAATTTGTTAATGCTTTATTTTACTTAATTATATTTATTGTTCAATGATAACAAATTATTTTTATTTTGGAGTTGGATTTTAATTTTATTTACTTTTGTAAATATTTTTTTGCAATTTGTTGAGTTGTGAGTGTACTAGAGCATAGTTAACCATATTGGAAGGATGTCTTATAAGTGCGTTATCAATATGTCATGGGCATGGACTTCATTTTAATGTTTATAACCAGTTTTAATTTGTCAATGTCCCATTGGGAAAGAGCATATATCCTAGCTTTTCCAAACTAGGGTTTGGTAATCGATGATACAACATTTCTATAATTAGAGGGTGGATGCAATCTAATACTTAGTAAATGGGGGTCTAAAGAATTTATCTACTTTTGGTTCTTTTTTGTGTGCAATTGTCTTTGTTATTGGGTTAGTCAACACACATTGTATGCAAATCGTCTTGGTTACTGAATTACCCAACGATAGTTTGTTTCACCCCTTAAATTTCTTTATTATCTTGTATAATTGTATCTCTACTAATTTGCAATGGATACAACAAGTCAATACTAAGAATAGTAAAGAGAGAATTGATAGAACCAGAGCCAAAAGATTTGATATATTGCATTCAATTTAAATTTTATTGGGTCTATAATTACTAAAATTGTTTAATCTAGTAGTGTTTCTTTTCTTCCTCTTAGGATGACCACAAAGGAACTCTTAAAGTGTTGATACAAATATGGATGAGGTTGCGAGTATAAAGATGAGGTTAAAACATGCAATATCTGGTATGAAATATTCACCTTCACACACACACACACACGCACACACACACACACACACACACATACATATATATATATATATATATCGATAATTATAATTGAGGATAGATGCTTAATGCTAAAACTTGATGGTGGTATACTTGTCTTCTTGCTGTTATGTCTTGTTTTTCATATTTTCTTTGTGGGTTCTATTCTATTTCTTCTTGCTCCATATTTGTTTTTCCTTCTTTTTTTTCTCTACTAATATCTCTTTCTTTCTTATATTTCTCATCTTCTTCTCCTTCATGACTTTCTTTGCAGTTTTGACTGTTTCCCTCGCAAAAATCTCTTATTTTTAACTCTTTCTAATGCTCTATTTTGATCAACTCTCTCTCTCTCTAGTTTCAGACTTATTTTCATCTCTACTTCTCTCTACTCAAAACCATTTCTATCTCTCTCTTCTATTTTCATCATTTTCATCACAACAACGTGTCTTTTTGTAACTTCTACCAATTTATAATCATCTCCTTTAACTCTCTCTCTTCTCTGTAAAAATGTCTCTTATTTTGCTATGTTTCTAGTCTTTTTTTATCCTTTGATTTTTACTCTCTTTTCTTCTACAATCTCCTGCTCTCTTTCTTAATGAGACCAAGATAGAACAGAGTGCACAACTCTCTAATTTTGCTTTAATATTAATGTAACACCTTGTCCCGAATTTATACTGTATCCGTGTATGAAACAAGATGATTTTTATTTTATAAAATAATATAAAGGAATTTTAAGGTGTTCTATGATGAAATTAAATTTTTATAGAGCTTCTGAAAGGATTGAGACTAAATTTAAGTTATAAAAGTTGAGGGTAAATTGGTAAAAATAAAAGATTTTACAAAAAATGGTAAGATGGTAAATATGAGGAAAAGATAAGGACATTGGAGAAAAATGAAGGATTTTTTAGAATCTGGCAAAGTTGTAATTTTGAGAGAGTTTAAGGGTGAAAAACGAGCTTGACCCACTGTAAAACCCGAAATTTCATTTCCTTGGAAGAAATAGTGTTTCCCGGATAGATAGTATTTTCGGACGAAATAATATTTCCAGATGAATAGTGATTTCGAGTGAATAGTGATTTTCGGGAAAAGGAAAATTTCCTCAAGTTTCGTTAAATAAAAAATTTTCGGTGAATAGTATCCGTGTGAATAGTGATTTTCGAAAAATTGACCCCGGATATCATAAGTTCCGGAATATGAATTAGAGTTATTAGAAACTGAAACAGAGTAAAAATGAGTTCGTTTGAATGGATTTTAAAGGTTCCGAATATTTATGGATAAAAATACTCTCGTTGAGAACATTGTGAATTTTAGTGAGTTTATAGTCAATTGAATTTTTTTCGAAGCATGGAATTGGAAGTTAAGACATCCAATTAGAGGATTGTATAATCAATTTGATGATAGGGTGATCATGGAATATTTTTGGAATTTATTGGTGTTAAGTGAGGATTAAAATTTAAGTTAAATGTAATGTTAAATGTATAGGAGAAGATATGTATTAAAGAAGCACAATCCATGTGCTTGTGTGAAGGCCAATGATGTTAAGACACCTTAAAGTCAAAAAGCAAGGAATTAGTTGAGATTTAATTTAGAAATGTGATGAGTTGTTAGTGATTAAATGGATGAGAAAAATTGACCAATTAAATGTCATCATTCTTGACTAATGACATTTGTGTGATTGTAAGATTAGTTTAACGACAATTTTGGCATTGAAAGAGTGTTAGTATATAAGTGAGTGCTTGATAGCTGAATGAGAGAGAGATAAGTTGGTGGAGAAGGAAAAGAAATCGGGTAGCAAAGTTGAAACCGTGAAAAATAGAAGCAAAAGCCGAAAGAGAGAGAGAGACCGTGAGCAGAGCTGAGACCGGAAGAAGAAGAAGAAGTCTGTAGCCGTGAAGAAGGAGAAGAAGAAGAAGAAGAAGAAGAAGATGAGATTATCTAACCTTGTAGCCTCTCAAATCCATCCATCTTCTACAAGAAAAAGTGAGAGTAAGTGGAAGTTATTTTATGTTTGGTTGATGGACTTTTAAGGGTATTGATTTATATGAGGTTTTAATGAATTCTATGGACTAAATCAAGGTTGATCATCTTAATCTAAGCTTGGAAAGGAAGAAGAGGATTAAGGAGTCTTGGATCAAGGTTTTTGAAAAGTAAGAGTTAGGGTTTGTAAGTTAAAGTTGATGATATTAATTGATTCTTTTGGTTTAAGGTTGTAGTTGATTTAATGGATGATTGTTGAAGTGTTTATGTGTGATTATTTGGCTTGGGATGAAAAGAATGAATAAAATTCATTATATATTAGTATGTGACTAAATTATAAAAGTATAGGTGATGAGATTATTTGGATAATTAGATAAAATTATATGTGAGATTTATGTTGATTGAAAGAAAATCTTGTAAGGAAAAACAGAGAAATGAGTTGGTGAATAATTATATTAGTGCTTGAGCAATTGTTGTTTTTATATATGTTGAACTTATTTTAAAAGATTAAGTAAATTGTATAAGGTTATGGAATGAAAATGAATTGGTTGGTATCAAAGAATGCAAGAGAAATGGAAATTGGAAAGTTGGATAATTATGTTGGTTAAAGTTAAGTGTGAGAGTAAATTTGTCATCCAATAAATTTTATGTATTTTGATGATGGTTATAAGATGTTTGAGTGTTTTAATGCCAAAGAAATAAATGGAAATGGATATGAGAATATTAGTTGGAAAGTTGATGGAGTTGTGAATTTATTGAGAAAATGTATTGAAGGATAAAGTAAATAATTAGTTAGTATATTTTTTATTGGAAATTTATGTGACTAAATGATGGAATTCTTGAATGAACTATCATGTGTGTTTGGATGGTGATTATGATGTGGTTGATTTCTTTAGTACCAAAGGAATTAATTGAATTTGATGTGAGATTATTGTTGAAAGATAAGGTAAAGTGGTGAATTTATTGAATATATATATATTAAGTTAAGATTAAGTGATTAATTGGTAATTGATGTGTTGGATTAAAGTGAATAAATTGTTGGAGGGTTGAATAAGTTTAAATACAAAAAGTTTGGGTTAGAAAGTGATTGGAAGATTGTCAAGAATATAATGTTGTTATGTATTGGTGTATGGGATTTTAATGAAGTTGAAATTGTAATATTTATGAATCATAAACCAAGATTTTTGGTTGAATTAAAATGTAGGAAAATCTCAAGAATCAAAAGGAAGTGTTGGAGAGGTGGTGAAGTAATTGGAAATAAATTGCGAGTGGCTTTACTTTAAAAGTTTTGATGAATTTATAAGTTGATTATCCATGTTAGCAACCATATATTTTAGTATTGAATTGTTTCAATGAGAAGTTATTTACCTTATTTCAAGTTATTAAGTTTAACTAAATGGTTGCATATTTTTAAGTTTTATCATGCATGAATATTACTTGAATTTATATGCTAATGACAGGCCCCTCTCCTTACTAGGCCTGCCGGCCGCCTTACAGTAGCCCTCTAGCGGATATCTGATCCAACTGGAAGGTTCCCATAAAGCTACGCCGTTTACTTTTAAAACTTTCTGTTAATGCGGAAACGTAGAAAAATTTTTCTTTTTATTTTGAACATTTATAAAACGAATTTATAGAAATTTAGACAGTACAACGACTATTTTTCAAACACGCTACCCTGTAAATTTCAAAATTTAACGCTTCTATATCAAATATTTCTCCACTACTGGGCCTCAGGCCCTCAAATCATTTCCACAATCCAAACACAAACATTTTTCAATTTAAAATTCGTAAATGTACTTCATTTTTCATTTAAGACACTTAGATAAATTAATTTATCAAAAACTGCATTTTATAAATACAAAATACCATATATAATCCCAAAAATGTTATTTACAACACATTCATCAAAAGCTGCACTGACTACATGACATATACTTTTAAACTAAACTTATGTAGTGATGCTGTTGCGTCAAGCCACTTATGCGTTTGATGGAGCCTCTTCTGGTTGACGGCTCGTTCCTGTACCTGGGGAGAATTTTTATAAAAGACGAAAATAGGGTGGTGAGTATAAAACTCAGTGAGTGGTTAAAGTAATCTAACTATATGCTTGCTTAAACTAACTCCTCCCAAAAATGGTTGGAAAATAAACTTTTAAGTTCTAAAGCTAAAAATGATTTCTCGCATTCTATGATTAATTTCAAATATTTACTCGTTTAAATATCTCGCATACTAAAATAATTAATTCATATGCTAAAATATAACTCGAATACAATACTTTTAAAATGCCTTGCATGCACAAATATAAGTAATTGCTACAATTTGGAATATAATACTGAATACTCTTAAATAACTGGCATGCATAAAAATTTAATTTATTTCTTATATCTTGCCAAAGGGATAGCTTTTCATTAATATGTTCTTTTTCAAAATGTATACTTCATCTCAAAATACTTTGTAAACTAATAATCTTTCTATACATTTATAAAAATTCAGTGGAGAAACTTTTTCAAAAATAGAAACTAATAATCTTTCTATAATTTTATTAAAATTGCAAAACTGAGTAATTCTTATAAATCTTTCTTTATTTCTCGAAACTGAAAATAGTTTCTAATTTAATAAACTTTACGTCGTTTTAAAATGTTTTTCTCTTTTATCTCACCAAAGGCAACCCAGGGAAACTTAGCTCCATTGTGACGGAATCTCTCGACGCCACAGGAGCTCGGGAATGCTATTAGGCGTAGTCGCAGATGTGGGAAACCTCTTGGGGTTACGATCCCCTCCCAACATCAAGCAGATCTACGCTACCATATACGTGCAGAGGGCGACTGACAGACTCGACTCAACCCCCCCAAGTTAGTGTTAGTAACTGACTCTCCCAACTGCTCTTGCCATACACGTATACGGTACTTCGGTCGGTAATCTCTGGGGGCTAGGGTAAACTCAAGGCATTTAAATCTTTTCATAATAAAACTCTTACTTTTCTTTTCTTTAATAAAAATTTTTCTTTTCTTTTCTTAATCAAAATCTTACTTTTCTTTTGTTTAATTTCTTGAAATAAAACTTTGTTTTTCTAAGGCCGAAGCCTATCATTTATAAATAACTTTAGCATGTATAACTTCTCGAATATAATTACTCAATATACTAAATTACTTTAACACTCAATTGATCATACTTGCAATTTAATCAAAATATTCATGCGATTCATATAAAAATGTATCACATGCTAAGGCAAATATAAAATCGCATAATAAACTCTTTTATTAAAACAACAATTAATTAACTCAATTCTCATATTATAAATTTCTTTTCTAATCTCAATTTTGTAATCGAAATTATTTTCGAAATATCTTATCAACTTGACTTCATGCATGTATATATATATATTAAAAGCTTACTATTTTCACTTTACTAAAAAAATAAATGCAATTGTAATATGACTTCAAGAAATATACATGCATAATAATACTAAAAAAAAATATGCTAGAATTGAATTAAACTTAATAGTTAAAATAATGTTCATGACATTTTCAATAAAACAACTCAAAAAATATAAAACCCCTCACAATTTACTTCCAATTACTTCACCACCTCTCCAACACTTCCTTTTGAGTCTTGAGATCTTCCTACAATTTAATCCAACCAAAAATCTTGGTTTAGGATTCAAAAATACACTACCATGTCAACTTCATTAAAATTCCATACACCAATACATAACAACATTATATTCTTGACAATCTTCCAATCACTTTCTAATCCAAAGTTTTTGCATTTAAACTTATTCAACCATCCAACAATTTATTCACTTTAATCCAACACATCAATTACCAAAAGATCACTTAATCTAACTTAATATATATTATATATATTCACCACTTTACCTTATCTTTCATTAATAATCTCACTTCAAATTCAATTAATCTCTTGGGTGCTAAAGGAATCAACCATATCATAATCACCATCCAAACACACATAATAGTTCATTCAAGAATTCCATCATTCATTCACATAATTTCCAATAAAAATATATTAACTAGTCAATTACTTTATCCTTCAATATATTTTCTTAATAAATTCACAACTCCATCAACTTTCCAACTAATATTCTCACATCCATTTCCCTTTATTTCTTTGGCATTAAAGCACTCAAACATCTTATAATCATCATCAAAGCACATAAAATTTATTGGATGACAAATTTACTTCTCACACTTAATCTTAACCAACATAATTATCCAACTTTCAAATTTCCATTTTTCTTGCATTCTTTGATGTCAACCAACTTATTTTCATTCCATAACCTTATACCACTTCTTCAAGCATTAAAATCAATTTAAATACATGCAAAAACAGAATTATCTATACACTAATATACATGTATATATCCAACAACACAATCAATTGATATTTCTTTTCTAGATTTCATCTCAATTAATATAAAATCTTACATATAATCTTATCTAATCATCCAAACAATCTCACCACCAATACTTTTATCATTTAATCACATACTAATACATAATAAACTTCATCCATCATTTTCATCTCAACCCAAATAATCACACATAAACTTCAACAATTCATCCATTAATTCAACTACAACCTTAAACTAAAAGAATCAATTACTATCATAAACTTTAACTTACAAACCCTAACTTTTACCTTTACAAAACCTTGATCCAAAGCTTCTTGATGAGTTCTTTCCTTCCCAAGCTCAATTTAATAGTTATCTAACTCCCTTCAACACATAAAATTCATCAAACAACTCATTAATCAACTATAACAAAATTTTCCAATAAAACTAGTTCATCACTCATACTATCTTCATACTTTTATCAAGAAATTTTAGATGGGTTTTAGAGAGAAGAAGGGATTGAACTCACTTGGGACCTCTTCTTCTTCTTCTCCTTCCTCTTCTTCTTCTCCTCCTTCCTTTTCACGGCCTGCAGAGCTTCTTTCTTCCTCTTCCGTTCTGCTTCAGCTCACGGTCTCTTTCTCTCTTTCTCTCGGTTCTGCTTGATTTTTACGGTTTTAGCTTGTCCAACCGACTCTGCCTCTTGTTTCAGCTCTCAAGCCTCTCAACTTTATATACTCATGCCTTTTCAATGTCCAAAATGCCTCTAAACTAACTCTATAATCACACATGTGCCACTAGTCAAGAATGAAGTCATTTAATTGGCCCCTCTCTCAACTAATTAATCCACTAACAATTTCATCCAATTTCTTGATTCAATTTCAACTAATTACTTTGCTTTTTGACTTAAAAATGTCACAACATCATTAGCCTTCATCCAAGCACATGGATTGTGCTTCTTTGATGCATATCATCTCATACTAATTTAAGGTTGTATTTAACTTAAATTTTAATCCTCACTTAGCACCAATAAATTCCAAAAATATTTCATGATCATCCTATCATCAAATTGACCATGCAATACTCTAATTGAGTGTTTTAACTTTCAATTCCATGTTTTGAAATTTTAATCAGTTATAAACTCATTAAAATTCACAACATTCTCAACGAGGGTATTTTTATCCATAAATATTCAAAACCTTTAGAATCCACTCAAATGAACTCATTTTTACTTCGTTTCAGTTTCTGATAACTCTAATTCATATTCTGGAGCTTATGATGTCCGGGGTCCATTTTCCGAAAATCACTATTCACGTAGACACTATTCACCGAAAATACTATTCACCCGGAAATACTATTCACCGAAAAATTTTTATTTTACGAAACTTAAGGAAATTTTTCTTTTCCCGGAAATCACTATTCACTCGAAAACATTATTCACACGAAATCACTATTCATCTAGAAACACTACTTCATCCGAAAATATTATTTTTCCGAGAAACACTATTTCTCTCAGGGAAATGAAATTCCGGGTCTTACAGCTAACTTTATTTATTATTAAGCAAAGTAAAAATAGTAAGCTTTTAATATATATATACATGCATGAAGTCAAGTTGATAAGATATTTCGAAAGTAATTTCGATTACAAAGTTGAGATTAGAAAAGTAATTTACAATATGAGAATTGAGTTATTTAATTGTTGTTTTAGTAAAAGAGTTTATTATGTGATTTTAAAGTTATTTTAGCATGTTACATATTTTATATGAATTGCATGAATGTTTTATTAAATTGCAAATACGATCATTTGAGTATCACAGCAATTTAGTATGTTGAGTAATTATACTCGAGAATTTATACATGCTAAAGTTATTTATAAATGATAGGCTTCGGCTTTAGAAAAGTAAAGTTTTATTTCAATAAAGTTAAGAAAAGAAAAGTAAGATTTTTATTATGAAAAGAAAAGCAAGACTTTTTATTATAAAAAGATTTTAAATGCTTTGGGTTTACCCTAGCCCTCAGAGATTTCTGGCCGAAGTACCGTATGCGTGTATGACAAGAGCAGTTGGGAGAGTCAGTTACTAACACTAACTTGGGGGGCTTGAGTCGAGTCTGTCAGTTGCCCTCTGCACGTATATGGTAGTGTAGATTTGCCTGATGTTGGAAGGGATCGTAACCCCAAGAGGTTTCCCACATCTGTGACTACACCTAGTAGCATCCCCGAGCTCCTGTGGAGTCGAGAGATTCCGTCACAATGGAGCTAAGTTTCCTTGGGTTGCTTTTGGCGAGATAAAAGAGAAAAGCACGTTAATAGACGTGAAATTTATTAAATTAGAAACTATTTCCAGTTTTTATAAATAAAGAAAGATTTATAAGAATTACTCAATTTTGTAATTTTAATAAAATTATATAAAGATTAGTAGTTTTTATTTTTGAAAAAGTTTCTCCACTTAATTTTTATAAATTTATGGAAAGATTATTAGTTTACAAAGTATTTTGGGAGGAAGTATACACTTTAGAAAAAGAACATATTAATGAAAAGCTATTCACTCACTAAGTTTTATACTCACCACCCTATTTTCGTATTTTATAAAAATCCTCCCCAGATGCAGGAACGAGTTGTCAATAAGAAGAGGCTCCACCGAATTTATTTTGTGATTGTAAAGCTACTTTATCATGTGATTTATTTTTATATGAGTTGCCTTAAAGGTTAAGATTATATTGTAATTGTAAGTATTTTTAAATAAAGTAAATTAGTAGTTTTGAGATCTATGCATGCATGAAATTAAGTTAATGAGATATTTCAAAAAAATCAATTTCAATTATAAAGTTGAGATTTGAAAAGGAAAGTTACAAATATTATAAAAGAGATTTTAGATGCCTTTGGTTTACCCTAGCCCCCAAAAGATTACCGGCCGAAGTACTGTATAAGTGTATGGCAAAAGTAGTCGGGAGAGTCAGTCACTAACTTGGGGGGATTGAGTCTGAGTCAGTGAGTCGTCCTCTACATGTATATGGTAGCGTAGATCTGCCTGATGTTGGGAGGGGATTCGCGACCCCAAGAGTCTTCCCGCATCTGCGACTACGCCTAGTAACATTCCCGAGCTCTTGTGGCGTTGAGAGATTCCGTCACAATGGGCTAAGTTTCTCTGGGTTGTCTTTGGCGAGATAAAAGAGAAAAGTACGTCAATAGACGTAAAGTTTATTAAATTAGAAATTATTTCCAGTTTCAAGAAATAAGGAAAAGTTTATAAGAATTAATAAGTTTTTGTAAATTTAATAAAGTTATTATGAAATTTTAGCTTTATAAATTATTTCGGGAGGACATATTTATGTATTTTAGAAAAGGAAATTTTAGTTAACAGTTAGCCGCTCACTGAGTTTTTATACTCACCATTTTTCTCTATGTTTTTAAAAAATCCTCCCAGGTGCAGGAACGAGCCGTAGATCAGACGATGCTCCTTCGGACGCGTAGGTGGACGCACGCAACGATCTCACTGCATAGTTTTATTTTTGAGAACGTATGTCATGCATTATATTAAATGTTTGATGAATATAGTTGTAAATAAGATTTTGGGATTTTATATATCTTTTTGTTTCTATAAAATTAAAATATATATTTATATAGACTAAAAATGAAGTATAGTTATGGTTTTAAATTGAAAATATTTATGGTTGGATTGTGGAAATGATTTGAGGGCCTGAGGCCCAATAGTGGAGAATTGTTTGACATAGAAGTGTTAAATTTTGAAATTTACAGGGTGGCATGTTTTAAAAACAGCCGTTATGCTGCCCAAATTTTTATAAATCCGTTTTATAAAGGTTTAAAATAAAAAGAAAAATTTTTTCCACGTTCCTGCATTTTCAGAAAGTTTCAGAATGTAAACGGCGTAGCTTTACAGGAACCTTGCAGTTGGATCAGATATCCTCTGGAGGGCTACCGTAAGGCTGTCGGCAGGCCTAGTAAGAAGAGGGGTCTGTCAGCAAAAAGGCTAAGTAAGAATTTGATAAGTGAAATAGCTGAGAATAATGCTGATTTATGGTGGTTTTTTTTTATTTGAGATGATTTAGTTTCTGTCGCTGAACCTGATGAGGTCACGACCTGATTGTTTAGTGAAGAACTGATGATATATTGATTAAGTGTATGTATATGGAATGAGGTCAAGTTGTGTTAATGGTAATGTAAAATGTAAAAATTTGAAGAGGGAAGACATGCGTGAGTCAGGGTAGGGGCTCGCGAGGTGGCCCTTTGATAGGACCCGACCTGGATTACCTCTAATGAACCCGACAGTCCTACCGGGCACCCCACGAGACTCTTCTGAAGTCTAACTATTAAGGCTCAAAAAGGACGTCGTAGAGCGAACCCGTATCGATAAGTAACTTTGCTAAACAAGAAAACCAGCTAATTTATAATTTCATTTCAACATCCATGCCCATCATGCTATGATTAAAACATTTTCATGAATATGCAAAGATCTAAAATAGGTATGTCGTCATGTTACATAAAAATTCTACAAAATATTATTCAAACTTTAAAATATGCAAGATAACATAATTGATAATAACATTAGAAGCATAATGTTTACAGAAGAAACAATGTAGCGTCATCAGTGGTCTGACCCACCTAGCCTGATCGCGGCGGACTGGTACCCTGATTCCTTATACCTGCACCTGAGAGGTTTTGTAACATAAAACCAAAAATAATAGTAAGCTATAAAGCCTAGTGAGTGCGAGGGTTGTTTAAACTAAGTTTTATAAAATACCTCCTAAAACGTTTTTCTTTAAAAAAAATGATTTGTTTTTGAAAATTTGAGTTTTTATAAATATTCTTTAGGAATTCAAAAGCATTTTCTAAAATAATTTCTTTTTAAACTTGCTTTTCAATGGTATGCTGCTCTTACTAAAATCTGTATTAATGGGGAACCCAAGGAAAGCTACAACCATATGAACGGGTAGACCAGCTCCGCTCAGTGTGGGGGGTCACGTGGCGGAATAGCTATCATCACACGCCGTGACAAAACTACAAAGACACCCCACTATCGCATGGTGGAATTATCATCGCACACCGCAAGCGAGACAATACCCCACAGTATAGAAGGCGACTTAAATGACATGACAGACTCTATCCCTCCGATGTTAGCAGGACTAACCCTCCCAATACTTGCCCTACACTGTGGGGTATACCGGCCGGGTCTAAAATGTTAGAAGGTCTGTCTATCAAATAGCTTAGGTTGTTCCACTAGTTTTTGAAAATCTTTACTCTTTTTTTTTTTTTCTACTCTTCTATATTAAAAAATAAGCTAGTTTTTCATGCTAACGTAAACTGTTGATGGGCTAAAATAATTTATTAGAATTTATATATAATAATTGTAGGAAATCTTAAAAACTTTTTAACATAAATAAAATTTTTTCACACTCACTGCTTGCTGTCCTATTCCTTGAGCCAATGCTTCCGTGACCTTCTCAACGACCTCCTTTCTCAGCTCGCAGTCACCTACACTTATTCACAACGAAATCTTCACTTAGCTAGCTAAATTATTATTTAACTCCAAATCCATACATGCTGCTAAGGACTGCAATACTATCAGTTCAGCTCGAGCTGCGAGCTTGCACTTTAGCTCGCCCAGCTCGCACCTTCAGCGAGCTCCTACTCTGCCTAGCTCAACTCAAGCTGAGGGCACCCAAATCCTAGCAAGCTCGCTCAGTATAGCTCGAACTAAGGGCATCCATTTTCAGCGAGCTCGTTCAGTTCACTCCCTTAGCGAGCTGAGATCTTCTTCGAGCTCAAGTCGCTCTTCATACCTCTCAACTTGCTCTTGCGAGCTATGACCTTAAGTCAGCTCAGTCAGGCACTCCTGATGAGCTGTGACCTCACTCAGTTCCTTTTGTGAGCTCACACTCCAGCTCAGTCCAGACAGGTGAGATGGGAAGCAACAAACATAAATCAGTTCGACCATCTCAACCAGTTGATCGCACTAAGGGCCTCCTCCAGCTTGCACCTCGTGAGCTCCTGCCCTGACACACAACTCAGCTCACACACACACACACACTAAAACAACATATCATCAGTTCTTCACCAAAACTCAAGTCGCGACCTCATCAGGTTCAACAACACAAACTGAATCATCTCAAATCAATATCAAACTACCACAAAATCAGCACCATTCTCAACGATTTCACTTACCAGACTTTTACTCAACCTTTTGCCTTACTTTCTCTCTCGCATACAGCTTCAATCCATCAGATCTATACACCAAAAATCTCGTTAAATGTTTACCAACTAAGAAGTTGTTACTCGACAGCTTTTCATCAACACAAAATCATAAAAACGCATTTTTATCACCTATATCTTACCAGATCTGCTCCATAAATCTGTTCTTCACCTTTCAAATCAGTTGATCCTCGTCAAAAATGGCAGAAATCAGACCAGAACAGCTACAGATCTGCTCTTCTTCCTTTTCCGGCAACAACTCCTCTCCCATTCTCTCTTTCCTTCCAGATTTTTCTTCTGTCGACATACCCACCACACACCTATATTTATAGGCGTGGGTTAAGCTCGATTTCACCCTTGGACTTTTTTAAAATTACGTTTTTACCAGATTTTAGAGAATTCTTCATTTTTTCCTAATGTCCTTGTCATTTTCTCATATTTACAATTCTGCCATTCTTCATAAAATATTTTATTTTTACCACCTTACCCTCAACTTTTAATATTTAATCTTTCTCCCAATCATCTCGAAAACTCTATAAAAATTAAATTCCATTTCTAAATACTCTAAAAATCTTTTTTATTATCTTATAAATAAAATTGATCTCATCTCAAACATGGTTACAGTACAACTTGAGAGAGGGCATTACACCCTTAGCGTATTACAACTAGTCAAGATGGTCGCTTGGAGAGCGAGCTGGGCTATACCCATTGCTCTCCATCTCGCTCATCTAGACTAGGCTAGAGTGCGAGCTCGCAAGAAGTGCTGAGTGAGATCGCAGCCTGTTAAGGGTGCCTGGCCAAGTTGGCCTAAGGCAGTAGCTCGTAAAGGCGAGCTGAGAGGGGTTAAGGAGCGACCTGAGCTAGTAGGAGGGGCAGCTCGTTGAGAGAGTGAGCTTAGCGAACTCGCTAAGATGAATGCCCTCAGTTCGGGCTGAGCTGTGCAAGGTAGGAGCTCGCTGAAGGCGTGAGCTGGGGTAAGTTGAGACGTGAGCTCGCAGCTCAAGCTGGATTGAACAATGTTGCAGTTCCCAATAGCTCATATGAAATTAGAAGTTAAAGAAAATAGTTCAACTAGTTAAGTAAATGTAAACCCCTGGTCTCGATTTCTTTAATTTCCTAGCGTTAGAAATGTAATTAGGAAGTTTAAATAAAAAATCTAATAAATACTAAATTAAACCGAGTTATCGAAGAGCGAACGCTCGTTCAAGAATATCACCATAATTAAATTAGTAAAAAAAAAGATCAATGAAGAGTAAAATAATCCATCCGCAAATAAGAAACAAGTTAAAAAAACAATATGAGTAAGTGCACAATTGAAAATTTTAGGATTTGTTATTTAGAATAAATGACTAATCGCTAATTTAAATTTAGTTAAAGAGGTGGATGATAGTCAAAACAAATCAAGGAGGTAAGCTTGATATTCCATAACATGTTAATGAGATATATAAAACAATCAATTAGAAGCAAAATTATCCAAGAAATAAAAGAGAAAGGGTGCAGCAGTGAATTAAGCAAACAAGAGAGGAAGTTGTGTGAATTTGGAAGAAATGAAGGCAAGAAATGCAATTATTGAGATGTTAGGTGTATATATATTAAACACTTAGCAAAATTTAAGTAAGAAGAGGAGAAGAAGTCATGGAAATAAGAAGCAAACAGCAGCTGGTCGTGAACTCAAGAAGCAAAACAGAACAGACGTGCAGAACCGTGAAGGCAGAAACTTGGCAGCAAGGTGGAGAAGAAAAGTGAGAAGAAGGATCATCCAAGCTTCAAACCACCTCTCTAGGACCTCTCCCAAGTCCCTCTCACTTCTCTAAACAAGAACCAAATGAGATATCATCTCTTTTCTCCTTCTTACTTGCTGAAAATTTGAAGTAGTTGAGCTGTTGAGAGTTGTGCAAATTTTCTGGTGTTGTGTTGGGTGTTCTACACTTTAAACAAGTGTAGAACCCTAACTAGATGATGTAGATATTTAAATGTTAAGTTGTTGTATGAGAATGGTAGATTAGGGTTATAAATAAGGGCTATCATATACTTGATACAAGTGGAAATAAAATCAGTTTTCATGAACTCCAACTAGTTGACAAAAATTTTGTGTGAGTTGTTAGTGTTTAAATGACAAAGTAGTGTTTGTGTGTGTGTCATGGCTATAAATACCAGTATGAAACCTCTGAGATTAGATGGTTTTGAACTCAAATTTAGGTATATTTGAGGTTGGAAAAACATAGAAAAGCATGTAGAAGTGATAGAAGTTCAAAAGAGTTAGTTTAGACAATTTTGCAATCCCGAGCTCAAACTATGGGCTGGAGATAACCTGTGCAAAACTGACCTATATGGGGATGTTCTACACTTCAAATGATGCCTAGGAGTCATAGAAAACCATATGTTTTGGAACAAATCGATTCCGAAAAAAATTGCATAAGTTACGGCCAAAATAGTGTCGTTAGAGAGTCGATAGGTGAAATAGCTATGCAAATGTAATTTTTATTACATGGAATGAATTTAGTTGATCATAATTAGGTAAAAGAAGTTTAGATACGAAAGAAAAACCAACGTCGCTCGTCCGACACGGAAAATTGCACAAAAAAGTGTCCGAAATAGGACGTTTTTCTTAGTTTTGACATAACAAACGATATAATTTTTCAACAAAATTTTTCGTGTGACCAGAGTGTGAGATAAGTGAACTGTAGGAAAAAGAACAAAGGAAAATGGAGCCTCAAGTAGGCTACTGCGAACATTCTGTTATAGAGTGTTAAAAGAGGCTTAATTTTGTGATTTTTCGTTTCGGACCTCTAAAAATTATACGGATTGTGTGAGGGTGTCCCTAGGGGTCTAAAACTAAAAATTTTGCTAAGAAATCAGAATTAGGAAGTTTCGATTAAGTTAGAAGTGAGTAGAGAAAGTTATAGTCAAGAAAATGCATTGCATTGATTTTTAAAGTTTAAAAGTATTGTGTGCGTAGTTTATGAAAAGTATTTTAAATAAGAAAGTATTGTATAGGTGAAGAGCGAGCTACCGAGGCACGTGAGTCTCGTGGAGGTGCTTGACGCGGATTACACGACCTTGAGGTAAGTGTTTCGACACTTGTAGTTGTTTTAAATTCTAGTTCAATTTGTGACTATTGTGTTAAATAGAAATAAAGAATGGTTTTTAACTTTCAAGGTTCAAAGTTTGAGTATATGGATTTCTTATGGAATCCATAAAGTGATTTAAATCAATACCAAGTTATTCCTAAAAAGAGTTAAAGTAATAGAGTTTTAAAAAAATTCTAAAATTAGTTATTTTGTGCTTTTGCACTTAATAAATTTAGTTTTTAAAAAATCCATGTATATGTCATAAGAGGTTATGAGATTTAACGCTACGTGACGATGCAGAAAATTTCGTTCGTAGTCGCTCAAATTAGAGAAAAGTAGCACTACGCGACGACGTAGAAAATTCCGTCCATAGTTGCTTAGTCCTACTAGAAAGTATAGCGCTACGTTGCGATGTAGACAATTCCGCACGTAGTTGGTTATTTTACAGTTTGGCACTATGTGGCGATGCAGTATATTCCGCTCGTAGTCGTCTAGAGTTTTAGCACTACAATTGCAATGTAGAAAATTCTGCGTTGTAGTTGCTCAGTTATGAGAGTTATCACTCTATGTGCGACGCAATAAATTCCGTATCGTAGTGGTTGAGTTACAGCAGTAGCTTCACGTTGGCGTTAGTTTAAAACGTCTGTGATGGTTAAAGTGTTGGAAAGCTATACATGGGGATTTTGAAAGAAAGTATTAAGATTTTGAAGGTTTTGAAAATAAATAAGATTGTAGTGTATTATATGGTTATATTCTTTTGTTGCACTAACTTGTTTATTTGTTGTGTAGCCCATTATCTTTCGTTGAGTGCTACCGTTGGATAGGACGACGACATTTTGTTTTGTATATATATAGGTGGGCGACTCATGCAATGTGATGATGTAAAATTTTGTGTATGAGATGAATATGTAATTGTGAAAAAGTATTCGTATTTTGAAATGTATGATTGTAAATATTTATGCATTTGACATATGATGTATATACATGTACGTTTTAACATGAAGTTTATGCTTATTTTTTATGGAAAAAGTTATGATATTGCATGATTGTAGATACAGAAGTTGGGAGGAAATGAAACTATAGTCGAAGTGTTTGTTTACTCGCAGGTAAATTTTGGATTTGTTAAAAATGCAGCCGTTATGCTGCCGAAATTTTTATAAATTCATTTTGAAATGAAATCGCGAAAAATTTTATCACTCCCAACTGTTTTAAAGAAAACCAAATTCTTAAGTTTAAACGAGGAAACCGACTAAGAAAGTTAGGGGTTCGTTTCTCGGATTTCTTTAATCAGACGAGTCGGGTTCAGGAAGTCCGTTGAAGTGTCCAACAGGATCCTCCAGACGAGAGCCTAGATAAGGTCTGGTTTGGATCTTGTCAGTAAAGGTTTTCATTTGTGATTAAAATAGGTGGTCAAGCGAGTTGAAGAGGTTGCTGGAATAGTGGTGCAGGTGGATAGAACAGCAAGCAGTAAATGTGAACTGTTTTAAATACCTTTCCAGTTCATGTTGCAAAATTTTGTATATATACACTTTATTTATTTACTTCTTAGTCTATTAATGAGTTATTATCTTGATTGATTATTTTTACATGCAAAGATTTAATAGTGTATGATATGAAATGCTAATGTTATTAGCTTATTTTATGAAAAGAAATTGATTTAAAAATTTAAAGAAGAAAAAGTTTTCAAAGACTAGTGGAAGAGCTCAAGCTTATGGATAAACAGATCTTCTAACATCAGACCCAGCAAGGATCCAGCCGGTATACCTCACAATGTAGGGCAAGTGTCGGGCGGGATAGTCCTACTAACATTGGGGGGATGGAGTCTGTCATGTTAGTCAAGTAGCCCTTTTCACTTATGAGGTATTCTCTCGCTTACGATGTGTGATGATAGTTCCACCACGCAGTAGTGGGATGTCTTTATAGTTTGTCACAATGTGCGATGATAGCTATTCCGCCACGTGACCCCCACATTGAGCGGAGTTGGTCTACCCATTCATGTGGTTATAGTTTTCCTTGGATTCCCCATTAGTACAAATTTTAGAAAGAAAAAGAAAGAGCTTTAGAAATCTTAAACAAGTTTTATAAAAATCCAAGTTTTTAGAAAACGTTTTTTGAAAGGCAATTTTTTTATAAGATATAAGTTAAACAAAACCCTCACACCCACTTACTCAATTTTTAAAGCTAATGATATTTGATTTCATGTTACAAAAACCTCCCAGGTGTAGAAGTAAGGAATTAGGATACCAATTCGCCGCGATCGAACTAGGTGGGTCAGACTACTGATGACACTGTATTATTCTTTTGTAAACATTGTATTTTTAACGTTATTATTAATTACGTTATTATACACACTTCAAATTTAAATAAATTTCGGTGGAACTTATATGTAAACATGATGACGTTTTTAGAAATATTTTGCTTAGAAAGTGTAATGAAATTTTAAAGTAGATGGTTTTCTTGTTTAGCAAAGTTACTTATAAACACGGGTTCATTCCACGACGTCATTTTTGGATCTTATTAATTGGACTTCAGAAGGGTCTCGTGGGGTGCCCGACAGGACTGCTGGGTTCATTAAAGGGAATCCGGGGTGGGTCTTGTCAATTATTTTTTTTTTCTTTTAACTTGAGTTGGGTGCCATATAATTAAACTATATGTAAAAAATAAAAAATTGGAAAATAAAACTAAATAATAATCGTCTTCATCTCTCTGTTGCTGTTCAATTTCTTCCTCTTCTTCATCGCCAACGCAAGGCCAACGATTCCAAAACCGATAGTGCTTCCCTCTTTCTTTCCTCTTCCATCATTCGGGTTCGTTGAACCCAGATGATGTTAGTTGTTATAGGTGGTTTATGGTGGTGGTAGGTGGGTGGTTTTGGATTGTTCTAGGTGATGGATAGGTGGTTGGTTTAGAGTTGTTCTAGATGGTTTGTAATGGTGACGGGTGGGTTGGTGGGGTGAAAGGGGTGGAAAGGTGGCTCTTCCTCGCTCTCCTCTCCTCTTTAGTGTATTTATATGTTGTTGGAAATCTAGAAACTTGGGTTTCTAGCAAGAAACAACTTGTAACCCATAATGGGTTTCTAGCAACCTAGAAACTCATTTCATCTCTGGGTTTCTAGGTTGCTAGAAAACCTAGAAATTTGGGTTTTTGAGATTGGAAACCCAATTTCTAAATTTGGAAACCCAAAAAGTTAAAAAATCAATTAGTTTTTTTTTCTTTTAAATTATTTTTTTTTATTTAATAATATTATTAATCAATAATCGAAAAGTATTTCAGTCATTATATAAGCTTGAAGGATATGATAGGCATTTTTCAGAATCTTGATAAAAGTATTTTTGTTATTTCACAGTTTTGGATAGAAAATGTTAATTTCTTGAATGGAAAGTTAACGATAGGGTATAGTTCATCTAATAAAAGAAACCAATGGTAAATCCTGATTAGTTTACTTTTCAGGGGGATTTTTTATAATATCCTTATTATTATGACTATAATAATATATAAATGAAGGATGTTAGCATCTTTTCAAGTTATAATATATATATATATATATATATTAATTATGCCCATGCATGAGTAATTAAGATTATAAGTTGATTTATATACATGATAATTGATTGCTAAATTTGATAATAGTATGTATAAAAGATACGTTAATAAATAAAATATAAATAACTATTAACATTAAGATATAATATATATTTATTTTAATATGGATATGATAATTGTATATTATTAATATTTAAATATATTATAGTATATATAATTTGTGTTGAATATGGCTTTTAGTAATAATATATAAATTATACATATACAATGTGTATACATATACATTGATATTTATAGCTTATTTAATAATTTAAAATATACAAATTTTTTATAATATTTAAACAATAATATTAATGATATAATTTCATTGTCCAACACCTGTCATGTATATTATATATTTATGTTTATACAAATTTTATGTTATACTTGCTATTATTTTTTCCTATAATAAATTTTATAATTATACAAACTAATATATATACATTTGACTATTGTGATATGGTCAAATGTACATAGTTAAAATATAAATATAAATAACTAAATAATATTAATTATACATTTAAACATATAATTAATAACAATAGTTGTATTGATAAATAAGGTTAATAATATATTATAAACTATATAATATATATTAATAACATAAATAAGAGTAGTGCATATTAAAATTTATATATATCATATTATTTATCGTTATATTATAATATTTAGATATATGACTATTAATGTTTTTATATTAAATATTACTAGGTAATATTATATAACTTATTGTTTTCAATATATTATATACATAATATAAAAGCATTTAATATATCACTGTATATATTAAAACATACTATATACAATGAAAGTAAAATAACTATGTATTATATTGATTAATTTAAATAAACATTTTATCATTTTTTTATAATAATATACACATTTATATGAGTCATTATTATATATCATGTATAATTATTTAAATAGTTAATACTATATATGATCATAATATATATTTAATGTATAATAGATGTATATTATTTTAATTAATAAACTTTAATTATGATAAAAGTTATGGTTATTATCTTTTAAATATTTTATTTGATAAAATTTTATTACATATTAAATATCATTGGCTTTAGTGTCCTTGTTTATATAATATATAATCACTCATATAGAGTTGTCTATCATAATTAAAGTTTATTAATTATAATAAAATACACCTATTATATATTCTCATAGTTATTATTTTATTATGCATATATTTTAAAATAATTTAATACATTATTAACGAATTGATTAATCATATATATTATAAGGATGTATATATAATATTTACTATTAATATTTAATATCATTATTGATACATGTATTTAATGTATATTAAATATAATTATCGGATTATAAAAATATAAATATAGTAAGTATTATAAGTGTTACAACATAAGGTATAATATTAATAATATAATCTCGTTGTCTGTATGTTATATCTTTATATTTATACCAATTATATGCTACACTCGTCATTCTTATAAATTTTACGATCATGTAATAATGGTAATATATGCATTTAACTATTATGATATGGTTAAATGTATATAGTTAAAATATAAATACATAATAATTAAATGATATTAGTTATATGTTTAAACATATAATTAATGATGATAGTTATATTGATAAATAAGATCAATAATATCTTATAAACAATATAATATATATTAATAACATAAATAAGAGTAGTACATATTAAAATTTATACATATACCATATTATTTATCATATATATTATATTAAATGTTACTAGTTAATATTATATAAGTTATTATGTTCAATATATTACATACATAATATAAAAGCATTTAATATATATATATATATTAATATATCACTATATATATGTATATATATATGTTAAAATATACTATATACAATGAAAGCAAAATAAATGGTCGACCTTTAGGTAATGTTAGTAACTATGTATTATATTGATTAATTTAAACAAACCCTTTATGATAGTTTTATAATAATATACACCTCTATATGAGTCAATTATATATCATGTATAATTATTTAAATAGTTAATATTATAAATGTTCATAATATGTATTTAATTAATTATAGTATAGATCATTAATATAGTAATTTATATAACTAATATGATTATATAATATAGTATTAATATCCAGAAATTTATTAATATGATAATAGTATCAATAACTATTTTAATAACTACATTTTACATATAACATGATTAATACTATATCAATAAATAAATTAGATAGGAATTCGTTTTTATACTCTATTATAAATTAGTATAATATGATAACCCATATATCACTATTATTATATTTATAACCATATCATAATAGTATATATACCCTATTATAATAGTTTACACATTTGATATAAATATTGTAATATCCAAATCATAAAAAACTTAGAAAATTAATTGAAACTCAATTTGTAATTATTAATTTGGTTTAGCTCAAGTTTTAGAAATAATTGGGTATATGGATAGATATTCCTTTGGTGGTCATTAACTTCTTGGATGGAAAGTTTATGGTAGGGTAGTTCATTTGATAAAAGGAATTGGGGGCAAATCCCAATTAGTTTACTTTCCAAGGGATTTTTCATAATATCCCTACTATTATTATGACCATAATAATATATAAACGAAGGGTATTAGTATCTTTGCAAAGTTATAATATATACACACACACATATGTATATTATTTATGCCTATGCATGAGTAAATAAGATTATAATTTGACTTATATCCATGATATTTAATTATTGAATTTGATAGTAGCACGTATAAAAAATACGTTAATAAATGAAATATAGCTTATCTAATAATATAAACTATATGAACAGTTATAATATTTAACTAATAATATTAATGATATAATTTTATTGTCCAACATCTATCACGTATATTATATATTTACATTTATACCAATTTTATGTTATACTCGCTATTTTTTTTTTCTCATAATAAATTTTACAATCATACAATAACAATGATATATACATTTGACTATTATGATATGGTCAAATATATATAGATAAAATATAAATATGTAATAATTAAATGATATTAATTATACATTTAAACATATAATTAATGATATAATTATATTGATAAATAAGGTTAATATATATTATAAACTATATAATATTTATTAATAACATAATTAAGAGTAGTACATATTAAAATTTATATAAAAGCATTTAATATATATTAATATATTACTGTATATATTAAAATATACTTATGTACAATAAAAGTAAAATAACTATGTATTATATTGATGAATTTAAATGAACCCTTGATCATGGTTTTATAATAATTTACACTTTTATATGAGTCATTATTATATATATCATGTATAATTATTTAAATAGTAAATAATATATATGGTCATAATATATATTTAATGTATAACCAATGTATATTATTTCAATTAATAAGCATTAATTAAAATAAAAGTTATGGTTATTTTTTAAAGTATTTTATTTGATAAATTTTTATTACATATTAAATGTCATTGGTTTTGGTGTCCATGTTTATATAATATATAATCACTCATATAGAGTTGTTATCTATACATCATAGCTTTTATCATAATTAAATTTTATTAATTATAATAAAATACACCTATTATACATTCTCATAGTTATTATCTTATTATACATATATTTTAAAATAATTTAATTCATTATAATAAATTGATTAACCGTACATATTATGAGGGTGTATAGATAATATTTACTATTAATATTCAATATCATTATTGATACATGTATTTAATGTATATTAGTTATACGTTTAAACATATAATTAATGATGATAATTATATTGAGAAATAAGGTTAATAATATATTATAAACAATATAATATATATTAAAATTTATACATATACCATATTATTTATCATATATATTATATTATTTAAATATATGATTATTAATATTATTATATTAAATATTACTAGTTAATATTATATAAATTATTATGTTCAATATATTACATACATAATATAAAAGCCTTTAATATATATTAATATATCAATATATATATGTATATTAAAATATACTATATACAATGAAAGCAAAATAAATGGCCAAATATTAAGTAATGTTAATAACTATGTATTATATTGATTAATTTAAATAAACCACCCTTTGTCATAGTTTTATAATAATATAAACCTCTATATGAGTCATTATTATGTATCATGTACAATTATTTAAATAGTTAATATTATAAACGTTCACAATATATATTTAATGTATGATAAGTGTATATTATTTTGATTAATAAACTTCAATTATGATAAAAGTTATGGTTATTAATATTTGAAGTATTCTATTTGATAAAATTTTATTACATATTAGTTTTGGTATTTATGTTTGTATTAAATATAATATTATATTATTTAATTAATAATTAATTATATTATTTGATAAAAATTTATTAAATGTATGTTAATACATATATTTAATATATATTAAATATATAATTATATAATTATAATATTATATGATTTATATATAGTAAGTATTATAAGTGGTATAACATTATAATAATTATGTGATTTCTCCGCAAGGTTGTATTATTTAATTATAATATAGATCATTAATATAGTATTATATAACTAATATGATTATATAATATAGTATTAATATCCAGAAATTTATTAATATGATAATAGTATCAGTAATTATTGATCATTAATAACTACGTTTTACATATAACATGATTAGTATACTATATCAATAAATAATTAGATAGGTATTAATTTTTATATTCTATTATAAATTAGTATAATATGATGACCCGTATATCCCTATTATTATATTTACAACCATATCATAATGGTATATTTATCCAATTATAATAGTTTACACATTTGATATAAATATTGTAAGATCAAAATTCTAATGAACCTAAAAATTTATTGAAACTTAATTTGTGGTTATTAATTTGGTTTAGCCCTAGTTTTAGAAATAACTGGGTGTATGGATAAATATTCACATGATAGTCATTAACTTTTTGGATGAAAAGTTAACAGTAGGGACAGTTCATTTAATAATAGAAACCAGGGGCAAATCCCAATTAATTTACTTTTTAAGAGGATTTTCCATAATATCCCTATTATTATGATTATAATAATATATAAATGAAAGGTGTAGTGTCTTTTCAAAGTTATAATATATATTTACATACATATGTACACATATGTATATTCTTTATCCCCATGCACAAGTAAATAAGATTATAATTCGACTTATATCCATGATAATTGATTATTGAATTTGATAATACTATGTATAAAAAATACGTTAATAAATGAATTATAAACAATTATTAATATTAAGATATAACATATATATTCATCTTAATATGAGTATGAAAATTGACAGGACCCGACCCAAGTTTTCTCTATTAAACCCAGTGGGCCTGCCAGGCATCCCATGAGACCCTTCCGAAGTCCAAATAATAGGACCCAAAAAGACATCGTGGAGCGAACCCAATCTACAAATCGCTTTGCTAAGCAATATATCTGAAAACATTTTCATAATTATAGCTAATAACGTTATTTAAAGTAGACATATCGTCGTTATTACATAAAATATCTAGAAAACATTGTTCAATTTTATTTTGAAATACGCATAATAACAAAATCAATAATACCATTAAAACACAATGGTTACAAAAGAAAAGAATGTTGCGTCGTCAGTCGTCTAACCCGTCTAGTCTGATCGCGGCGGACTGGTACCCTGATTCTTTGATCCTGCATCTGGGAGATTTTTGTAATATGAAATCAAACGTTGCCAGCTGTAAAATCGAGTGAGTGTGCGTGTGAGGGTTTTGTTTAAATTACATCTTATAAAAACACCTTTCGAAAAACGTTTTTCTAAAAACTTGGATTTTTATAAAACTTGTTTAAGATTTCTAAAGCTCTTTCTAAAATGTTTTTTTTTTTCTTTCTAAAATGTTTTTTCTTTCTAAAATCTGCACTAATGAGAAACCTAAAGAAAGCTATAACCACATGAACAGATAGACCAGCTCCGCTCAGTATGGGGGGTCACGTGATGGAATAGCTATCATCGCACACTGTGACAAGCTATAAAGACATCCAGCTACTGCGTGGCGGAACTACCATCGCACATCGTAAACGAGACAATATCCCACAAGTGAAAAGGGCTACTTGACTGACATGACAAACTCTATTCCCTCGATGTTAGTAGGACTATTCCGCCCGACACTTACCCTACACTATGAGGTATACCGGTTGGATCCTGACCGGGTCTGATGCTAGAAGGTCTGTTTATCCATAAGCTTGGGCCCTTCCACTAGTTTTTAAAAACTTTTTATTCTCTAAATTTTTAAATCAATTTCTTTTCATAAAATAAGCTAATAATATTGACATTTCATATCATACACAACTAAATCTTTGCCTGTAAAAATAATCAATCAAGATAATAACTCATTAATAGACTAAGAAGTAAATAAATAAATAAAGGAAGTGTATCTATGTAAAATTTTGCAACAAGAACTGGAAAGATATTTAAAACAGTTCACACTCACAGCTTGCTGTCCTATCCACTTGCACCACTGCTCCAGCAGTCTCCTTAACTCGCTTGACCACCTATTTTAATCACAAATGAAAACCTTTACTTAGCTAGCTGAACCATTATCTCCTAATTTCATATAAACTGCTGGGGACTGCAGCACTGTCAGTGCAGCTCGAGCTGCGAGCTCGCACCTCAGCTCGCCCCAGCTCGTGCCTTCAGCGAGCTCCTACCTTACCCACTTAGCTCAAACTGAGGGTATTCATCTTTAGCGAGCTCGCTAAGCTCACTCTCTCAGTGAGCTGCCAGCTCCTATTAACTTAGGTTGCTCCTCAACCCCTCATAGCTCGCCCTTGCGAGCTACTGCCTTAGGCCAAATTTGGCCAGGTACGCCTGATGTACTACGACCTCACTCGGCTCCTCTTGCGAGCTCGCACTTCAGCCTAGTCCAAGCAGGCGAGATGGAGAGCAACAGGCATAGCCCAGCTCGCTCCCAGTCGACCACCTAAACTAGCTAAAATGCACTAAGGGCTCCTCTTCAGCTCGTAACTCACGAGCTCCTGCTCTGACTTAACTCATTTCCTAACGCCTCATTTTCCAGATCTCACATTTTATACTACCATTATCACAACTCGACCTCATTCTACATACATATACTTAATCAACATATCATCAATTCTTCACCAAACTCTCAAGTCGTGACCCCATTAGGTTCAGCTACAGAAACTCAATCATCTCAAAACATAAAGAAACCACCACAACTCCAAATTATTTTCAATCATTTTATTTACTAGAATTCTTGCTCAACCTTTTATCTTGCTTCCTCGCTCGCTTATAGCTCCAATCATCAGATCTACATACCAAAATTGTTGTTAAACGCCTGCACACCAGAAGCTGTTCTCGACAGCTTTCTCGCCAACCTAAAATCATAGAAACTCATTTCTTATCCATTTAAATCTTATCAAATATAGTTCCTTACCTTCGAATTAGCTTGATCTTTCTCAAAAATGACAGAAATCCGCCCGAAACAGCTACAGATCTGTTCTCCTTCCTTCTGTCGGCGACAGCTTCCTCTCCCTCTCTCTTTTCCAGATTTTTCTTCTACCGACATACCTACCATTAAGCTCGATTTCGCCCTTAAACTTCTTTAAAATTACGCTTTTACCATATTCTAGAGAATTCTTCACTTTTCCCCGATATCCTTATTCTTTCTCATTATTTACAATTTCGTCATTGCTTATAAAATCTTTTATTTTTACCATTTTACCCTCAACTATTAATATTTAATTTTTTTTCCAATCATCCCCAAAACTCTATAAAAATTAAATTGCACTTCCAAACACATTAAGAATCCATTTTATTATTTTATAAATAAAATTTATCGTATCTGGAATATAGATACAGTACAACTTGGGAGAGAGCGTTACAGTAATTGTATATTATTAATATTTAAATATATTACAGTATAAATTATATGTGATGATATAATTTGTGTTGAATACGACATTTAGTAATATATAAATTATATATATACAATTTGTATACATATATATTAATATTTATAACTTATCTAATAATATAAACTATATAAACAATGTAACGCCCTCTCCCAAGATTGTACTGTGTCCATGTATGAGATGAAATAAATTTTATTTATGAAAATAATAAAAAGGGATTTTAGAGTATTTGGAAGTGCAATTTAATTTTTATAGAGTTTTCAGGACATTGGGAGAAATTTCAATATTAAAAGTAAGGGTAAAATGGTAAAAATAAAATATTTTATCAAGAATGGCAGAATTGTAAATATGAGGAAAGGACAAGGACATTGGGGAAAAATGAAGAATTCTTTAGAATCTGATAAAATTGTAATTTTAAAGAAGTTCAAGGGTGAGATCGAGCTTAACCCACGCCTATAAATATAGGTGTGTGGTGTGTGTGTTGGCAGAAGAAAAATCTGGAAGAGAGAAGGAGAAAGAGAGAGCTGTCGTCGAAGAAGGAAGGAGAGCAGATCTACAGCTACTCCAGGTTGATTTCTGCCATTTTAAGGGAGATTAAGCTGATTTGGAAGGTGAGGAATCAGATCTGGTAAGATTTAATGGAAAAAGAAATGATTATATACGATTTTAAGCTGGTAAGAAGCTGTCGTGAACAGCTTTTGGTGTGCAGATGTTTAACCAAAGTTCTTATATGTAGATCTGGTGTATTGAAGCTGCAAGCGAGAGAGAGAGAGCAAGGCAAAAAGGCTTAGTAAAGTCTGATAAGTGAAATCGCTGAGAATGATACTGATTTGGTGGTAGTTTGATATTGTTTTAGGATGATTCAGTTGGTGTCGCTGAACCTAATGAGGTCACAAGCTGAGTTTTGGTGAAGAACTGATATGTTGTTTTAGTGTGCGTGAGCTGAAAGAGGTCCTCAGTGCGTTCAGCTGGTCGAAATGGTCAAGCTGAGCTATGCTTGCTTTCCATCTCACCTGTCTGGACTGAACTTGAGGGTGAGCTCGCGAAAGGAGCTAAATGAGGTCGCAGCTCATCAGGGGTGTCTGGCCGAGCTGGCCTAAAGTCGTAGCTCGCAAGTGAGCTGAGAAGTATGAAGAGCGACCTGAGCTCGAGGAAGATCTTAGCTCGTTAAAGGAGCGAGCTGAGCGAGCTTGCTAGGATTTGAGTGCCCTCAGCTCGAGTTGAGCTGGGCAGAGTAGGAGCTCGCTGAATGTGCGAGCTGAGATGCGAGCTCGCAGCTCGAGCTGGCCTGACAGTATTGTAGCCCATAGCAGCTTGTGCAGATTGAGAGTTGGAGATAATAATTTAGCTAGCTAAGTGAGTTTCGTTTGTGAATAAATATAGGTGATAGCGAGCTAAGGGAGGAGGTCGTTGAGGAGCTCGCGAAAGCATTGGCGCAAGAGAATAGGACAACAAGCAGTGAGTGTGAAAATATTTTTATGTTAAATGCTATTTAGACTTTTCTACAATTATTATATGAATTCTTATAAATTATTTTTAGGCCATTAGTAGTTTATATTTAGCATGAGATATAGAAGAGTAAAAAAAAAAAAGTAAAGATTTTCAGTGACTAGTGGAACAACCCAAGCTTATTGATCGATAGACTTTCTAGCATTTTAGACCCGGCCGGTATACCCCACAATGTAGGGCAAGTATTGGGAGGGTTAGTCTACTAACATCGGGGGGATAGAGTCTATTATGTTTGTGAGTCGCTTTCTACACCGTGGGGTATTGTCTCGCTTGCGATGTGCGATGATAGTTCCGCCACGCAACTGCAGGATGTCTTTGTAGCTTTGTTACTGTGCGTGATGATAGATATTCCGCCACATGACCCCCCACACTAAGCGGAGCTGGTCTACCCGTTCATGTGGTTATAGCTTTCCTTGGGTTCCCCATTAGCACAGATTTTAGTAAGATCAGCATATCATTGAAAAATAGATTTCATAAAGAAATTATTGTAGAAAAAGTTTTTGAATTTCTATAGAAAATTTATGAAATTCAAGTTTTTGAAAACAAATCCTTTTTAAAGAAAAAATGTTTTCAGGAGATATTTTATAAAACTTAATTTAAAATAAAACTCTCGTACTCACTAGGCTTTTAGCTTACGCCTCTTTTTGGTTTTATGTTTCAAAACCTCCCAAGTGCAGGTACAAGAAATCAAGATACCAGTCCGTAGTAATCCGGCTAGGTAGGTCAGACGACTGATGACGCAACATTTCATTTTGTGACCATTGGGTTTTGAATATTTTTATTTATTTATCATGCTATTAGATGTCTTTTAAAGATTGAACAATATTTTGTGCATATTTTATGTATACCTTATTATTATATTTTAAATAATTATGTTATATATTACTAATAATCAATTTACAATCACATATAACGATCATTTATAGTTTAATATATAGTTATAATAATGTTAGTCTACAACCATAATTATAATAATTAAATACATATGAAAACATCTTAGTTGTTATATATATACATATATAATAGCATTATTTGTAAACCGTCAATTATGATTACGGTTTACTAGTATCTCCAATAGTAGTCTCTAAAAATCTAATTTATTTTTGCATCGCGAGTGAGATGTTGATTAGAGGACTTAAGAGTATTAGAGAATGATATGGGAGAGTATAGGGTGAGATAAGCTCATAACCAAAGTCAAAAGGTTATAAAAGTTTCATCCAATAGATATAAGTCAAGTGTAATTTAGTTTGTGAATATTAGAGAGGGGATCAAGAGATCTCAAGAGATCTCAAGCAAATCTTCTTCAAGTATTTCATTACCAAATGTCATTTTTGTTATCAACCAAAGTTGTAAAAACCTTAATTTATAAATAGTTGAGGGGCCAAACTGTAATTTTTTGGGATTATATAACTTGTCTTCTTCTTCCTCCCGACGTGAGAAGCATGCTCTCTCTCTCTCTCTCTCTCTCTCTCTCTCTCTCTATTTATTTTTTTTCGGTTTTTCTATTTTCGCGAGCCCTACTTTAAATTCTCATTCCAGCCACATCCGACCTCTATTCCGACCAAACTTGGTACCGTTGGAAAACTCGTGCGACGTAGATTTCATAAGTACCAATTTTATCAGTTTTCATCACCATTTGGGTCTTCGATTTTGTAGAGGAAAGTCAGCCACTAACCAATTTCGATTTTCTTAGATCTAGGTGAATCTAAGCAATTTCAACTCCGATTAACCCCATTTTCGTAACCAGCGTGTCGAGGACAACAAAACTCACCTAGTTGCACCTCCCACCATCATAGTCGCCGAAATTCGTCGTCGAAAAGTCACCATCGGCCACCGTGTACAGCGGAGGTAAGTTTCTCAACCTCCCGAACTCGAAATTTAACTCCAGACGCGTCTACGAACTCGTTTTTCAATTTTGAATCCATATTTAGGGTATTTTTCCCCTTAGGATAGCCGTATTAAAAATGTGCATTAAAAAGTGTTGAAAAAAGGTAGTTTTTAGCTAGAAACACCCACCCGACGGTCGTTTTCTTCCGAATTCGCTTCATAGTTGACCTAAATGAGAGTTTGGGAGATGATTGGAGTGAAAACGGAATGAAGAAAACCTAGGGATTTCTCCCTAGGTAGCATTCGGCCAAAGGGGGTCAAAAACAGGGATTTTTGTTCCAAGCTTCAGAAAATTATTTTGAGCCTATCAGAGTGTTCCTAGGTATTAATAAATAGGATTCGTAAAAAGAAATCGGAATTCGAAACTTAATTGAGAAAGTTTAGGCGTAAAAAGGCTTTTATAGAGTTAATAGCCTTAGAAGTTATTTATAACTTTGTATTAGTGAGTTTAGTGATTCTAAATGAGTATATGATATTTTAGGGTGAAAGCCGAAAGTTTTAGAGACTTCCGGAGGAAAATCGTTTTCTATCAAAGGACGTTTCGTGGTAGAAAGCTAGCCATTCAAGTTTTAATTTATTTGTTTCTTAATTGTTGTTATATATGAATGAATGTATTCTATTTATTGTTTATATGAATTTATTTATTATGTAATTAAGTGGTTTATTGAAGTAATACTAAGATTCTAGCATGTGAGTTTTGAGTTGAGTGTATTTTTATACCGAGAATGTGCTAGAATCAAAGATTTTAAACTTTCTACCTTAAGAAAGAGTTTATTGTAAAATGCTGAGAAAAAGTATTTTATTACGCCTATTGTTTACCCTAACCCCAGTTGAGTACCCTATGCGTGTACGATAGATGTGAAAGAGTCACTAACCGAGAGTGGAGTCTGGATGACTTCTAAGAGAGAGAGTCAGTTGAGTCACCCTCTGCATGTATAAAGGTAGTGTAGATAGGACCAATTGCGAGAGGGTAATGCGTGCCCAAAGTTTACGCATCGACGACTACACATGACAGATTCCTTAATTCCTAGTGGCAAGCAAGAGAGTTTATGTTGTCACGATATGAGTAGTTTCCCTAAGTTACCATCAAGGTGAGAAAATGAGAAAGTTTAAGAAAACGACGGAGAACAAACTTGAAAAATAGTTTTCGAACGAGTTTCGATAAAGTATTTTAGAAAAAAATGAAACTGTTTTTCTTTAGTGTTATTAAACTGTAATTCTCACTGAATTTTACTCACAGTTTGTTTCCAATGTGTTCCTTAGAAACTCTCCCTTAGGTGCAGAGTGAGTCGTTCAGCAGGCGAGGCTCAGACAAACACGCGGAGTGACTGACAGACGACTTTTATTACATTGTATAGCTCATATTTTTGTTATGTGCATATTTTGTATTAACATATGGTGTTAACTGTAAATATAAATACAAGTTTTTGGAAATATGTCTTTAGAAAGATGTTTTGATAAGAAAGTTTTAGTTTTCAAATCAATTTGCGTGATTGTGGTTTTTCATGCTGGAGTGATTTTGGAAGGAGGGCCGGAGGCTCCTGATAGTTGAGATTGAGTGCTATAAAAGTGTTTTTAAATTACTTGAATTTGCAGGGTATCATAGTTAAATAAACAGCCGACATACTGCCAAATTTTTGTCAGAAAAACAAAAAATTTTTACCCTTGCCACCTAGTAAATGTTTAGAAAACAAGTTTAAACTAAGTCTCGGTGCTCTGGTAGGATTTCGTCGGGCCAAAGTTAGAGTCCGTTGGAGTTCTATCGGGGTGCTACAGGGTCTTTCTCGGGTTCGGATGAGGGATTCAGGAAGGGTCCCGTCATTATTATTACTTATAAATTGTCATATACCAAATATAAATAGTATTACTTGTTAGTTGTATGTACATTGTATGCAAACTAATAATATAGAATTAATATCATACTACATCATGGAATATGGCTTTTATAATAAACAACACAAAAAATCATAAAAGAATTTTAAGAAGATGAAAAACAAAAGAAAGAAAGAGATATCAATGAAAAAGAAAAGAAAATAGATACAGAGAAATGAGAAGAAATAAAAATTAATATACTTCCACATAATTTTAACAGTTATTATTAATACATAAAAATTATATCATTAAATTCATATAACTATTTTATTATAACCATTTTATTGTTTATACATAATATCGTATAATTATATTATTATCTGAATATATTATGTTAATATATTAATATTAACTATATGACAAATATTTACTATATATTAGATATATTATACAAAATGTGTACATAATTAGTATATACAAATTCATATCTATAATATATATTGCTTAAATAAATATATTTCCGTATAATATATAATTTATCACATAATTAATATAAAATATTTTATGTTAATAATTATCGATGTAATATCATGCATATATTATAATTTTATATCCCATAGTAATATATTAATTATAGCACAAATTCTACAATAACCATATAAATTAATAATATAATTAAGATAACATAAAAATATTGTGGTTTATATATAAATGGTATAAATTAATTATACTAAATTATTTATATAATAAATAAGATTGAAGCACACTTTTACAGTTGATTATATTTATAATAATACGAATATTATGATTTACCTAAATAATATTTATAATTTAATAATTAATAACAATCATATAAATATACCTTATTATTATTATATTTAAAATAATTATGTTATAGATTACAAATAGTCAATTTATAATCACATATAACGATTATTTATATTTTAATGTATAGTTATAAAAATATCAATCTATAGCCATAATTATAATAATTAAATACATATAAAAACATACTAGTTATTATATATAATATAATTATTATAATTTATAAATTGTTATATACCAAATATAAATAATATTACTTATTAATTGTATGTACACTGTATGCAAGTTAATAATATAGAATTAATATCATACTACATTGTGGAATATACCTTTTATAATAAACAACACACAAAATCATGAAAGAGTTCTAGAAGATGAGAAACAAAAGAAAGAAATAGATATCATCTAAAAAAAAGAAAAAAAGAAAAGAAAACAAATATAGAGAAAGGAGAAGAAATAAAAATTAATATGCTTCCACATAATTTTAACAGTTATTATTAATATATAAAAATTATATCATTAAATTCATATAACTATTTTATTATAACCATTTTATTGTTTGTAGATAATATGGTATAATTATATTATTATCTGAATATATTATGTTAATATATTATTATTAGCTATATGACAAATATTTACTATATATTAGATATATTATACAAAATGTGTACATAATTATTATATACTAATTCATATCTATAATATATATTACTTAAGTAAATATATTTCCAAATAATATATAATTTATCACATAATTAATATACAATATTTTATGTTAATAATTATTGATATAATATCATACATATATTATAATTTTATATCGTATAGTAATATATTAATTATAGCACAAATTCCACAATAACTATATAAATTAATAATATAAGTAAGATAACATAAAAATATTGTGATTTATATATAAATGGTATAAATAAATTATAGTAAATTATTAATATAATTAATAAAATTGAAGCACACCTTTACAATTGATTATATTTATAATAATATGAGTGTTATGATTTACCTAAATATATTTATAAGTTAATAATTAATAACAATCATATAAATATACCTTATTGTTATTATATTTAAAATAATTATGTTATATATTACTAATAATCAATTTACAATCACATATAATGATTATTTATATTTTAATATATAGTTATAATAATATCAATCTATAGCCATAATTATAATAATTAAATACATATAAAAACATCCTAGTTATTATATATATATACATAGATAATACCATTATTATAATTTATAAATTGTTATATACCAAATATAAATTATATTACTTATTAATTGTATATACACTACATATAAACTAATAATATAGAATTAATATTATACTATATCATAGAATTTACCTTTTATAATAAACAGTATAAGAAATCATAGAAGAATTCTAAGAAGATGAGAAACAAAAGAAAGAAAGAGATATCAATAATAAAACCAAAAAACAAAAAAAATTGAAACAGATGCAGAGAAAGGAGAAGAAATAAAAATTTATATACTTCCACATAATTTTAACATTTATTATTAATATATAGAAATTATATCACTAAATTCATATAACTATTTTATTATAACGATTTTATTGTTTATGATAAGACTCGACCCGGATTCCCTCTAATGAACTCGGCGGTCGTGCTGGGCATCCCACGAGACTCTTCTGAAGTCTAAATATTAAGGCCCCTAAAGGACGTCGTAGAGTGAACCCGTATCAATAAGTAACTTTGCTAAACAAGAAAACCATCTATTTTAAAATTTCTTCTCAACATCCATGCCAATCATGTTGTGATTAAAAATATTATCATAAATATGCAAAGATCTAAAATAGACATGTCATCATAGTTATATAAAAATTCTACAAAATATTCTTCAAATCTTTAAAATATGCATGATAACATAATTAATAATAACTTTAGAAGCACAGTGTTCAAAGAAGAAACAATGCAGCGTCGTCAGTCGTCTGACCCACCTAGTCTGATCACGGTGGACTGGTACCTTGATTCCTTGCTCTTACACCTGAGAGGTTTTGTAACATAATACCAAAAATAACAGTAAGCTATAAAGCCTAGTGAGTGCGAGGGTTTGATTAAACTAAGTTTTATAAAACATCTCTTAAAAGCATTTTTCTTTAAAAATGATTTGTTTTCGAAAACTTGAGTTTTTATAAATTTTCTTCAGGAAATTCAAAAGTTTTTTCTAAAATAATTTCTTTTTGAAATCTGCTTTTCAATGGTATGCTACTCTTACTAAAATCTGTACTAATGGGGAACCCAAGGAAAGCTACAATCACATGAATGGGTAGACCAATTCCACTCAGTGTAGGGGGGTCACGTAGTGGAATAGCTATCATCGCACACCGTGACAAAGCTACAAAGACACCTGCTACTGCGTGGTGGAACTATCATCGTACACCGCAAGCGAGACAATACCCCACGGTGTAGAAGACGACTCAACAGACATGACCGACTCTATCCCCCCGATGTTAGTAAGACAACCCTCCCAACACTTGCCCTATACTGTGGGGTATACCGATCGGGTCTAATGTTAAAAGGTCTATCTACTAATAAGTTTGGGTTGTTCCACTAGTCATTGAAAATCTTTTTTTTTTTTTTTTAACTTTTCTATATTTCAAATAGGCTAAATTCTCATGCTAAACATGAACTACACTTGCCCTCAACTCGCAGTCACCTACACTTATTCACAAACAAAACCCTTACTTAGCTAGCTAAATTTATTATCTAACTCCTAATCTATACGAGCTGCTAAGACTGCAATACTGTCAGTCCAGCTCGAGCTGTGAGCTCGCACCTCAGCTTGCCCAGCTCACGCCTTCAGTGAGCTCCTACTTTGCCCAGTTCAACCCGAACTGAGGGCACCAATCTTAGTGAGCTTGCTCAGCTCGCTCAGCACAGCCCGAACTAAGGGCGTCCTTCAGCGAGCTCGCTCAACTCACTCCCTTAGCGAGCTAAGATTTTTTTCTAGCTCAAGTCGCTCCTCATACCTCTCAGCTCGCCCTTGCGAGCTACGGCCTTAGGCCAACTCGGCCAGGCACCCCTAATGAGTTGCGATCTTACTCAACTCCTCTTACGAGCTCACACTCTAGCTCAATCCAAACAGGTGAGATGGGAAGCAATAACCATAGCTCAACTCGACCATCTTGACCAGCTGAACGCATTGAGGGCCTCCTCCAGCTCGCACCTCGTGAGCTCCTGCCCTGACACATTCCTACTCCCAACACCTTTCTTAAGACTTACCTTAGCACTAACACACTTCGACCTCAATAATCTCACATTCATATACTTAACACATACATTACCAGTTCTTCACAACATTATCAAGTCGCGACCTCATCAGGTTCAGCGACAAAACTAAATCATCTAAAATCGTAAATAAACCACCACAAAATCAGCATCATTCTCAACGATTTCACTTATTAAACTTTTACTCAGCCTTTTGCCTTGCTTCTCTGCTCGCATTTAGCTTTAAATTACCAAATCTACATATCAAAAATCTTGTTAAACACTTGCAACCCAGAAGCTGTTCTCGACAGCTTTTCACCAACACAAAACTATAAAAACTCATTCTTATCACTTAAATCTTACCAAATCTACTCCTTAAATTTGTTCTTCACCTTCCAACAGCTCGATCTTCCTAAAAAATGGTAGAAATTAGCCTGTAACAGCTGCAGATCCACTCTTCTTCCTTCTCCGGCGACAACTCTCTCTCTCTCTCTCTCTCTCTCTCTCTCTTCTCTCTCTTCAAATTTTTCTTCTGCCGACATACCCACCACACACCTATATTTATAGGCATGGATCAAGCTTGATTTTATCCTTGAACTTCTTTAAAATTACACTTTTACCAGATTCTAGAGAATTCTTCATTTTTTTCCAATGTCCTTGTCCTTTCCTCATATTTACAATTTTGCTATTCTTTATAAAATCTCTTATTTTTACCATTTTACCCTCAATTTTTAATATTTAATTTTTCTTCCGATCATCTCGGAAACTCTATAAAAATTAAATTGCACTTCCAAACACTCTAAAAATCCTTTTTATTATTTTATAAATAAAATTTATCTCATCTCATACATGGATACAATACAACTTGGGAGACGACGCTACAGTTTATAGATAATATTGTATAATGATATTATTATTTGAATATGTTATGTTAATATATTATTATTATCTATATGATAAATATTTACTATATATTAGATATATTATACAAAATGTGTGCATAGTTGTTATATGCAAATTCATATCTATAATATATATTGCTTAAATAAATATATTTTCGCATTATATGTAATTTATCACATAATTAATACACAATATTTTATGTTAATAATTATTGATGTAATATCGTACATATATTATAATTTTACATCGTACAGTAATATATTAATTATAGCACAAATTCTATAATAACCATGTAAATTAGTAATATAATTAAGATAACATAAAAATATTGTGATTTATAAATTATAGTAAATCATTAATATAATTAATAAAATTGAAGCATACCTTTTATAGTTGTTTATATTTATAATAATATAATTATTATGATTTACCTAAATATTTATAAGTTAATAATTAATAGCAATCATATAAATATACCTTATATAATAATTATAAATTAATCTATGCAATTATATATAGGAATTAACTTGTATGAACATTATTATGTCAATAATTTGTTAAATTATTAATATGCTTACATATGTTATTTTAATTAAGCTATTATCTTGTGTTTATATATATTATTAAATTCACATATTATGATTATTAGAGATATTATATTTTATTTTAATTAATAACTTTTGATTTAAATATATTACGATAAATTTAATTAATAAATAACATTATTTAAATAATTAATAAATTAAAAACATATTGTGGTATGATAATATATTTATGCAGAATTTAAACCTTTAATAAACTATCATATTTACTTATAATTTATTTTTAAAAAAATATATTGAAATAATTCAAGATGACCATAAATAATATTATTAAAAATTTATTACATATTACAATACAATATAATAATATAAAACCAATCATATTATGTAAATTATAGCTAATACATCCTATATATATAGTAATTGTATAGGTTTCATTAATAGGATATTAATTGATGCATTAATTATTTAAATTAATACACTAACTCATATGAAGTTATGGTTTTGCACCAGAAAAATCATTATTATAAATTTAATATATATTTTTATAGTTATTAATTAAATGATATGATTTACTTGCACGTTAAATAATTAATAAATAAATAATGACACATATTATGGTAGGATAATGTATTTATTCAGAATTTAAGTTTTAAGAATATGATAAAAATATCATATTTACTTATAATTTATTTATAAAAATAATATGTTAAAATTATTATTTAGATTTTGATAATTTAAGATGACATAGATAATATTATTAAAAATCTATTACGTATTATAATAGAGTATAATAATATAAAACCAACCATATTATCTTAAATTACAACTAATTATTTTTAAACATAATTTTATATTCAAATATCGTTAATTAAATGTACATTGATAATATCAATGTACATCTATATTTATATTGAGTAAATTATTAAGATAAATTAGATTGGCCACTAAATAAGCATAATAAATAATGTGTGCATACTATAAAATAATATATAAATATGATATTATTATAATAACAAAATTATTATTCAACATGTCATACTATTACGATTATAATATTTAAAATAATTATGTTATATATTACTAATAATCAATTTACCATCACATATATGTTATTTATATTTTAATTTATAGTTATAATAATATCAATCTATAACCATAATTATAATAATTAAATATAATTATATACATATAAAAACATACTAGTTATTATATATATATAGTTGCATTACTATAATTCATAAATTGTTTTACACCAAATATAAATAATTAGTTGTATATATATATATATATTTTTTTTATGTAAACTAATAACATAGAATTAATATCATATAAACCGTTTACAACAAACAGTAGAGAAAATCAATAAATAGCACAAAAAATCATGAAAGAGAAGAAGATGAGAAGCATAAGAGAGTAATAAGCAGAAAAAGAAAAGAAAAACAGATATGAAGAAAGGAGAAAGAATTAAATTAGAACCCACAAATAAAAGTAAATCATTTATATACTTTCACATAATTTTGACATTTGTTAGTAATGTATAAAAATTATATTATTAATTTTTTTTTTAATACAATTATATTATTAAATTCATATAACTATTTTATTGTCTATAGACAATGTTGTATAACAATATTATTATCTGAATATCATAAATTAATATATAATTATTAACTATATCATAAATATACATTATCTATTAGATACGTCATAATATATATTGTTTAAATAAATATATTATAGTATATAATTTATCATATAACTAATATGCAGTATTTTATAAACATTATTTATTAATAATTACTATCTAATATCATACATATATTATAATTTTATATCATATAGTAACATCAATTGGTAATATATATATATATATATATTATATATATATACACTTGTTTGGTTTTAAATAGATTTGGTGAATAATTTGGGAACAATTGCGAGGTCGTGGACCAAGGAGTTTATGGAGGCGTTACTTGGTGGCTGAGAAAGTTATTGTGACAACTAAGCATGATGATGATGAGCAGTATGTGTGGGAACAATACACAAAATTAATATATAATTATTAACTACATGATAAATATTTACTATATATTAGATATGTTAAATATATACTGTTTAAATAAGTATATTACAGTATACAATTTATCATATAACTAGTATACAGTATTTTATAAACATTATTTATTAATAATTACTATCTAATATCATACATATTATAATTTTATATCATATAGTAACATTAATTATAGCACAAATTTTACAATAACCATATAAAGTAATAATATAATTAAGATAACATAAATATATCATGATTTATAGGTAAATGCTATATATAAATTAAAATAAATTACTAATGTAATTAATAAAATTGAAGCATGCCTTTTATAGTTTATTATATTTAAATAACATGAATATTATGATTTACCTGAATATATTTATACATTAACAATCAATAACTTACATATAAATATACCTTATACAATAGTTATAAATTAATCTATGCAATCATATATAGAAATTAACTTGTATAAATATTATTACGTTAATAATTTATTAAATTATTAATATGCTTATATATTAAATATTAAAAGATATTAATAAACTACATATTAATATCATACTATTAAAATCATTATATTTAAAATAACTATGTTATATATTACTAATAACCAATTTACAATCACATTCCTTGTGATTGTAAATTGGTTATTAGTAATATATAATATCAAGCTATAACCATTTATAATAATTAAATATAATTATATACATATAAAAACATATTAGTTATTATATATATAAGCATTATTATAATTTATAAATTGTTATATACCAAATATAAATAATATCACCTATTAGTTGAATATACATTGCACATAAAGTAATACTATAGAATTAATATCATACTATATTATGTAATATACCTTCTACAAGAAAATCATAAAATAGAGGAAGAAGATGAGAAGCATAAGAAAGAAAGAGATCAACAGAAAAAGATAGGAAAACAGATATGAAGAAGGGAAAAAAAAAAGATAGAACCCACCAAGAAAATATGAAAAAGCAAGAAATAATAGCAAAAAAGACAAATGTACGATCATCAAGTTTTAGCATGAAGCATCTACCCTTAATTATAATTATGTGTGAAGATGAATATTCTATACCTGATCTTGCATTTTTTAACCTTACCACCTTTGTACTTGAACCCTCATTCATATTTGTATCAAAACCTCATAAGTTAATTTGCGACGATCCTGTGAGAGACAAAAAAGACTCTTGAATTAAACAATTTTAGTAATTCCAAACCCAAGAAAATTCAAATTGTATAAAACATACTGAGTTTTTTAGCTCTGGTTCAATCCTCTCTTTTACTCTGTTTGGTATTGGCTTGCTATATATGTTGTAAATTAGTAGATAATCATGCAATAGGAATTGAAAAGAAGAGAGATTTTTGTGAGGGAAACTAATCAAAATAGCAGAGAAAATCATGGAAGAGAAGAAAAAGAAGATAAGAAGCAAAAGAAAGAAAGAGATATCAGTAGAAAAAGAAAAAGAAAATAGATATGGAAGAGGAATAAAAAATAGAATAGAACCCACAAAGAAAATATGAAGAAACATGACATAACATGAAGAAGACAAGTGTACCACCATCAAGTTTTAGCACTGAGCATCTATCCTTAATTATAATTATCATGTGTAAAGGTGAATATTCCATACCTGATCCCGTATACAAAGAGCTGAGTGCCAGAGTAGAAAACGGGAAGTGAAGGGAGATCTTACGAATATGTTGTAGCTAATTTGCTTTTGAGGGGAACAAGTACATACCACAAATCTCTCCAGCACAGGTACCAAAATCGCAATGTTGTGGTCTCGAAGACATTCAGCAAATGCAGCACATAAACTTATACTGCTGACAGCAAATAAAACATAAGTCCTATGAAAAATTCACATCTGAAAATCCATAACAAATAGTCAGCTGACACAAGAAAAATTAAAGAACACCAGAAGTAGGGCGGCATAAACTTCTACTATCATCTTCTCTGCTTCTTTCTCCCCTTCCAGCAATGCTTCCTCATGTAGAATTAATACAACGCAGATTATAAGCAATGTCGGTAATGACTGAAGTCAGTCTGCAGATATATTGGCCATCAGACAGAAGCATTATACAGATAGGGCGCAATAACATGAGGAACAATTCACTCACCAAGTCACTACATTCCCTTCTCCAGTAGCATCACCCACCCCTCGATTAGCAAGAAAAATGGAACAGAAACAGTGTAATTACATTCCCATGTCTCTTTGATTCTAAGCCGTCTAAATTAGGTAATGGTACTCTGGCTGCAGCCAGCTGTGATCTGCAGTAACCATACTGTATGCTTTTAGTAAACAAGCAACATAATATTTATTAGTCACATGCTAAGAATAAAACATTTTTTTGCGAGACATCATAGGCTCAAATTGTTTATTTTGCAGATAATCGTGATCCTAACTAGTAGAATAGCAACTTGCAGATCAAATCATCAGTAACATATTAGCAGTGTGGAATAAGTCAATTATAAAAAAACAAAAATAATACCCAGGTAACATCTAAATTTAGATTGAATAATGGAGATGTACAAATATTTTATAGGTCATATAAAAGGAGATTAATTAACTTCAAAGTTTTTGCCTTAATTGCCTAAAAGGGAAAAAGATAGGATTTTGAATATGTTGCAGACACTTCATAATCAGGCTTTAGGATCTCAAGATTTAAGGTAAACATTACTAGTGAAAATCAAGACAGACATAAAGCTATAAGCAAACAAATTTAGTTAGACAGAACTAACAAATTTGTCACATCATGTACCAACAGCTTCATGCAATCCACAGATACAAACAAGAGGATAAATATAGCAAGCCAGTATCACGTTGTTTAAATGATTGCACCGAACAAATGAAAATACATATGTAAGACATGCAGATTTTATATATCAAAAATACATTAACAGCTGCAAAAAGGCAGTCAGCTAGAAGAGCAGACTTTTCTTCGTCAATGGCACATGAGCAAGTGTTTTCATGAGATTATGAGAACAATGGTGTTCCCCATTATATGATCTTTGGCAATTTCCACCATTACTAGATAGCTGATAGCAATTTTCCCCATTAGTTGTTTCTTCTTGGATCACTATCATTTGGTATGGGTCTTCTTCTTCAAGGCCTCTTTGCAGCACTACTTCTCTTAGTTTGAGATTTCTTTTGTTTTGCAGATAGTAAATCCCATTTTGAAAGTTCAAAAGCATCTTCACAAAGTGTTCGAAGATACATTGAAGCTCTTTTCAGAGGAAGCCAATTCAACTTTAGAGCAATTTTTAGAAGAACTAATGACCAGTACCTCATTATTGCCCACTTCAGATTGAAGGAGAAATATAGTAAGTTAGAAAACAAAAAAGGGATAAGGATGCCACAAATAATAAAGTGATATGAGAACTACTAAATACCTTTACTGTCCGTAAGGAAAGCCAATTCAGATATGTGACCAGTGCCATTCGAGGAGGTGTGAGAACTTCTTAATAAATTATGTTCTACAAATCGAAGTCATTAAACAATTATTCAGATGCAAGCAAGATTAAAGAACGAAAGACAAGAAAGACAAAAAATACAAATGAAAAGCTATCCATTGCATCAATGATTACTTGACAAAATCTTAATGAGAAATATAATGACTTTGATAAAAGATAGCCGAGATCTAAGAGGATTCAAGTTCCAATCATTCCAAGCAAATGACTTTATATTATAGAAGTTAAAAATTAAAAAATTGATAGCTTAGGTTGTTTTGAGCTTTGCAAACAGAAAGGGTAGGATCAGAATTTTTACCTGATTGTCTGTACTCGTGGAAAGTAGCACTTTCCATGATTTTCAAACATTTTAAAAGCAATAGGAAGTTCTGCAGATCCAGGTCAACCCTGCATCAACATTATTATTATTCATGCATTTAGAGGAATTTCTTCTTCAAATGACAATAATTCCATTAAAAAGTAAACAAATAGAGCCTAAAAAAAATGAGACTAATAACAAATTATTGAGTGGTAATGAAGGATAAAAATTGGCAAAATTTCAAAATATATTGTCTTTACATATAAATTACGCACAAAATAGTGATACAATAGCAACAATAGTAAATACAAAATAAACTGTAGTGCCATTTATTTGGGGGCTTACATGGCCAAACATTAAAAAAATTGTATTTGGACAAGCTAAAGTTAAAAGTCTGATGACTATTCCCAATGGTGCTACAGCAAGACATATCCCAGTTAATTTATTGAAGAAATAAAATGAACCAACAACATATCTAAATGTTTTGTTCCAAATTAATACAAATTTGAGCACCTCTTCTGATGACTACACAAACAAGATTGGGAAAGTAAGGTTGCAAAGTAAATCAAAATAATAGATGTCTGTACTTACTCCCATTTTCAATACATATATTACTTAAGTAAAGTTTTTCATAATATGAAGCATTCTTTTAAAGCTAAACAGTTCATATCTACTAAAAACATTAAAACATACTATAAGACTAAAACAAGAGTACAAGCTCACACCTCCATCACAGACTAATAGTTCATGATGACCTCAAAAACTCCTTCAAGCCCACCTAATTCTCTCAAATTTTCCGTGAAGATACCGTCAGTCTTCCTCACTGTACCAATAGTATCTGAATGAAAGCAATAGAAATGTTATAACAAATTAACAATTAGCAAAGACAAAGACATGAAGATCAGAATTTAATATGAAGTGTATATAATTTTATTTGTTTTGAATAAGAAAAAGGATGTATTAACTCAAGCAAAGGAAGATTTGAAGAGAAATGAACGAGTTGTCCATAAAACAGGAGAATGCTACCATGGTGCCCACAGAAATGGTCCTCAAACATGTAAACTTTTAGTAATTGTATAGACATAATAGAGACAGTAAAAATGTATTCCAATTAAGTAACATGATTTACCTCAAATATGAGAAAAGAATTCCACTAAAACCAGTAATATAATATATTCATCAAAATATGCAAATAACCAAGCATACGGCATACCAAAAACTTGTTTAACAGAAATTAACCCAAAATGTAAATTAACCACCATGTCAAGCATGCAAAAAATCATTTGATTTGAAAACTAAAATATACACATATAGAACACAAATTGACACATCCAATACAGAAAAGATATAATTGAGGAAAGCATAACACAAGGCTAAACAAGGAATGAAAATATTCACATTTCAAACAAATCGAGTTCATGGTTCAGTCTTAGCACACAATATTCTACAATTGTTTAACATTAAAAAGCATAATGCTACAAATTATAATTTCTATAGATGACTTTCATTAACACACAAATTAATAACTTATATAACCTCTACAGTTTAACGAGACAAATAAATAATTAAAATTAAATATATCACATCTTAAATCTATAGTGGAAGGGTTTGTATTCCAAAATACCTACAAAAGAAATTTTAGTTATGCAAGCTTTCCCTATGGTTAACAAAGCTATTCATTTTGGGCTTAACTCCAGCCTCGATCTTCTACCATCATCCCCACGACTTCATTTCCTTGCAATCGACAAATATTTCCTTAACTTTAGAAAGAACAGCATAAGGGCTTGAATCTGAAAGTATAGCCCAATTGAAGTCGGTGTCTTTACATGATGCTAAAAGCTTGGGACCTATTTTTCATCCTTTGTCTTCAGTAGCAACAGAGCTAACTAGCCTTAACAATTTAATTAGAAATGGAATGCAGCTATGTGATTCCAAGAGGTGATCATCTTGACGCTGAAATATATTTTAATAAAAAAAATGAGCCTTCAAATCTATTATATGGACAACAAAATGTGTTGCGAAAAGTGTAGGTTAAACTTGTTAAAGAAATAGACTAAATAATGTAAAAGTAAAAATCACTAACAGAACGATAAGTGATGCCAGAATATAATATAATATTAGATGTTAACCTCGAATTGTATTGCACATCAAGCACCACAACAAATATTTCACGGTGTATTAACTTAGAAGTCATGAAAAGCTTATTAAATGGGCCTCTTCTATAAAAAACCATTCAACACAAAACATAATTTGACAAAGGATACTGAGAGGAGGCAATCTCTCTCAGGACTCTCTAATGAGGCATAACTTCTTACTCTTTAATTGCATGTTGAGAACAAAATGCCTAAACAGCACATTCACAATCACAGCCTACTTATTGCTTATATGGCAACATCATAATCCAACTAATGAACTTCATACCCCAGATGCTTTACTCCATTGTGGTCCAATGAACTGAACTTCATTGATTTCCCATGACAAACTGCATGGGCACTATGTTGGTCATCTTGGGGTGAAGGGAAAACAATAATAATTCATTTTGATTGAAAAACACTTGCGTCCCAAAACTAAGAATAGTGTCATCTTGAATTTAGGCTTTCTAAATGTTTTGAAGCAGTTTGTATTATATAAAAGTCATAATAAGCTACAATAGATTACGTGACTAATTTATGTCAAAACATCATTGAAAATGGTATGGTTAATATTTTCTTTGGCTTTGAGGATGACTAGGGGCTATTCAAATCATAGGGATCATCATCTACAAAGCAAATAGAAGAGAAACTTCACAACATGAACAACTTACATCAGCAGTCAAAATGTAAAAAGCGCTGCAGCAGCTACATTGTTGGGTGAGTCATCGAACTTGAGGCGAATTATAGCATCAATTATTGTCTTTGCCATCCTGGAAACAAGTTTCAGAAGTTAATATGGCACTATACATCCGAGCACAAATTCTAACATTCAACCCCCATAAATTTAGCAACAATTAACATTCTAAAAAAACTTTTAAAAATGAGAATCCATTATATTTTATTTTTTTTAAATAAGAATTGATTATATTTTGTTATTCATCTTCATAAATTCTGCAGCATGTCATTCAAATGTTTAACACCCAATCAAATATTTCCCCAAAAAAATAGAAAGGATGATTAGAAACATACTAAATAGTTTTCTTTTTTCCTTCCATATTTTACACCCAATCAAATATTTCCCCAAAAAATTAAAAAGGATGATTAGAAACATACTAAACAGCTTTATTTTTTCCTTCTATATGTTCTTTAGTTTTATAAGCATTTTTTAATTTCAATTTTTCACAAACTAAAATAAACATTTAAAAGGTGTGTTTATGCTTCGTTACCTTACCCCCACAACATACATCATTAAGATAAACTTTATTAACCATCTGATCTAACAACTGATGTGATCCAAGAAATATGGGCTGATTTAAATGGAGAAGTCCAAGATGGTTTGAGCAGAAGATCAAGAAATAATCAATGTGATTGAAGCAATAAATGGAGTTGATTATTAGTAATTGCTGGAGATTATTTGCTAAATTCAGAGCAATTAATTGGCATGTTGACTTTCCAAGAATGGATGATTTCTTTCTTGATTTTCAAGTCAACTAGATACCATTTTAGTTTTTATTTTATTTCCTTAGTCAAAAACAATTTAATTTCTATAATTGTAAGACATTATTGCCATAAGATTGTTTCCAATTCAATTTACTAGTTATGTATGGCAATTGCCCTAGGGTTTCTTTTAGTGTTTTCTTCCTAGCATCTATTTAAGGCCATGTAATCACTGTAGAGAGAAGTTTTGGGATGATGAATAAAAATTATTGAGAGAGTTTTCTCTTTTGTTCTTCAAAGAACATGTGATCTTATCAAGCTTTGCTTGTGGCGATCGAAACCATGACTTATCTCCCACCTTCTCATCTATGCCTTGGGAGTGGCGTCAATATCCTTCTTGATAATTTTGGTTCTTGATTGAGTTCTAATCATTGGGTCAAAGTTCTTTATAACTTTGGTTTCTTGATTGACATATAATCAATGGGTCAAAATTTCTTTTTCATAAACCTGATTTAATCTTTCTTTTTCAATAGCTCTGATACCAACTGATGCGAACCCCGTATATAAAGATACGACACCCACAAACAAATTGAAACATAACCCCAAGAAAGATTAAATCAGGTTTATGAAAAAGAAATTTTGACCCATTGATTATATGTCAATCAAGAAACCAAAGTTATAAAGAACTTTGACCCAATGATTAGAACTCAATCAATAACCAAAATTATCAAGAAGGATATTGACGCCACTCCCAAGACATAGATGAGAAGGTGGGAGATAAGTCATGGTTTCGATCGCCACAAGCAAAGCTTGATAAGATCACATGTTCTTTGAAGAACAAAAGAGAAAACTCTCTCAATAATTTTTATTCATCATCCCAAAACTTCTCTCTACAGTGATTACATGGCCTTAAATAGATGCTAGGAAGAAAAAACTAAAAGAAACCCTAGGGCAATTGCCATACATAGCTAGTAAATTGAATTGGAAACAATCTTATGGCAATAATGTCTTACAATTATAGAAATTAAATTGTTTATGACTAATGAAATAAAATAAAAACTAAAATGGTATCTAGTTGACTTGAAAATCAGGAAAGAAATCATCCATTCTTGGAAAGTCAACATGCCAATTAATTGCTCTGAATTTAGCAAATAATCTCCAGCAATTACTAATAATCAACTCCATTTATTGCTTCAATCACATTGATTATTTCTTGATCTTCTGCTCAAACCATCTTGGACTTCTCCATTTTAAATCAGCCCATATTTCTTGGATCACATCAACAACGACACAAGATTGTAGGTTCTCTCCCTTATTTATAAATTAAATTTTATAAACTGAGATAGCTTCTGCTAAAAACATTCAAAAGAAAAATAATGTAGAAAACTAAACTGATCCTTAAGTTATCACTTACACTCTTTTTATTCACAAAATAAAAGTTCCATTTTTATGCCAAACTATGCACACTTCTAGTTCATAAAACTAATACATCAACTTGAATTTGAAAACCCACAAAACACTAATTAGTAACTTTACAATTCAATATGTATACTGCAGCAAAACACTAAAAAGATTAAGACGCAATTTAGTTTACATACGGGTGCAAGTTACCAGCCCCTCAACTTGTATGCAAAAATAAAATGGTAATTTCTCGTAACAATATAAATGGCTTTTACCTAGTATTCATTTATTATTAATATTGTTGCATCTAATACTCACCAAAACATGCCCATGTCCACTCAGTGAAGATTGCAGAAAAGGGGTAAGCTTGGAATCTCGATAGGGAACATAAGATGCCTTCCCTCCACTCAACCTTCCCATCACCTTCACATAATAATCATAAAATCAAATTATATTTATTGAAATGATAGAAATTATAGACAAATATCGAACAATAAATGTCCAAATTTCATTTAGAAAAATAAAAAGCATTTTAGTCCTGTCATCCATTTCAAAGATCTGTAACTAGATCTTCAGATATGTCATTTGCTGTTAATGACAATGGGTCAACTAGCAGCGATGACGGAGATATTAGGACAATAAAGATGAGAGGGAGAGAGCACTTAGAAGAGATTTATTTATTTCTTCGTCCCTGCTTTTACAGGGTGGCAAGGGAATGCCTAGCAGGGTAGTGTGAAAAGGATTTGCTCCCAATTACCATCTCTACTAACAAACGTCATCTTAAAATTATTGCGCATAGCCACTTATATTGTACAGAAATTATAGATAACTTATTTCTGCAGGCATAGATTTCCACTCGCTTTGCCCTACGTGCAAACTTCTGTGTACTATGAGTTTATTCCATATTACTAGATGCTGGAGTAACTGTACTTATAAGCTGTAAAAGATTAAATCACTAAAAAAAAAAAAAAAAAAAAGCATCACTTTTGTGATTAAGGAGAAACAGTTAGATTTTGACATTGCATATGGTTATTATTTGAAAAGCAATTTATAGTAAAGCAAAAAAGTTGGACTATACAATTCAATATGTATACTGCAACAAAACACTAAAAATATTAAAACACAACTTAGTTTGGATACAAGTGCAAGTTACCAGCCCATCAAGGCATCAACTTGTATGCAAAAATAAAATGGTAATTGCTCATAACAATGTAAAAGGTCTTTACCCAATATTCATTTATTATTGATATTGTTGCATCTAATACTTACCAAAACATGCCCATGTCCACTCGGTGAAGATTGCAGAAAAGGGGTAAGCTTTGAATCTTGATAGGAAACATCAAATGCCTTCCCCCAACTCAACTTTCCTATCACTTTGACATAATAATCATAAAATCAAATTACATTTATTGAAATGATAGAGATTATAGACAAATAGCAAACAATGAATCTCCAAATTTCATCTGGAAAAGTAAACAGCATTTTAGTCCTGTAACTGGATCTTCAAATATGTCATTTGTTGTTAATGACAATGGGTCAACTAGCAGTGGTGATGGAGATATTAGGACAATAAAGACGAGAGGGAGAGAGAACACTTAGATAAGATTTATTTATTTCTTCCTCCATGCTTTTGCGGAAAGAATATTCGACATTAACAATACTGATCACCTGTTGTGTTGTGCTAACCTATAAACATAATACAATGGCAATAGATTGTAAACAATATATATTATAAGGAAGAGCTTCATGGCTAGTTACTAAAAACAATGGTGGACTGAAAAGAGCAAGAATACCCTACACATTGTCAATTAAGAGAAGCCAAATAAAATGAAAGAAATAGGGGAAGGGTGGTGTTGAAAGCAAATTGGGTTGCACAAACAAGATTCAATTCATTCCTTTACCATAACATAAACAAGTTAAAGCTAACCTTCTAACAGAACATAAGATGACACATCTTACATATTAGATAGACAACAACAACAAAAGTAAAAGAAACCATTACAAAATCTTTCTTGATTACCCATGTTTCAATAGAATGAAATTAACTTAGGACAGATGCTTATGCCAGCAATCTAATCCTTGAGATCCTCAAATTTTAGAAATTATAAAGATTATGAGGCCTTCCATGGAAATTAATAATAAGAAAGACATCCTAGTAATTAGAAGGGATAGAACACAACAATGAGTTTAATTAATGTTCCATAATGTTTAGTTATGCAATGTTCATCAACATGAAGATTGATTACCAGTGTAAATAGTGACTGCCCAATAAATTAAAATTATTTGAACCAACATGATGATGTTGTACTAGTAATAAACATTTAAGTTAAGGATAATAACAAAAAAATTACAAATTATGAAGATAATAAAAATACAAGAGTAAAAGGCAACATTACAGGAAAAAACATAGTATTACCTTCTCCAGCAACAATGAAAGAAAGTGCATGCCTAGGTAACACAAAAGAAAAAAGAAATAAATAACACAAAAAATTGTGTTCTTGAGGGTTCCCAAAAAAAAAAAAAAATGTTATCGTCATCACCGTCGAACAGCAAAGACAACGTTGAAGATAGCGGTGCAACGAAATTAGAAGAAAGAAAATGAAGAGAGAAAGAGAAAGAAAAAAGAAGGTAGAAAGAAGAGAGACAATGAAGAAGGCTTTGTGAAGAAGAAAGAGAAAGTGACATGCAGACATGTAAAAAGTGATAATTAAAAATGTGCCTGAAGGGCACAATCATAATTTCGTTATATTAAAAATTTAAAAATATGGTTGGCACATCATTTTCATAAGATGCAAATCCAAGAGCAAAAGAAAAGAACAAAGGCATAAGGGCTCAAAACTCACTCGATCCCTAAAGCAATTGTTCAAGTTCCTTCAATAAAGTGGCATATGCATCACTAGTAAATGGATTCAAAAAAATTTTGCGAGAACTCTTCTGCCAGTTGAGACACAGTAGCACGATCATCCTCGACCTACACCATTTCATAGACAGTGTCCAAAAAAATTTCAGCAAATATGCCACATTTTAGGCAAATAAACTCATATTCAGTGGACAAACAACTCCTAATGTTGAAAAAGTTAGGTTGCAACAAAGAAATATTAAACAACTTAAAATCAAACAACTATTTATTAGGTTAATGATCTATTAAATTCACTCTGGAATACTGCCCCACTTCTATATGTACACATACATATACTGATAATATATTAAGGGATAATTCCAAAAAACCATACATAGTTTGCAAAAATATCATTTTTGCAAACTATATACCTTTTTTTGGGATTATCCCACATATATTAGTAGTTCAACAACCAGGTTTCAATTTTCAGTCACATTAATGCATGGGAACGATAGTCAACAATAGGTACTTGTAATGCAATACATCCATGAATTAACAGTGTGAGTAAACATGTGGACTTTAGTTGAAACGAAAATGAAGTTCAAAGTTTGAAATGCACAATTGCACATGCAGCAAGCCAAAACAAACTATCTCTTCTACAATTCCACTTTTTCCTTTACAAACTTCAATTACTACTATTGAAGACAAACCTGTTCAAATTTGTTAAATGGGTCTCTTTTGTCATCCTCAAGAGAGACACCATTAAGTACAACCTCCTTTATTTGGGCTACACAGGCAGATACATGAGATGCATCAAGAGGAGAATTGAAGAATAAAAATCAACATTCACAGAGCACTATGTCAAATGAAGCAAAATATTGTGATTTGAGAATGATATAGCATTCTTACATTAGCAAGCCATAAAATTTGGATCCAACACATCAAATGTAAACTGGTGCCAATAAAGAACACATTATTGTAGCATCAAAGGATAGATTCACAAAAAAGATAAAGACACTCAGCACGCTGGAAGAGCAGGTTTCGTCTGTTAATGAAAGATCAAGAATCACCAAACAAAAAGTCAGGAAACAAAAAACTATATTTGATAAAAGCACATAATGCTTAACAGCTCAATTTTAAAAGCCCAACCTGCTCAAACAAGGGCTGTGGCTTGCCCCTATAGAAGTTTGACAACATCTACGAAGCATTTCTCAACATAGAAAGCTTCGCATGTTCATTGAAATGTGCCAACAAAGGCATCAAAGCTCCATTGCTAAGGACAAGGTCACAGCATTTAGGTGGGTCACCAGCAACATTTCCTAATGCCCGAACAGCCTACAGATTAAATAAAAAACAGTACTAATTACTATTCTAGAATGTTCCCTCGAAGACGTCAAAAGAGTAACAAGAAAAACGCAATAGAAAGGCATAGACAAGTTGTGCGACATATACCTGCTCACGAACATCATCAGTAGGTGAACTTAAAAGTTTAACAACTATCGGAATAGCACCATGATTAATTACAACCCTGCTGTTTTCCGAGGTCCTTGATGCAATGTTTGTAAAAGCCCAAGCAGCCTCAAACTGAACCACATACAAAAAACAACAATCAACAGTTAAAATAAGACAGGAACCAATACTGTATTATTTTAACCTAATTCTGCAATTTGTAAGATGGCATCACATTGTGCCAATTATTACCCATGTAGTTTTGGGGCCCTATCATTCATTTTAGATTCCTCTGTTTGCAGAACCAAGAAAAAGTATCCATTCTCCTTCTCAATTGTATTTTCCAATGAAAGCACATATGACAAATTAGAAAACTTATAACCTTGCCTACCACACAAAGGAGCTCCTCATTAGAGAAAACAGTGAGGCTTTGCGATATTGCTGATACAATTCGGCACTCAGACCACCATGAGGTAGTCAATCAGTAGGAGCGAAGTTGACAGCCTCAGCACAATTTAATCCTGAACAGACCATACAGCCAAAAGTGTTACTGCTACTAATTATACTGAAGGGAAAAAACAACAATTGTTTTTATAAAATAAAGATTTGCGGAACATTGAGTTTTAAAATTTTTTTTAGAAAACTCAAGAACCCTAGATCCATAAAACAATGAAATAAAATAATAAAACTAAATTAAAGATCGAATCTTATACCTTTTATATTGATCTCTGTGGATTGCTCACCACCTTGCCTTCCTTGATATGTCTCTACACCAAGAAACAAGTGAGTGGACACAATTACATAGAATTGTGCTCACTTTCTATTGATTTCTTTTCTCAAAAGAATAAGAGGTGAGAATAGGTTTTTGTTTTAAAGAACGTAAAACAAAACCTAAGTATATCTTCTGTTCGGAAAAGAATACTATTTCTTTCTATTTATAGGCAACCAATTAGGGTTTAATTAATCAAAATTAATACATAACCCCAAGTTTATTAAAATTAAACTTTTGCCCATATAACATAATTAATTCAAAATTAATTCATGTTATATTTTATAATCATACTTGTGACCTATAATTAATTCATAATTAATTTATACCCGATCACAACTAAGAATTAAATTCAACACCTCTTATAAAATTAATTAAATAATTATTAATTCATAATTAATAAATAACTAACTAATAATTTGAATAATCAATATTATTCAAATATCAAGTGAACACATATTTTGCTACTTATGTAACAACTATAATTGGACGATCCAATTACAATATTCTATATACACGTTTCTTATAGTGAAATGAGCTATCAAAGGGACCCGATGGACCTACAATTTTGAGCTCCAATAATATCAGAATTATTAATTAAACTCTTTAATTAAATAATTCACTATTATTAATCTTAGAGTTACTCCACTAAAAACCTAAGATTGCACTCTCAACACTATAGATGTTTTTATACAATCTGAAATTTTCAGCATCCATTGATATAATCACTACATATGATTTGACCCTCCACAAATAGTTCATAATTAGAGCTAGGTCATAATGTCCGTTATACCCCTCTAATTATATCTTGATCCTTAAGTACCATTGATTCTCTAATGAGCAATATATTCATAACAACTTATGAATTTATCTTTCCGTTTACATATGAACAGAAAGTTGAGCGCTCTTATTGTTCAAGACCTGAATCAACCTTTAAGAGAACTATTTCTCTACTTCTCGCAAGAAGGAGTGGATTCCACTATTGTATAGAATGTTCCCAGCTACTTACTAAATCATATCCCTAAAGTACGAAGTTATTGATCGAGTATTTATATCGATCTCACCCATGTAAATCAAAGAACATAACTCAACAAGCAGGAGTCCATAATACACTTAGGATTAAGATCAATTCATATATGATCATCTAGTCGATAAATATAAATCTCTAAGTTTAACGGATATTAATTAGAGACTCATGTTTATCGTGGTCCAGTCCTATATAATCTTTATTATATAAGGTGCCTCCATTTTCATGTCACTACATGAATAGTCTCGGATAAAACTATTGTACCGAATACAAAATGGACCGCAACTGTAGATTTACCACAAACAAAGTACACAGCTTCGTTTGCTTTCTTAGGACTCTTTAGATTACTTCTCTCAAACTAAATCCGCTTGTATATAACACTTATATACTTAGTTTGAAAATACATTAGTAATCAAGGATGTTATCATGATATACACAATTTTTGCAAAATATATAAATTGAATAGAATAAATATTTTATTATTATTTATTAAAACCGTTTACATAATTACAAGCTCTTAGGGCACAAAACCCAACATATACAACATAAATTTATGAGACAAAATTCTTGCCAAACCCCAAAATGCTCTCCATTGACCAGAAAAATAGCCCGGCATACCAAAATTAAATCCCACAGGGTAAGTTTTGAGGAATGTGATAACAACATTTCTAGGCTTCTGGTCAAAAGCAAGCAAAAAGTATCACATCAATTGTAATCCAACAACTTACAGAGACAAACTATGCATTTGTAAGAGTTAGAAGACATTCAGTTAAAAATGAATGACAGGGCATGAACTGAGAACGAAACCTAAACAACTCTTACCAATACCCAAAAGCCTCAACACTAATCGTCGGTTGTAATTCAACAAGATAACAATCAACATGGGTAATTTAAACTACCAATATCAATGCTTCTATCAGGAAAAATAGAACAAGCAATGCAATCAAGAAAACTTAACCCTAATCATCCTTTATAATTCAACAAGATCATAATCAATGCAACAATTCACTACTAATTGGAGCTTTTAAATTTATATTTCTTGAAAAGAAAAACGAAAAAGGAAAATCAAGAATAGTAGCATAAATCAGCGCTTTTATTTACCCATTACCATGCCACACAAAGTGGACCATTGCCATGCCGCTACAATGCTCTCCATTTACCCTAATAGTCGATATCAATGCTTCTACCAGGAAAAATAGAACAGGCAATACAACCATATCACATCAAGAAAACTTGACCCTAACTGTCCCTTACAATTTTAAATAGGAAGGTCAACATTTATAACCATGTAACATTTGCACTCCAACAATGGAAGGCTTTTCTTTACAACATGAAAAAAATAATTAAAAAAAAAATTTAAAAATAGGAAAAAAAGGAGTGAAATGAAATGTATATCAAAGAAAATATGAAATTGGCATCTTACAAACTGAAGCTAAATTATGTTTTCTACTACATATATATACACACAAACACAATGACTGACAATTGCAATTAAAGAAATATATGAAATCATATAAAGACTCCCAAAAATCTTTCAGTCAACTTCAACTAAAAAGAGGCAATAGAATACAAAAATTCTGATTTTTACCATCAACTCCAGTCCCCAATTTTTTCAGCTTTAGACAATAAATAAATACTTGTAATATCACACAAGATAACGTCAATCCACCAAAGTTTACCACGATAAAAGCTAAAAGGCTTGTGAGCTCGACATATGCATCATAGATAAAGCATTATCATGATTGGACAAACTAATTCCAAATATCATTACATTGCAAGCTTGTCTAAGTAATTGTCAGTTTGTATGTGTTTAAAATTTACTATCATTTCATCAAGTAAATATAAATGCAGTTACTTTAAATATATAAAATAAAATAAAATAAAGCATCACCTCCTGCTCAATGGCATCACCAATGATGCAGCCTAGACAACTCGAGCTCATCCATAGTTAGTTCCGGTCATCAAAGAGGCAGTCAACTTATGCATGGTAATAATTGTCATCATATCTGCTGTCAAGTGGCAACTAATCAAAATAAGGAGAATAGGCAGTCCTACTCTTGTCGGATCTACACTGCTCTTCCTCCTTAGCAATGGCATCCCTCATAGGCGCAAACCACCCAAGGAAAGACTTCATGTATGGCAAATTAGGCGCCAACTTTTGCTTACACATCTCTATCAACAACTCCTCATACGCTTTCACTACTTGCTCCTCGTACTCGTTCACTGCTTGCTCCCAAGCCTCTGTCTCAACCTTCACTTGCCTCCGCCTCAGTATTTGATATTTGTCGGAAAAAGGTCCACGGATAGCTCTTTGTTGATGCTTCTTCATTTCTTGCAACAATTGTTCAACAACTGAAACATCCTCTTCACATTAGTGGATGAGACTGCCTCCGCTACACTACTCACATTCACATGCCCTCTCCCAACCCCCCCATAAATTCCTCTTTCCAAACACCATATCATCACTCAATAATTCACCAATCCAATATATTGTTGTAAATATGAGTGAGTGAAAGCTACTGTGATGGCATGCAAAGGATTTGTTGAGAAACTAATAATAAGACTTTGAAATGGCTTGTTTTGCGGCATTTCTCCCCATAACTGACAATGATACTGGATAATGAGAAAATGGTGCTGGATATTAATCTAATCAATTTTGTGAATAATGAAAATTAAAGAATGGATTGAATGGATTGGTACGGTTTTGGTCCTGGACAAGATCACAGCATTGAGGTGAGTCACTAGCTACATTTCCCAATTCCCAAACAGCGCTAAGATTAAATAAAAAATAGTGTTAATTTGTGGCAAATGTATTAGTTAAATATAAAGAGTCATAGAGAGATGAATGGAAGCTTCATAGAATGATGTTTGGCAAAAATGCTACACACTTTTCATTAAAACTAGGCAAGCTCTTAGCTAACCCAGGTGTCTCAACCCAACCGAGGGTGCATCAAGTAAAATCCAATCTATCTATTCTTGTATGTTTCAGCCCACTTTTCTATTAGCGCCACATAAGAAACAAGGAGAAATAACGTGGCAGGCATTTTAGAAGTATGATAATTTAATTTTGGGATCGTGACATATAATTACAAGAAACTTGTAACAAGAAAAATGCAATAAAAAGGCAAAGACAAGTTGCGCGACATATGCCTACTCACGAACATTTTCAGTAGGTGAACTTAAAAGTTTTAACAAATATTCGAACAGCACCATGATCAATTACAACCCTGGTGTTTTCCGAGGTCCTTGAAGCAATGTTTGTAAGAGCCCAAGCAGCCTCAAACTGAACCACATACAAAAAACAACAATCAAAGAAAACACTTAAGAAAACAACAAACAGATGAACATCACAATAACAAACACATAAAATAGGGAGCTAACTCAAACCTGAAGCTGTGGAAAGTCATCCATACCAAGAAACTCAATATAGCAAGGAACAACACCAGATTGGATAACTTCATTGGTAGGCAAACTGCATTATATAGGCAAAACATATTTATTGAAAAAAAAATCAATTACAAAACAAAAATAAATAATAACTAGGAGGAAAAAAAACATTGTAAAAGATGAAAAACGAACCTATTGAGAGTAGCTTCCGAAAATGAGTATTTCTGTCACACCCATTATTACGAAATCAAATTAAAAAACAAACAAAAGGGATCAACAAAGAAAATTAAAAAAAAAAAAAGGGGGGGGGGGGGGGGGGGGGGGGGGGGGGGGGGTAATGTAGACCTGAATCTGAAGAATGAAAGGAACTCCAGAGATGATATAACGAGTCACCCATGGCCACAACACAAATATAAGCTCCACTGTATCCTCAAGAAAATCATCACGCTCACAACCTTATGTTTCGACTAAATATAAGTCACTAATCATCCTTACACAATTTTTAGTCTTCTCCAACTTATCACCTAGCATTCAAGTTTCGAAAACATCATACATGCACGTTGCAGACTTATTTCACCTTGACTCTAATTCTCACAAGGTTTCACTCATTTCATTCTCTCAGAACCTAAGCTCAACACTCTTACAACACATGCGAGGTGGAAATTATGCACAAGAAAATCACAAATATTTTACAACGCATGTGAATAAATAATGAAGGGCCGCTAATATTCATTCAAAGAACCTCACGGAAGGAATTGGATATCAATAACATGTCAAACATTGTTTACTCCAATAAAATAATTCAACTTCTCAAGAGATCAACTAAGTCTTTTCTTTAGGTTGTAACGGGGCTAATGGATGAATAGCTAAATGAAAAAAAAAAAGATAAAATAGTTATCAAATGAACTTAGGATCACAATATGAGTTCTAAGAAATTGATTATTTAAGAACTGAACTTCTATTGATTGCTCCGCCCTCCTAAGCTTCTTCTTCTTTCTTCCTTTTCAACTATTTTTTTATCTTTTTCGTTTTTCTTTTCATTACCTGATTTTGCACTTTCTTTTCCTTTTTCATTTTCTTCTCTTCTTCATTTTAGTGTTCTTTTTTTTTTAAAAAAAATTTTTCATTCATCCTTATGCTTACATATTTAAGAATTTTTCCTTTGATAATGATTTGTAAGCATGCATAACACTCTCTTTTTTCTTTTCTTTCTTTTTTTCTCCTTTTTCCTTTTCTTTTCTTCTTTTTTTTTTTTTATTTTTTCATTCACCACAACTTCACTTCATCAAATATATCTTTTTTTTTAATCCCCATCTTCTTTTACCTAAATCTTAGTCTCACATGCGAATCCAACCTCTCAAGAATAAGACTCAATTATTTCAGGTTTGGACATGAATTTATGTAGGTTAAGAACAAAAACATTTAAGCTAATTATATGTTTGGCTTCAAATTGGCTATTGGCGCACACACAATAAAGGTAAGGAAAAGTGTTTAGCCTTTTACTGGTTTAAGCACACAAAGCCTAGTATCACTTCTCAAAAATAGTTAAACTTTTCATTTAAAACAAACGGTTTATTTAATGCAAGACATGCTATTTCCTTCTAATACAAAACCTATAGAGGTCAATCTAATCAATTCAAAAATTTACAAAGAGTGTTTAGGAATTGGAAGAAAATATCGCTCAACAATAAGAACGTTAATAGCTCAAATTACTTACAGAGGAAGTCTCCACTAATAGTCCACAACTATGCATATTTAATGTCTCTCCACTCTCTATACCAGGATTCAAGCCTTTGAAAACCTCCAACCATATTTAGACTTTCATGGCTACCTTTTAGTCAAAACAACCAGTTATAATACACTTAGATTCCTCTATCAGACACACTAAAATAACCTAGCGATGAATTTGAAACAAAACAAAAATACTGTCAAATTTCAAACTAAACTATACTTGAAAAAAATTCATTACTAATGAAATACTCATAAGAAAAATTAGAAACTTAACATTTCAATATTAGACATCTAAACCTTCAACTTTTATTTACAAAATTTTCTTTAAATCGAACTGCAACAACTAGTTCGGAGTTGCTCAAATTTCATGAAAAATCACTTTGATAAAATTTCAGCTTGATATTTCCAAATTCTAACAGCTCTAACTTACCCAATTTAACTCCGAATCTTGGTATCTACCTATCAAACAATTCGTCTTGAAGGACACTAATTCTAGCTGCAATTCATTTTACAAAATGAAGTTGCAAAAAGGTCTTAAATTAACCAAAACAGTAGCTAATTTCTACTGTCTTCTCAGAAGAATTTTATTGAAATTTTTGATTTTTTTGTTTATTTGATAAAATATATATATGTACGCACATATCTTACTCTCAAACCTAATCTAAACATTGTACTCAATGTTTGAAACTAAATTAGAGACAAGATCTAATCAGCTAAATAACTACAACAATCAATAAATAAATGAAAATAATTAAGCAAAATAAAGCATTAACAAATTAAACAAAAATAGATCATATGATCCAAAACTTAAAACCATAGAATCAAAAGTTCATATCATGATCTAATAAACAACAAGAAGAAAATATCATGAGTAAACCTTTTTAGTCAAAGCACTTGGCTGATTGAAACATGACAGTTGTCTCCTTAAATTATTACTTCGAGATGTCTCCCAGTAAAATCTTTATCAATTGTAAGCAATATAGCATGCAATTATGTCAGAGTATGATGGTAAAGAAGACGAACTTTTCTAGGCTAGCATTCACAAAGGTGTTCCTAGTGCTGCATGGAAGTCACGGATTATTAATGATTGCAAGGGAACTACTTTAACAACATATAGAAATTCTGAAGCGCAGACGTGTTAAACTGATAGGCCCCTCTCCTTACTAGGCTTGCCGACCGCCTTACAGTAGCCCTCCAGTGGATATTTGATCCAACTGGAAGGTTCCCGTAAAGCTACGCCGTTTACTTTTAAGAACTTTTTGTTAATGCGGAAACGTGGGAAAATTTTTCTTTTTATTTTGAAGGTTTTATAAAAAGAATTTATAAAAATTTAGGCAGCATAACCGCTGTTTTTCAAACATGCCACCCTGTAAATTTCAAAATTTAACACTTCTATAACAAACATTTCTCCACTACTGGGCCTCAGGCCCTCAAATCATTTTCACAATCCAATCACAAACATTTTTCAATTTAAAATCCATAAATATACTTCATTTTTAGTCAACATAAATATATAATTAAATTTTATAAAACAAAAAGCTATATACAACCCAAAATAGTATTTACAACTATTTTCATCAAAAATGGAATGTAATGCATGACATACACTTTCAAAAATAAAATTATGCAGTGATATCGTTGCGTACGCGTCCGAAGGAGCCTCTTCTGATTGATGGCTCATTCCTGCACCTGGAAAGGATTTTTATAAAATACGAAAATAGGGTGGTGAGTATAAAACTCAGTGAGTGGATAGTTTTTCATTAATATGCTCTTTTTCTAAAGTGTATGCTTCCTCCCAAAATACTTTATAAACTAATAATCTTTCTATAAATTTATAAAAATTAAGTGGAGAAACTTTTTCAAAAATAGAAACTAATAATCTTTCTATAATTTTATTAAAGTTACAAAACTGAGTAATTCTTATAAATCTTTCTTTATTTCTCGAAATTTGAAATAATTTCTAATTTAATAAACTTCACGCCTATTGACGTGTTTTTTTTTTTTTTTTTATCAAAACTGAGAAATTTTTATAAACCTTTCTTTATTTCTCAAAACTAGAAATCAATTCTAATTTAATAAACTTCACGTCTATTGACGTGTTTTTCTCTTTTATCTCGCCAAAGGCAACCTAGGGAAACTTAGCTCCATTGTGATGGAATCTCTCGACGCCACAGGAGCTCGGGGATGCTACTAGGCGTAGTCGCAGATGTGGGAAACCTCTTGGGGTTACAATCCCCTCCCAACATCAAGCAGATCTACGCTACCATATACGTGCAGATGACGACTCACAGACTCGACTCAATCCCCCCCCAAGTTAGTGATTGACTCTCCCAACAATCTTGTCATACACGTATACAGTACTTCGGCCGGTAATCTCTTGGGGGCTAGGGTAAACCAACGACATCTAAAATCTATTCATAATAAAAATCTTGTTTTTCTTTTCATAATAAAAATCTTATTTTTCTTTTCTTTAATCTCTTGAAATAAAACTTTACTTTTCTAAGGCTGAAGCCTATCATTTATAAATAAACTTTAGCATGTATAAATTCTCGAGTATAATTACTCAACATACTACTTTACTTTAATATTCAAATGATCATAATTACAATTTAATAAAATATTCATGCAATTCATATAAAAATATATAACATGCTAAATTAAATATAAAATCGCATAATAAACTCTTTTACTACAACAATAATTAAATAACTCAATTCTCATATTGTAAATTTCTTTTCTAATCTCAACTTTGTAATCGAAATTACTTTCAAAATACTTATCAACTTGACTTCATGCATGTATATATATATTAAAAGCTTACTATTTTTACTTTGCTTAATAATAAATAAAGTTAGCATATAAATTCAAGTAATATTCATGCATGATAAAACTTAAAAATATGCAACCATTTAGTTAAACTTAATAACTTGAAATAAGGTAAATAATTTCTCATTAAAACAATTCAATACTAAAATATATGGTTGCTAACATGGATAATCAACTTATAAATTCATCAAAACTTTGAAAGTAAAACCACTCACTATTCACTTCCAATTTCTTCACCACCTCTCCAACACTTCATTTTGATTCTTGAGATTTTCCTACAATTTAATCCAACCAAAATCTTGGTTTAGGATTCATGAATACACCACAATTTCAACTTCATTAAAATTCCATACACCAATACATAACAACATTATATTCTTGACAATCTTCCAATCACTTTCTAATCCAAAGTTTTTGCATTTAAACTTATTCAACCATCCAACAATTTATTCACTTTAATCCAACACATAATTTACCAATTGATCACTTAATCTAACTCAATATATATATATATATATATATATCAATAAATCCACCATTTTACTTTATCTTCCAATAACAATCTCACATCAATTTCAATTAATTTCTTTGGCATTAAAGTACTCAAATAACTTATAACCATAATCAAAATACATTAAAAAGGTTGAATAGCCCTTTTTGGAACCAATTGTTTACATTAAACACCTTAACACCTAAACTTTTCCAATTTCCATTTTCCTTGACTCCTTTTAATTCCAATCAACTCAAATTCATTCCAAACCTTATACCACGTCTTCAAATATTAAAAATAAATTTGAATACATGCAAAAACACAATAATCTCTACACTAATATATATATATATATATATATATCCAACAACTCAATTACTTGATGCTTCTTCTCAAGGTTTCACCTCAATTAACATAAAATCTCACATATAATCTTATCAACCATCAAAATAATCCCATCAATTAAACTTTTCTAATTTAATCACACACTAATATATGGTAACTTCATCCATCCTTTTGATCTCAAACCAAATAATCACACATAAACTGTTGGGATACACAATTTTTCCGTTATAAAAACAAGAAATTAATGTTCTGTATTAATGCTCTGTTTCAGTTTTAATTCCTATTAGAATTAATTGCAATCATCATGGGAAATAAATTTCAGAATATGGTCCATATTATGTCTAAGTTCAACTCACGAATCCAGTAACGTTTTGTAACGTTCTGAAGCGAGAAAATCTCGCCCACGCCCTGCTCACGTCCGTTGAACTCTGTGATGGGCAGAGCTCTATAAATTGGACGTGTTGCCCCTTGTTTTGGTCCCTAAGCCCGCTCCTCCCTTCAGAAAATTTACACCATTGAAATTGTGAGAGAGTAAGGGATTAGAAGAGCCAAAACAGAAATCTGAAAATAAATAATTAAACCAGTGAATGTGTTTAATTTGCAATGGCTGGAGGTACGCTTTCTTGATCCATTACGCTTCTGCTTTTGATTTAAATATGTTTATTTAGCTTTCTGAACATGTTTAGATTGATTACAAAAATATATATATATATATATATATATATATATTTGATTACATTTGGTATCAGAGCCAGGTTACTTATGCCTCTGTCTTGCTCTATTATGTTCTGTTTTGGAGTTCATATCATTTTTTTATGTTCTGTTATACTGAGACATTACATTTTGAACATATCTGTTTGTATGCCAAACATGTATTTTGGTTGAGTTTACTTCTTGCACCTATCTTGATGCGGTGCAAGGTGTGTCTCCAAAGGATCCAATTCAAATTCCTATTGGACCCGTTACGAGGGCTCAAGCTAAGAAGTTCAAGGAAGCACTTAACGGGCTAATTCAAGAAGTTTGCACTCAAATACAATCACGGAAGCCCATTGATGGAAGCCCACGTGAGGAATTAAATTGCATCAACTTGATCCAAGTTCTAGAAGATTCCAGCCCAAGTCAAACTTAATCTTCGCAATTAATGGACGTGTATCTTGGGCATCAATTCACCAGAATAATGGGAGGAGGGTCAACTCTCCTATTTAGGTCTCTAGTAAATTAGAATTAATAAATCATGGACTTTTCTTTTTTGTCTTAGGCATTATTTCATTTGCTATTATTGTAATCCGAAATTACCTTTTTCGTCATAGGCATGATTCTCTTTGATTTTAATGCTTGTAATTTCCGAATTCGAATTTGTATTTTCAGCCTATAAATAGGCGCAATATCAATGAAAGAGGGGGTCAATTTTCATGGTATTTGTGAGAACGAATTTCTCTTTCGTTCGTTGAACAACTCTCAAACTTATCGGAATTATCCGTGGCGTTTGAAACCTTCGACTTATCAATCAACCCTCCATTGTTGATTGTGGCGTCTTCACCATATCAAGGTTCTTACCTCGTCATAGGTAACGGGTCGCGGTTCCATCCCTCAAACTTGTCTTAGAAAACGGTCTTGGTTTCTTCTTTTGATTACGGGTTTCGTCACGGGTTGGCGTGGTTCATATCAGTTTGGTATCAGAGCACGGTTCTAGGTCAGGTTTACCTATCCTTTTATCTTCTTTGTTTTCGTCTTTAAATTTCATTCCGTTCCGTTCTAGTTCTTATATACAAAAAAAAAAAAAAAAACAAGAGGATCGTGAGAGATCGTAAAAAATAAAAAATAAAAATAAATAAATTTTTTTTTGTTTTCTTTCCACTATTCAAGTGACCACGAGTCTTAATCTGACTCTTATTTCAAGTGTGGAAATTTTGAGTAGAAATTTTTCCTTTTTGAGAATCCGAAATCGTGTTCGTACGTGTTGATGTCAGTATTACCTTTTGGTTGGTAAGTCTTTGGCAGATTGCTACGTGTTATTTTGAATATTGTTTGTTAGTTTGAAAAGAACCGAAAGAGAATTCACGAGTGGAAAAAGGCAAGAGAGGTGAGCATATTAGAGGGTAAAAGCCAATTGAGTGAAACACGAGCGACATTGAGTGATTCATAATTTCGAGTGATACACGTGAGGGAATGTAGTGAGGTCCTTTCCATATTGTTTCTATTCTCATTTTTTTTTGCAGGTTATAACCATGTCACGCAACCAAGAAGAAAACTCAGCTGAAGCGATACAACAGTCAACTATTCCTAACCTACAAATACAAGCGATATTGGGAGAAGTGAGACAAATAATGAGGGCTGAGCATGAGCAACTCCATGAAAGGATGGATAGGTTAGAATTGGAGGATAGGAGGCAACGAAATTCACCTGTTAGGCCACCACCTAGGCGAATGCAGCAAGGAGAACATTGGGGTGTTGTTGAAGAAGAAGAAGAGGAGTTGGAGGAGTTGAATGAGCCACCATTGAATCAGGGTAAGTTTAGGCGAGGGAATGAGAATAAAGGATTTATGAATTGGGAGGACAATAATTTGGGTAGCATTAAGATGAAGATTCCACTGTTCCAAGGAAAAGCCGATCCGGAAGCCTATCTTGAGTGGGAAAAGAAGGTGGAGTTAGTATTCGATTGCCACAATTATTCTGAGCTTAAGAAGGTGAGATTAGCAACCATTGAATTTTCTGACTATGCTCTTGTTGGGTGGGATCAGTTGGTGTTGAATAGGCGTCGGAACCGGGAGCGTCCGATTGCAACATGGGAAGATATGAAGTCGGTGATGAGGAAGCGATTTGTGCCGAGCCATTATTACCGGGAATTATACAAAAGTTTGCAAGGGCTTAGGCAAGGGCATCGGAGTGTAGAGGAGTATTACCAAGAAATGGAGAAAGCCATGATTAGAGCCAATGTAGAAGAGGATCCAGAAGCAACCATGGCGAGGTTCTTGCAAGGGTTAAATCAAGATATTCATGACCGGGTGGAAATGCAGCATTATGTGGAGATCGAGGACATGGTGCACATGGCCATTATCGTGGAGCGACAACTCAAGAGGAGGGGAGGCACCCATAAAGGCCACAACCCAGGGTCTAACCCTTGGAAACCAAGTTCTTCAAGAAAGGAGGATAAGCCACAATCATCCTCAACTCTCAAGCCCAAATTTGATCATAAGCCGGAGAACACCAACCGTGATTCTCAAGGTAAAACCGACACTACTACTGTACGGAATCGTGATATTAAATGCTTTAAATGTCAAGGCAGGGGTCACATAGCGAGTCAATGCCCAAACAAGCGGGTTATGGTGATGCGAGACAATGGAGATGTTGTGACCGATGATGAAAATTCCGACACCGATGATATGCCACCATTGGAGGACGTTTATGGAGAAGAATTTGCTGTACACGGAGATTTGTTGGTGGCGAGAAGAGCTTTGAGTGTGCAAGCCAAGGAGGAGGACGAAGTGTAACGAGAAAACATCTTTCACACTAGGTGTTACGTCAAAAATAAGGTATGTAGTGTGCTTATTGATGGTGGTAGTTGTACTAACGTTGCTAGCACAACTATGGTGGAGAAACTAGATTTACCCACATTGAGACACCCTAGGCCTTATAAGTTGCAATGGTTGAATGATAGCGGCGAATTAAAAGTAAGCAAACAAGTGTTAGTTGCATTTCGAATTGGAATATATGAAGATGAGGTATTATGTGACGTCGTTCCAATGCAAGCCGGACATTTGTTGCTAGGGCGACCATGGCAATTTGATCGAAAGGTCAAGCATGATGGGTTTACCAATAAATACTCTTTTGTACTCAATCAACGTTCAATCACTCTTGTACCTTTGACACGACAACAAGTATATGAGGATCAAGTGAGGTTAAAAAAAGAGAGTGATCAAAAAGAAGAGAGAGATCAAAAGGAAGAAAATGAGAGAAAAGAAATGAGTCAAAATTCGAGAGAAAAAGAGAAAGAGGCCAAAAAAATTGAGAAAGAAAAAAAGAAATCAAATTCGGCCTTGGTGAGTTTAAGAGAGGAAAAACATTGTTTCATTGCAAAAAAAAGTGAGATTAAGAGAGTTTTACAATTACAACAGCCTTTTATAGTACTTATGTACAACGAGGCTTTTTTGTGTACTAATGATCTTGCCGGAAATTTGCCGAGCGGTATTAACTCTCTTTTGCAAGATTATGATGATGTCTTTCCCGAAGACACACCACCTGGCTTACCTCCAATGTGAGGGATTGAACATTAAATTGACTTTGTACCGAGTGCGACGATTCCAAACCGACCGGCTTATAGGAGCAACCCCGAGGAAACTAAGGAGCTTCAAAGGTAGGTTAGTGAATTACTGGAGAAAGGGTATGTGAGGAAAAGCATGAGCCCATGTGCTGTTCCGGTTCTACTTGTGCCTAAGAAGGATGGGACTTGGAGGATGTGTGTTGATTGCCGAGCCATCAACAACATAACGGTAAAGTATCGACATCCTATTCCTCGCTTAGATGACATGTTGGATGAGTTGCATGGTGCTTGTATATTTTCTAAAATTGATTTGAAAAGTGGATATCATCAAATTCGTATGAAAGAGGGTGATGAATGGAAAACTGCTTTTAAAACAAAACATGGATTGTATGAGTGGTTAGTAATGCCTTTTGGATTAACTAATGCACCGAGCACATTTATGAGATTGATGAATCATGTTTTGCGTGCATACATAGGAAGGTTTGTTGTTGTTTACTTTGATGATATTCTCATTTATAGCAAAAACTTGGATGATCATGTTGTGCATTTAAAATCAGTTTTGGATGTGCTTAGAAAAGAAAAGTTGTTTGCTAACTTGAAGAAATGCACGTTTTGCACCGATAGGCTTGTGTTTCTTGGTTTTGTTGTTGGTGCACAAGGAATACAGGTTGATGATGAAAAGGTCCGTGCAATTCAAAAGTGGTCGAGTCCCACGAGCATAAGTGAAGTTCGGAGCTTTCATGGACTTGCTAGTTTCTACCGGAGATCTGTGAAGGACTTTAGTACTTTGGCCGCACCACTCACAGAAGTAATTAAGAAGAACGTTGGATTCAAGTGGGGGGAGGAGCAAGAAAAGGCGTTTCAGCTAATCAAGCAAAAATTAACAAATGCTCCATTATTGTCTTTACCTAACTTTGATAAAACGTTTGAGATTGAATGTGATGCTTCAGGTGTAGGTATTGGTGTCGTACTCATGCAAGATGGACGACCAATTGCGTACTTTAGTGAGAAGTTAAATGGGGCAGCTTTAAACTACCCAACTTATGACAAGGAGTTGTACGCATTATTTCGGGCCTTGCAAACGTGGCAACATTATCTTTGGCCCAAAGAGTTCGTGATTCAGACCGATCATGAATCATTAAAGCACTTGAAAGGACAACAAAAGTTGAACAAGAGACATGCACGTTGGATGGAGTTCATCGAGACATTTCCATACGTCATCAGGTATAAGCAAGGTAAGGAGAATGTGGTTGCCGATGCACTTTCTCGCAGGTATGCATTACTCTCTACCCTTGATGCAAAATTACTTGGTTTTGAGCACATTAAGGAATTATACCCTTTGGACCAAGATTTTTCTGAGGAATTTCGAGCTTGTGAGAAAAATGCAGTGGGTAAGTTTTACAGGATTGAAGGATTTTTATTTCGGGAGAATAAGTTATGTGTGCCGATTTGTTCTTTGCGTGACTTGCTAGTTAAGGAATCCCATAGCGGAGGGTTAATGGGATATTTTGGAATTACCAAGACCTTGGCTATTTTGCAGGAACACTTCTTTTGGCCACGCATGAAAAGAGACGTTGAGAGGGTTTGTGGTAGGTGTATTAGTTGTAAGCAAGCCAAATACCGAGTGCAAGCCCACGGTTTGTATACGCCACTACCTATTCCTAGTCACCCTTGGATTGATATTTCTATGGACTTTGTGTTAGGTTTGCCTAAGACTAAGCGTGGAAAAGATTCAATTTTTGTGGTGGTAGATAGGTTCTCTAAGATGGCACATTTTATCCCTTGTCATAAAACGAATGACGCTTCACATATTGCTGATTTGTTCTTTAGGGAGATTGTGCGATTACATGGTATGCCTAGAACAATTGTTTTAGATAGGGATGCTAAATTCCTAAGCTACTTTTGGAAGACTTTGTGGAGTAAGTTAGGTACTAAGCTATTGTTTTCTACCACTTGTCACCCACAAACCGATGGTCAGACCGAAGTAGTTAATAAGACTTTATCTACTTTATTGAGGGCTATCATTAGTAAAAACATTAAGATTTGGGAAGATTGTTTACCACATGTTGATTTTGCTTACAATCGTACTGTTCATTCCGCCACTAAATTTTCACCCTTTGAAATTGTTTATGGTTTTAATCCGTTGACTCCATTAGATTTATCTCCTTTACCAATATCTGAGCATGTTAATTTAGATGGCAAAAAGAAGGCTGATTTTGTCAGGCAGATTCATGAGAAGGCAAGATTCAACATTGAGCGAAGGACGAAGCAATATGTCAAGCAAGCCAACAAGGGACGCTCCAAACTAATTTTTGAGCCTGGAGATTGGGTTTGGTTGCATATGAGGAAGGAGCGATTTCTGGCACAAAGGCGTTCCAAATTGCTTCCAAGAGGAGATGGCCCTTTCCAAGTTCTAGAACGCATCAATGACAATGCTTACAAGCTAGATTTACTGGGTGAGTATAATGTTAGTGCCACTTTCAATGTTACTGACTTGAGTCCTTTTGATGTAGGGGACGATTTGAGGACAAATCCTTTTCAAGAGGAGGGGAATGATGCGATGCAAGGTGTGTCTCCAAAGGATCCAATTCAAATTCCTATTGGACCCGTTACAAGGGTTCGAGCTAAGAAGTTCAAGGAAGCACTTAACGGACTGATTCAAGAAGTTTGCACTCAAATACAATCACGGAAGCCCATTGATGGAAGCCCACGTGAGGAATTAAATTGCATCAACTTGATCCAAGTTCTAGAAGATTCCAGCCCAAGTCAAACTTAATCTTCGCAATTAATGGACGTGTATCTTGGGCATCAATCACCAGAATAATGGGAGGAGGGTCAACTCTCCTATTTAGGTCTCTAGTAAATTAGGAATAATAAATCATGGACTTTTCTTTTTTTGTCTTAGGCATTATTTCCTTTGCTATTATTGTAATCTGAAATTACCTTTTTCGTCATAGGCATGATTCTCTTTGATTTTAATGCTTGTAATTTCCGAATTCGAATTTGTATTTTCAGCCTATAAATAGGCGCAATATCAATGAAAGAGGGGGTCAATTTTCATGGTATTTGTGAGAACGAATTTCTCTTTGGTTCTTTGAACAACTCTCAAACTTATCGGAATTATCCGTGGCGTTTGAAACCTTCGACTTATCAATCAACCCTCCATTGTTGATTGTGGCGTCTTCACCATACCAAGGTTCTTACCTCGTCATAGGTAACGGGTCGCGGTTCCATCCCTCAAACTTGTCTTAGAAAACGGTCTCGGTTTCTTCTTTTGATTACGGGTTTCGTCACGGGTTGGCATGGTTCGTATCATATCTGTCTATGGTTCCAGAGAATGCAGATTATACTTGATATTGGGTATTAATGTTTTGAAGTTTTTAATCCAAAATAAGAACAGAAATCATAACAAAATCAAGTTCATATGTTTTCTGTGATTTAAACCATTGATTTTGGTGTGTAAATGGTTGAGAAACCATTGGGTTTCTATTCGGTGCCATGGGTCAAAACCGAGTCGAGACGACCCGACTGAAGGTAGAAGACGACTCAAATAAAATGACCAATTTCCAGTTTTTTATTTTATTTTATTTTATTATTATTATTACACAGTGTTTACTATTTATGTTTATTTGTTTATTATTGATAACTCATATTGTTTGACACTTAAATGATTGTTTAAGATTAATTATGAGTTATTTCATGAATTTTAATGTGTCTAAATTATTTAGTTATTTTGTTAAATTGTATGATTAATTTTGTATTAGATTAAGCATGCAATATTAAGTTAGGTAATTTATGCACATTAAAATTGTAATTAAAGAGCTTATTTGGTTTAATTGTTGAATAACTGTTATGCATATATTACTTATTTATTTCTTGAAATTTGTATGTATAAATCTATGATTATTATACATGCAAAATTAGGTTAAATATATATATATATATATTTATGCATTGTTATTCGATTTATTTGCATTATTTATGATTTTATGCAAATGTTTAGCTCTTAATTAAGAATTGATTAGTGTTAGGTGATT